>OX459067.1:2374956-2700963 GCA_949775005.1 Orthosia gothica | reverse complement strand
TGTACAGCAGTGGACCTATTTCGGCTGAAATGATTAAGCACAAAAAGAGCAGTGGCGGTCCAGTGGTAACGGCCTCGACTTAAATTACATAGGTCGTGGGTGATCCCAGGTAAGTGATTTACGTTGTGTAAATTATTTCAACCACCAATCAACCAATCCACATTCGGCCCGCGTGGTGGACTAAGGCCAATTCTCTCTCTCACAGAGAGGAGGTCTGTGGTCCAACAGTGGGCACATTAAAAGGCTGATGATGATGATGAAGCACAAAATTATCGAAGTATTCTGAAGTATCAGCTTTAGTTTTCTTAACTTGTCTCCGTCTTGCTTAAGCAAGTAAAAGACAGTTTATTTTTATTTTTTTGTCTTTATTGACAGCGAAATTAGCTCTAGTGACAGTGGTTGAAAAGCAATGTTAGTTTCTCAAAAACGTATGTAAAACTGAATCCCAGTCAAACTCATTTCTCGGCTAAGTCAAGTTATCAATAAACAAAGTTCTGTTCTTACGTATGTACATACATTCAAACTTGAAAGCCACGGTTTGCGTTACCTCTTAAAGCCTTCTTTAAAAGAATTACTGGCAAACTTCGAAGTCATAATTAAGTGCATTTGGTAAAAAGCGAGAATACGTGTGACGATTGTCAGAAGTCGATAGATTTGTTTTCCTCAAGATGTGATCTATTTTTAACATGAAACTTTATTCAAAAGCTCGCCTGGCATTGGTACTCGTTGAGTCAGGATGTGGCTATTTCCGAAACACAACTATTGCTATCAACAGCTACAAGTCTGTCTCCGAGGTACTACCGAGAAGTTCCAAAAATCCAGAGGGTTTTGTTTTAACTGTGCCCCACTCTAAGCATTTTTTCCTGTATCGTGGGTGCATTGCCAACAATTAAACTCGCATACACAAAACACTCAGATCCGGAATAATTATATGTAGGCCTTACAAATATTTGGTCCGTGCGGGAATCGAACGCGCGTTTGTTTTTTTTCAGGATAACCTTAGCCTAATCAAATCAGAACAAACATACATTTTTTTTTTGTTATAGGTTCGCCTTTAAATCAACAAACACACAATTTTAATACATTGTAATCTTAGTTGAAATAACAGTAATTCACCATTTAGTTACTCTTTCATGATTTCAGACGGTAATAATCTATCATCGTATTACCATAATTTATAACATCAGTGTAAAGTTCAGAGGTACCATTAAATAAACTTTAATCTTAATGGATCATTCTATTGTTTTATGAGATGAGATTTTGAGAAGGGGTTGAGTAATTATATGTATGATTGGTTTCATATATGTTTTACGACTGCTCCTTTCAACTCTATCGTATACCTTTCATTTCATGCTCCATGAAAAAAGTTTTTGATGAGTTTAGCTGATACAGGGATCATTTAAATCTATATCATTAAAAATTAAATGCTGTTTGAGAATGACTTGACCGATATAGTCCGAAGAAGGTTCTTATGGAAAGAAAAGTTACCAGGAAAATTAGGGAATAACTGAAAGTGCATTCTAAGGAGTTTATATTTAAATTCAGTTTGGACAGGGTAGGCCAATAATGTTTGTATTGAAGAAAAATCTATTTATATTCAGAGGGGCCTACACTATCTTAAAGTGTTTGCTGAATAAAAAAATAATGCCTGTACTTTCACAGTAAGCACAAAAGTGCAATTCTTCTGCATATTATTTTGCTATTCAATGGTCTAAAACAGGAAATACCTTATAAAACATTTCTCTCAAGATAACTATTTACTAAATAAAACCTTTCTACCGCAGTTGACCGAAGAGGGACAGCGGGTAACGTAGACGGGTTTTTAATAAAAACTTTTCTCAGTAAAGGACGAGCGGCATCCTTCAGTGAGCCATTCATGGCGGGTTCGTCCTCAAATGATGTACTTTAGCGCGACGTATCATCTTTGGATTAGACTGCCGATAGCTGTATACATTTCTAGGTAGCTTTCATGAGTTAAGCGTTTTTTTTTTTGGTCTTTAAAACTGAAATTTGTTAGAGTACAAAAGCAGTTTTACTGTAACGGTTGTCTTCCTCAAGCAATGATTTATAGTGCTGCAAAATGTGTGGCACTGTTTTTCTGCAAATTTTAATGAGATAAATAGTAAGTGAATTTGATTTCTTCATATAAGTTTGGTTCTTTCTAAGTTTATCTTGGACACATTGAGAGAAAACCTGGCCTTATATTTATAGTTAGTATAAGTTTGTGCTCTATTGGTGTAATTGCTTCAAGGTATTCCAGTGCGAGGATAAAAAACTAAAATTAAAAAATTAGTACAATATTGCTCAAAAGTATGATTGTCTAGCTAACTACGTCTCAACTTCGGTGCGTAATCAGTCTGCTATGAGCATGCTAAGAGCTTCATATTTTTTTACGTATAGCACTCTTCTTGGAGAAAACTTACAAAAGTTTCAAGTCGCGAAGCCTCATATTTTTTGAGAAAAAAAAAACCAAAAGTTTCAATAATTTAGATCGAATCTATTTCAAAACCAAATCGGGGCACAACAGTAGCAGCTAAAAGACCACGTGAAGTCGGGGTGCCCCGACTTCACTTAGTATTTTAGCTGCTACCTACCTGCTGATAGTGTATATAAAAACCAGAGGCGAGAAGGAAGTGCCCCATGGGTGCCTATCCTTTGATACGTAAGGGCGAAGGGGTTGCACTTTCCGTAGCACCGGAAACGACGCAGAAGCAACTTTAGTGTTTTGAGATTAGGTTACAAAAAATTGTTTTTCTCAAGAACGGTGCGTTACCTTTCATGGGAGTGGTGACAGGGGTGAGGGGGACGCACCTCCCACCCACTGTTTTTGACACATAATTTTGCGCGTTTTGGTGATTTCCAATTAACATTAGAAATGGTAGTTGGTTTTTGAGGTAGAATAGATCTAACTTAAAAAGAAACCTACTATATAAGTACGTCTGGTTAAATACCTAAACGAATCCCTAAATACGCCAAAATCATACTCTTATGTAATGTTGCCCATTGTGAACCTCCAGACCGTTAATATTATCTCCTATAACAACACTAATATACAAGCTCTGACTCCTGAGATAACACATCCAATTAACCAGGCTTCAAAGCGCATGCAATTGAAATGGAAGCATTGAATCCTCTTTGATTTGGGATTAAAAAAGAAAAAAGGTAGAAAAGCTGATTAAATTAGCTTTTAGTCTGTACTTTATAATGCGGTTCAAAGAGATAATTAATTAGATAGGAGAGTGTTTTATTATTATTCTATAGCTTAATTAAATATATTTTATGAGAAAAGGGGTCTCGCTTTTTGTGCCAGTGTTAATTGAGTTATCTTGCTGTCAAATGAGAAATGATAGAAAAATACTGCAGAATTGAATGCTTCGACTTAGGTTATTATTTTGCATACTATTCTACAGCTCTGTACATTTCAAAGTTTTGTATTTTTGCATAGGTACATATATGCGCAGTAAAATTAGTTACAATTAAATCAATCTCTTGATAAAGATTGTCAGTTTTCACTTAAATGCCAAGGTTCAGAGTGACAAATTACTGCATAATTATTCTGAAATAATATACGAGGACATTACTCTGTTCACTCATTTATTGTAATTTTAATAAGAAACATTGTTTAGATAAACCATAATAAAAATGTGTTTATGGAGACTACTATTAATTTATTACTTTCGGTATTAAACCGAGTTGTAGTAAAGCATAATGTCAGTTGAATTATGTAATTTATCATTTCAGTTAGACATCATTCAACCGCACATTGGAATTTATTGCGATCAATTCCGATGTCGAATTCGTCGAAAATACTGATCTCACACCATTATTTGATATTAAAAGGTTTGCAGAATTTTTATTATTTATTTGATAAAAGCCAATATTTTCCGTCATATTTGGGATAGTACTCAAAGTACATTTGTAGGTCTCTAGTATTGGCAAAGATATGGTTGCCTTTGGTAAATAATTAAACAGTCTCGTCACAGTCATCACTAAAATTAAGGTATTCACCACTCTAGCTGCACAGGCGACATCATACATAACGTCCAGATCATGGAAGGCACAATAAACCTCTAAAACTATTTAGCATCGGCACCATTGAGATGAAAACATACATCAGTCCATTGTTAACCGTAATCTAAGGAGAGTGCACGTAGCGCCTACATAGCTGCGTAGTTAAAAGCGTAGAAGATTCGTAGCAATGGCTTAGCAGTCTCATAGCAGTAGCGTAGCAGTCTCGTAGCAGTAGCGTAGCAGTCTCGTAGCCGTATCGTTTTCGCAGCATTGTCGTAGCGTTTTGACTGTTGGTATATATTAACTACAGCATTGCGGATGACTGGACAAACTTTCTATTGAATTAGTTTCTCTACCATTCGGTCTCTAGATTAATATTTAAGATGTCGTTCTGATCCTGAGCTAGTATATTTGAATAGATTTGAATTTAAATGCGACTTCTGTGCTAGTTTTAGAAACTTTTGTTCGTATTAGCATACGTAGGAGTAGGTTTATGAGTACTAAGTTTAAATGAAAATTGAAGTACTATATTAGTCAAATCAATCTGCCTAGGTAGCTTCCAGTCTAACCGGATACTGTTAAATGCCGACTGCCCATCTAACTTCTGACCTCTTCTGGATTTTGACACATAATATCTCAACGACCTATAAATAACTTACTAACAACTGAAGAACTATATTGGTAGTAGTAGATGATAATAAAGTGAAGCAGATTGAGGATCCTATTAAGAAACACAGTCCACAATTTGATGTCTGCCGCCGATCTGCATTGCTGTGTGTCTGTTGGAATGACGATGATATTACAGAAATTTATAACATTTTTCTGAATGGTTCCAATCGACGTATTGCGACGCTCGCTAGCAATTTGTGAGAAGATAATAATGGCGGCAGGCGGTACTTTCCATCAGCTGGTCCGGCTGTGAATCTGTAACATAAATAATAAAAAATCTATGATTATCGAAATCTAAACTACTATAAAAATATTAAATGTTTGTAAAAAGACGTAGGTAATTTTTGAAAAGGGGCCTACACAAAATAAATTCCGCAGACGGTATGGAACTGAACGTGAGCGGCGATACTGGAAATTCGCGAATGAAGGACTTAAGTGCCGTGTATGTCAATTACGCGTTCGAGTCAAAACAATTCGAGCGCAAATGGCGCATGACATTATTTGTCCTTGCCGCAGGTACTGTCATTGCCATACATTTTGACGTTAGCGTCTGACGTTAACGCTACAGAAAAGTTTTTCAGACTTGCCCTGCATACGATCACTAAAACGCGCGACGCGAGCGCCACGATAATAATAGCTCCGTATCGCTTTAATGTTTAAAAATATTTATACCACCTATTTTGTGTTGTGATTAGTACCAAAATAAAGTAAAAAGTGCAAAACATTGGTGCAAGTGTTATTAAATCTCAATGACTTAATTAAACATCATTAATAAAGATATTCTTCCACAAACTGATCCAGCAGTATCAAAGTTATAAATGTGGCTAAATTACCTAAACAGTGCTATAAGTGCAATTTGAACAACATAATATAAACAATAAAACACTTCGAAGTGCAATAACAGTGATGAAGCGAAACGAAAAGCAAAACAAAATAGTGTTCATTAAACAAAGAAACGGACTTTGAACTTTCTTATTTGAATCTGTTTGCAACGGACTCGTTACATTTTGAAGTTCAAATCTTATACACACCGTAATTTTTGACGAGAAACTTAGAGTACGAGTGGCGCGTTTGCATAACGGTCGACACTGGTCTGAAACTAGCTCCGAGTGTCGGTGGATCGATCCCCACGAAAGATTTTACTTTTTGTGTTGACTTTGCTTTTTGTGTTATTTTCTTTTTTTTAATCAGTATTTTTCCCTTTTGTTACTTTGATTATTAGAAGTAACTTGAAGGGGCAATAATAGTGTTATGATGTCTTCTAAAACTGGTAAAAAAAGTGACCGCAAGACGTCAGAGAAAGCTATATGCTTTAAATGCAAGAGACCGGTAGACATTAAAAAGACAGCCTTATGCTCAATGTATAACAATCGATATGAACCAGATTGCGATGGTTACCCAGAACAAACCTACCGTCTTATGGACCAGGAATCTAAAAGCAAATGGAGATGAAAGACATGCAAAAGTAAGAAAAACACTAGCCATGTACCTCATATCACCACGAGGAGACAGGCAAATCTGCACCGAAACTGCTCCTCTCCAGAACCAAGTGGAAATGTCCAGGAAAATAAAGAACCTGAAACTGCGACTCCCGCCATTCTGAAGTCTTCTGACATCCTGGACTCTCAAATATTGTCCGAATACGGAAATTCAGATGATTCTTATAATACTCCCACTAAACTGTCCCACAGTGTAGACGGCACAATGTCTGACACATTAACAGTACTGGAAATGAAGGACAGCATAAAGGAGCTCACACACAAGCTGGAAAGTACAGAAAATGAGTTAGAGAATATGATTTTAGAAAATAACAATCTCAATCATCAAATAAATAAGTTATGTGCGGAAGTAAAAATGCTTAAATCATTGTGCCACTCTCCAGCAACCTTAGGAAACAGTCCAGCAAATAAATATAAAAGGAAAAGACATTCGCTTCTTGACCAAAATGCATTCTCCACGCCTTCTACTCCGTTGGCGAGTAAGTCGATTATCAACAGTGGTAAAGAGATTGAAATAATCTCCCTTCAACAGAAAATCGCGGATCTGCAACGTGAACTGAAAGACGCCCAACAGAAGATAGATACGTTACAACGCGACTACAGTCTACCTAAATATTCAACGGTATCAAAAATTTGCACACAAACGCCCATTTGTACCAAGGAGCAAAACCATGAATCGACAAATAGGATACTTATTTTCGGCTCTCAACAGTGTGTCGGCCTAGCAGCTACCATGATAGATTCAAGACGAAATACAAGGTATGAAAAGTATAAGATTGTCGCGGATACTAAACCAAATGCACTGAGTAGCCAAATAATAATGGGTTGCCGTCATGCTAAGTTAAACTTGAACGATAAACTTGTGATTTGTATAGGAGAAAATGATCACAATTCAAAATATATTTTATCCCAATTACAAATTGTACTGGATACTTTTTATAATAACATGATTATTGTATTAAATGTATTCAAAAATTACTACTTAGATGTTGATGAACTTAATTATCGTATCAAAAATGTATGTATGCGTTATAAAAAATGTAAATTTCTAGAATACGAAACATTGAAATTATCTGAACTGTGCACTAAAATAAATTATCTTATTGACTGTAATGATTATCACGAGAATTATTTAAACCCAAGAGAACTTGTAAAGCGAATAGCGAGTAACAGATCAAGTTTTAAGCTATGTAACAATATTAATGAACCCAAGAGAGGCACAATTCCCTTCTATTTTGATCGCATGAAATTAAAAATACAAAAAACTAGTGACCTTGTAAGTCCTACAGAAGAAGCACTCAAGGGAACTATTCCCTATTATTTTCCTGTGACACGAAAGAGCTTGACGTTTTTTCGAGCATAAGACTCAACCATCGGTGGCATATAAATTTAAAATACTTCATCAGAATATTGCTAGTATCGTATCCAAAAAGGAACTTCTTGAATTAACCTTACAGGAATTACGCGAAGAACAGAATAGCCCGGATGTGATAAGCCTTTCCGAAACATTTTTAAAAAAAGGCAATGAAACTTATGTTCAGATTCATGATTACGAAATGGCTGCCAGTTTCTCTAGGGAAAAACAAAGAGGCGGTACTTGCATTTTCGTTAGACGTGACCTTGTCTACAAGGCTCTACCGTTTGTATATAACCATGCCATACAAAATACGTTTGAAGCATGTGGCATAGAACTTACCTGTCATAAGTTGATAATTATATGTATTTATAGGACACCTCAATCCGACCCCACCCAATTCTTAATCAAATTAAACAGTCTTTTGTACCAGGTTTTCCAAAAATACAACTCGAAAACAAACGTGGTTCTAACAGGTGACTTTAACATCAACACTCTTAAAAGAGGCAATATTACAAATCAGTTACAAGATCTAGCATACAATTATAATCTTAAACTGCACATTAATGAACCAACTCGTAAGTCTTCTTGTATCGACCATATTCTTAGTAATATTTCAGATGCTATTGGTACAGTATTGCCACTCCATTTATCCGACCACGACACAGCACAAATGTTGAGCTTCCCTGTGAGACATACCACAAAAAATCAAGCGTCGTACTATTCCTACAAAAGAGTTTTCAGCTCAATTAACATTCAGAAGTATAAAGAATGCTTACAAGAAATGTCTTGGTCTGAAATTTACGCTGAGAATGACATAAATAAAGCATTTAGTTATTTTCATGATACATTGTGCCTGTTCTTTAATCTATGCTTCCCAAAAATAAAGCTTAAGGTAAACACCAAAAATAAAAATAAACAGAACTGGATAAGTAAGGGGCTTAAAAAAAGTTGTAAAACGAAACGGTTCTTACGTTATCAATATTATAAGAATAAAAATATAAAAAATAAAATTAAATATATTCAATACTCGAAACTTTTACAGAAATGCATATATAACTCGAAGAAAAACGCAAATATAAAATTTATTACCAAAAGTGAAAACAAATGCCAAGCGGTATGGAAAGTAATTAAGGATGAAATTATGGGCAATAACTGTAAGAACGATATAGAAAATATCCTACTTGACAATTCAGTAATTACAGACCCCGTGGAAATAGCAACTGCGTTTAATAATCACTATATCAATTCAGCACGCTCTTCTAGCGCAAGTGCAAAGAGGAACTGTGACGAAAGTCCACTGGTTCATTCGATGTTTCTGAAACCGGTATCCGAGAATGAAGTCAGAGCGGTGATGACATCATTACGAAACACAAATTCGGCAGGTTATGACGAAATTAATACGAAGATCATAAAAGCATGCACTAATGAACTTATTACTATTATGACATATTTAATAAATCAATCATTTGCACTTGGCACTTTTCCGGATTCATTGAAAGTGTCTATTGTTAAGCCACTTTTTAAAAAAGGTGATAAGTCTGATATTAATAATTATCGCCCAATAACATTGATACCTATAATATCGAAAATTTTCGAAAAGTGTATGTCTGATAGATTGATTGACTACTGTGATAAATTTAACATTATTAAAAAAGAGCAATTTGGCTTCCAGAAAAACAAATCCACAACACTAGCTATCTTCACTCTTATAAAAACCATATTGACTAATATTAACCGAAACCACTTTACTACAGGGTTGTTTTTTGATTTATCTAAAGCCTTTGACCTAGTATCTCACGACCTGTTACTACAGAAATTGGAGGCAATTGGCATTAGAGGCATTGCACTTCAATGGATATCGACATATCTAAGTAACAGACAACAGCGTGTTATAATTACAAAAGTAAATAGATATAATTATATGACACCATACTCTTCTGAACTTAAATTCAACAAATATGGCGTCCCACAAGGAAGTGTGTTAGGCCCAATTTTATTCATACTGTATATTAATTCTATTACCAATATAACTAATCATAGATGTATATTATTTGCTGATGACATTTCCATTATTGTGACATCTGATAAAAATAATAATACAATTGACGATCATGAAACTGACATTAATAACACTATTGACATACTGATTGAATGGCTAAATAAAAATAATTTATCATTAAATCTTGCAAAGTCTGTTTATTTACAATTTAACCGATCAAATAATTCTAAATTTAATATCAAAATGAATATAAATAAAATTTGTGAAGTAACGGAAACTAAATTTCTAGGCGTTATTCTAGATCAGGACATAAACTGGAAAACCCATGTCGATACTGTCTCGAAAAAAATTAATAAGTTTGTATATGCGCTAAAAAAAATTAGGAATATAACGAACATCCAAACGGCAATAACATCATATCATGCATATGTTGAATCGGTGTTACGCTATGGATTGATTTTGTGGGGCAATAGCACCGATCAGAATAGAGCATTTGTTGCACAAAAAAAATGCATTCGAGCAATATATGGCCTTCAATCTGACGATTCTTGTCGGCCGATATTTCAGAAACTTGGTTTGTTACCGCTACCGTCTCTTTATATATATGAGATATGTATGTTTGTATGGAAGCATAAGGCATTATTTACAAAAGCAGACGATGTACATCCTCGAAACCGGCGAGACCCTCACAGACTCGTACTGGATGTCATGCCAAGGCTTACTAAATATAATAAAAGCTGTTTGTATATGTGTGTAGAAATATTTAATAAGATACCTAGTGACCTAAAAATTCTAAATAGCAGATTATTTAAAATTAAATTGTATAACTGGCTGTCCACTAATAGTTTTTATAGTGTAAAAGAGTTTTTTGACAAAAAAAATAATGGACTATATTGTATGCACGAACAATTTGCACGCTTATAATGTTAAGCAAAAACATGTATGCGCTGTATTTAATTTTGTACCATCTTTTATACCATGTTTTTATGCAAATAAATTTATTCTATTCTATTCTATTCTATTCTATTCTAAAAAAAAACATTAATAAAATAGTACACTATCGCCGAATATTATAAGACTTAAAGGCCACTTTATATCCCGGAAAGATAACAACGCAAGAAAACTAAATAAAGGAAGAATAGTTACAACATCAACAAAGCTATAAATTCTCTCATTATGATTGACTATACACAAAGTCAATCTAAAACAATTTACGATACTCGTAACATACAACATGATTCATATCTCCCAGATATTGAAGGAGTTACAAAGTTTTTGAGGACTTAACAACTTAATATCGTCAGCTCAGAGCGCGAGACTCAAACTTTGTCGGAAACTGTTGGCAAACAATTTATATTATAATATGAACAAAAAAGGAATTTTTGTGTCGTTCATCTCCCTGAATCACCATCTTTGACAAGATAACCGATATTAAAGGTAAACACTTTGCCTTAAAGATTCTTAGGCAAAAATAGGCCGCTTAAATTTTTAAGTCAAGGTTAGCTTGGATACTTTGACTACGGCTATTTTTCTAATGAAAATGATAACGGTAAGGTTAATATTACTAAGAATGAAGTTGTAATATCCTTCTTAAATTATTGAAGAAGTTTGGAAAATAGTTAAATGATACAGCTGCTTTACGATAGTAAATGTATTGAACGGAACAAAAGTTCAATAATATAGAAAGGCGAGGGAACACACAACATGACCGCTAATCGTGGTAATTGCTCCAGTAATACTAATTGATGAAGTAAAAATATGAATGTATATTCATCAGTATACATATAGGTAATGTGTGGTTTCACCGTATAATACTTTCGAGAGTAATTATGGAATTGCTTGCCCGTCCTTCTATATAAGAATCTACCTTTGCGAATGAAAACTAGAATCACTTATTATTCTTTAACTAAATCTTGACATTCAAAAGCACCTTTTACTGGCCTTATTGACAAGAATCCTATGATTTTGACATTCAGTTGCTTCCCGAAAATTTTCTATAAAGGAGACACTGTAGGGGACTGAAATCCTATCATAAACAAAAAACACGGTTTAACGCAAGCACACCTCTATTTACCTCTTTATAAGAAGAAAGGCGTAATGCGTTATTTATTTAAAGATAACGTTACCCAAATGCTACATACGGTCGTGAATCGTACATACATAATGTATGTCTGAAGGAGCCCCTCGTAAAGCGTTGTGAAGGGAAACTGTTCTTCAATATTTGTACTGTCTCGCGTCGCAACGAAAGATATCATTATTCATGGTAGACAAAATATATGTAGGTAGTGATCATGGTTAACCCGATCTTTTGGGGGAAAATTTATGTGAACTTATGCAGAAAACCAAAAAAAATATTGACATGGGACTCTGATACCGTTTCTGGGACTAACAACTGATTTTCTGTTGTGAGAACACAGTACCGGTGAGAGACACAAAAATGTAAAGACGACAAAATATGGTGAGCCATTTTTTAATATGAATACAAACTGCTAGATAAACTATTCCTTCCTGTACCTATTCTGAAGGAGTTCATAGTTAAAACGGTAATTCAATAATCACATTCATTGGTATTGAATTTCCACCATATATTTTCATAACAAACAACAGAGCCGCTAAATGAAAATATTTGTAAAGCTTTGATGCGCCTTCATAATAATAACAAACGTATTAAATGTATTAATCTCTTGACTGCATATTGAATAATTATGTTATAATATTTTGCACAAACTAATAATTTCCAACTCAATTACAACAACAACATATAAAATAAAGTTAATAAAAAGTTTAATTCAAATAATTTAAAATGCCAATATTGCAAAGACTTTATGACGAATTAGTCCAAAAGTCTATGAATCAATTGGCATTTGAACGTTAAATTAGTGAAAGCTCATAATTCAAGTGCTACAGTTGTTTCGTTTTAGCTTAGCATTAGCGTTTGTTGCCAACAAATGTCTCATAATTTTTGTTTTGTAAATTAAACATGTCAATAAATATGCATGCCCGCTATATACTAAGATGCAACAACTATTCTAGCTGAATCTTTAATATTTCAAACATAAAGGAGATACATTTATAACAGCTAATGCCCGCTAGTACATGCAGTTGTTGATGGTAATGCTCCTGGATCAACGCTAAGATAAGTCCTAGTAAAGAGAATTGTCCGCAGGACAGCACCGACTAATCTTCCTTATCATGTATATCTTGGGGCTGACCGGTTAATACCTACCCATGCGTTCAGTACACTTTGCTGGACAGTTTCAAGTGTCACTATATTTTCGTATAATAATAATTAGCTATCTATTTCAGGCTACAAAGGTCCACGGATAATAGATAATCTTACTATACTTTATAAAAAAAAAACTATGCTGTTCGTTGGTAAGCGCATCTAAGATATCTCGACCGATTTGGGTATTTTTGCTTCAAAATGTTCGTCAATAATCTAAATAAGATATTTTTTCCTAAAAAGTGGTAAAAGAATTGCAGTCTTACCCAAAAACAAAACTGGATATTCTTATATCTATCAGATTTTTGTAAGGAGACTGTGGATTAGTGATATTTTTCCAAATTTTTAACAATTTACAATATTAAAGAAAAGGATTCTTGTATTGGAACAATCCTAATCCTAATTCAGAAAGAAAACTAAAACGGCGTGTTACTTGTTTCACATTTAAGCTGATTATGCGATTAAGTTTGCTCTAAATCCGCAGCAAAATAACAGAGATTAGGAGTATTGCGTCGAAAATGTTGAAATAGATGATAGGCACTCGGCTTTCTTCCACCGAAGATAATGGCCCACTTCGACTTTTTTCCGAAGTAATGTTTCTCATACCAAATTGTAGA
The DNA here is from genome assembly GCA_949775005.1 of Orthosia gothica. Taxonomy (NCBI): domain Eukaryota; kingdom Metazoa; phylum Arthropoda; class Insecta; order Lepidoptera; family Noctuidae; genus Orthosia; species Orthosia gothica. The sequence goes on along the minus strand of OX459067.1, from coordinate 2,687,588 downwards.
AATGAAATACTTGTTTGGGTAGTTAGGTGGGGTTTGACTAATAGCTCCTTTTTGGTAAAGGTAAGGTATTTGTGCCCTATACATATTCTCCCCAAGGCTTTTGAATAACTGAAAACAACATTGTGACGATTTTAATCTTTTTGTAGTTCTTATAACTAACAAGCCTCACTTGTGAAATATTAAACCAGTGTAGTCATATACGAGTACATAAGTAGATAATTCGCTATTTAACGTAGTGATAACAAATATAATATTATATTACTTCTGACTGTCACAGGATTCGGCATTCCATACTTCGAAATTGACGTGAAGTATTGTAGATATTATCATTGTTGTACATTCTGTGAAATTTCAACAAAATATTGCAGTTCAATAATATTTCAGGATTCAAATAACATAACAACGGATTGCACAATTTAATTAAAAACTTGTAGAATATAAATATGTTTTAACAACATTTGCAAAGTGAATTGATTTTATTCAGTCTCACATTGTTAGAAACATTCCCAGAAGAGGCTAAACCCGCGAGAAAAAGGTGATAGTTCGTTTATTTGTTACATTTGTGTATGTGCCCTCTCGATTGTCTGCCGCGATATATCGTGGCGAGGGCTCATTTCGAACACCATTAAGTGGAGGAAAGCCATCTTTGCCACCATTCCCCCGCTTAAGATGAACACAATAGAAACATTTGAAGGTTAAACAGATGTAATGATATCCTCAAATGTCTGCTAAACTGAATATGGGGTTTAGCTTAACAATATAGACGGTGTGTAACATGATTTATCTGCCAATAAATGGATATATATAGTATACGAGTATATACCTACAATGTAGGAATCTACTAAACAAATTGGCAATCTGGTCTTTTACTACAGTGATATTTTCTGGCAGTCGTTATATTTTTCTCATAAATAACACGTTGTTGGACTAGATATGTAGTGTTTACTTCAATAAATGTTGAGCAAATGTCAAATTAGTTTTATCCTTTATATATAAAAGACAATGAGTACAAAATGTACTTTATCACAAATTGTAATACGAATATCAAAGCGATTCACTATTTTTTCTAAAACAATTGATTTCGACTGAATTGACGAAGCGTTACGACTATTCAACTTTCCTATCTTAATTACTCTAGTTCTGACGCTAAAGTTATCACAGTAATAACATAAATTCTGAGAATATTATTAACGTAAGCAAAACCTATACAATTAATTCCTCAAAAACAGAACAGATAAGTTACTCTAAAATAAAGGCATTAAAATTGGTCACGCTTAGAGATTGCTGACAGAATTTACAACGAAACACAAGGCCGAGAATCACCGAAAAGGACACATAAAAATGCATTAAAACTAGATTACCATCAAAATGCAAATGTGGAACGAAATTAAAGCGAATAAGCATTCATGAAATCCTAGTACCGACGCGTTGGTCAGATGGGAAAACACGATAAGGCCTGCAATGGAGGTGCCTTTGTGTCGCACTAAACAACCATGTATTAAGGAGAGTAAATATGGCGACTCCATTGTCAAAGATTATGAGTAGCTATCAAAAGTCCAGGTAATCGAGACCAATTTTATAGACGTTAGAGATGTTCTCTAAAACAAAGAGGTAAAGTTTTATACACACGATTGTTTCATGTAATCTCTCCTAATAAGTTAGATTGGATTGCTTCTAGACTGATCGGATTTGTCCCATCTCTCTTCCCACAGGATGTTGGCAAGAAAGTTTTACATTCAAATATGTAGGTATAAGATAGAACTCGCGAGGCTTACCAGGATAACGCCACGGAAATAGAAACACACCTATTTCCTAAACTGTGTTACAGAGTCGTTATGACTTGCAAAAATAGGTCACAGGAGTGCGCGTGACTCACAATTTGTTTTTCAGGCGTGAACTTATACATAATACATGTCTATCTACTTAGATAAGAATGGTGTGGCGAACTTTAAAAATTCATGCTTCATGCCAAGATTGGACCTAATTTTATAAGTTTACAGCTATGGCTTATACTATAAGGAAGGTAGGTAGTGTTTCTGCCTCAAAAAAGCCAGTGACGATGTTCAATGTCAATAAGCTGTTTATTTTCTACTGATACGCTACAGGCAAGTTGATGAAGTCCCGAAAGCTTATGCAACAGCAAAACTATTGTATTACCGACCTCGAATACTCATGTATTCTCTCTTTATGTTGCATGTTTTCCTGTTTCTTTATCGATGAGTAAGGCAACGCCTACATACTTAACCTACACATATATTCTAGACTTCTGTCTTTCAACACCGGGTAGAAACACAGAAGTATAATCACCTAACAAACTTGTTCAAGTTAGTAGGCCTCAAATTAGTCAGCATAAATATAAACTAATTTGCTAAGACCCAAACTAAGTTCTATCAAGTTATCTAAGATTAAGATAGCCTACGCAAAATAAATAGCTTTGTATCGCTCCATCGCTATCCCGAGACCGTAAGATTAACAAAGTGAATGCTTATCTCTGAATATCCCATTATGTTAATCTAGCGTAATTGTTTATAGGTCTAGCTGGCCTGATTCTCCCCGTTGGTGTGGGGGAGAGTGGGGCATAATAAATCACGGCTAAAAGGTTTCATTGTTGGCTCGACTGACAAAGGTTTTGCGCCTCATGGCAATGGCACGTGCGTGTGGAATTAAAAGCCGTCCAACCGCACTTCCCGTGGGCCGACGCTCACCGAGACTCCCCGAGGCAGCCCGAGCCACGCCACGAAGGGTTGCACTCGATATTGCTTAATGTCCTTTTAGTACTTTGTGTCATTTTAATGGACAAAATATTTGCAGGTGGAATTTTATCTTCGCTTTGTTTGGCTGAAGTGGATTTTTGCTCAAAATGATTCCATTTACCAATATGGAACAGTTACTGGTTAGTTCAGAACTTCAAAATAATGTTACGCGCTGTTAGCTAAACAATATGTAATTATAATTTCTCATTGTCCCGCGCCCCAATTACCAATCTCTCTAAGACAAAAAGGGGTCCAAGACTGAAATTAGTATGAATAATTTCTGCGGACAGAGCCCCTCCACTTAATTCATTATTGCTGAAGGGCCCCTCTTCTGAAGGTTATAAAGATTCTTTAATATATCCGACCAACGAATTATTTTATAATAACTTTTAAGTATATTGTCGATCAAAGACTGAGCTTGAGGACAAGAATGCAATAGTCACTACAACACAATTTCTAATCACTAAATTAGCTATTTCTCCTAATTTGTGAGAACTTACTTTTAAATGATCTTTGCTACCACAAAAATAAATATGTTGGAATTATTTTATCATTTTTGTTCTGAGTGAATAAACCAAACAGCTGCAGCGGCAAAAAATAATCATCACACATTTTTATATGAAAAATCCTGAAAAAAAAATGTGGTCGTATTCCTTGATTGAAATAGATGTTATCGGAAGGAAAGTCCGCACAATATCAATAAGGTAAATACAAATCAATCTGCCTAGGCTTTTTCCAACTATATCTATTATTGGGGTCCATCAGGGTTGGGCAGTATTTGAATTACTTGTAATTAAAATACGTAATTGAAATACAAATAAATTTTTAGTATTTGTAATTCAACTACTTCTTCAAAATGTAATTGGTATTTCAAATACCTGACGCTGAGGTATTTTGTAGGCAGTATTTCAAATACATATTCAAGGCTTCAAAATACATTTGAACATAAATACATTTAGCAATCTTATTTATGGCTGCGTTCTTCAGAAAATAGCACTCGATAGCTTTTGTAAGCAAAATGGCTACCGGGTACGTTAAATATTCAAGTATCTTGTTACTTGTCATTTTCATTTCAAAAGCTTATTTTTACGAAACTTCTGTGTAGTAATTAACTTTATTAGTAAGAATGCCGCGATGTATGATCGACTGTTTTGCCATTTATATTTCAAATATATAAATTACAAATATTTTTTATTTAGTTTTTTAAATACCTGCGCTAGAATTTTGTAATTTGTATTTTAATTAAAGCAAAGCATGTTTTTGCCCAACTCTGGGGTCCAGTCTTACCGGATACTGCAGAGTACCAGTATTTGACATAGAATGACTACCTTTCTGACCTCCACAACTCAGTATGAATAGGGTAAATCTTCACTTTAACAAAAACAAACTTGCAGGGGAAGAGTACTTGTGCAAGTAATATTTAAGGCTCAGTGTCGGCGCGTTTAACAATTTAACTTTACTTGTTAAGTTTTGTGACCTAAAGCCTTTAGTAACGGTTATGTTAGGTGCTCCAACTTGTAGGATCCTGAGAACTTCTTAAACGGTTACTGTCAGGACACCTGCGGGGCTCGTGAATTATTATAAATGTCAGGTACACTTTGATTAACGTCTGTAAAACTTGCTCAAGGACATGCAAAGTGAAAGTTTTTATTCTTATGTAAAATTTTGTTTAGTATGTGAATTCCTTTCAATTACTGACAGCATAATTTTATTTAACTACATAAGCCGTGTGGTGCAGTAAACGCAAAAAAATACCATACTTCAATACGAATGTAACCAACTTCTGTTTCTACTGGCGATCTAATTAAATTTTAGAACACAAAAGCTACAATGATAGTAAGATATATTCTCTTGCAGATTTTTATGTAAGTAAAAATGAGTACTTTAATCATGTAGTACATAATTTGTATGTATCAATAGTTTTCTCAGCACACACCAAATAATGAAGTTTATAGGCAAAATTTTGCTACTTTGGATTACATCATTGCAATTTTCATAAGGATCTCTTACATTTTTGGAAACAAATTATAGCCCATGTTACTCGGGAGTAATGTAGCTTTACATACGTGAAAGATTTTTTTAAATCGGTTCGGTATTTTCAGAGCCTATTCGGTGCAAACGACCAAAAAAAAATATTTCCTTTTTATAATATTAGTATAGAAATGTGAAAATTTGGATGGATGTGTGTGGCATTGTAGTAGATGTCTGTTTCTTACTCAATCCCTTTGGTCGCATAAGGACAGATTCTCATAAAGACAGATTATCAGAAGGTCAGATTCTCATAAGGACATTTTTGCATAAAGACAGAAAAGGTACAGTTCCACACACTACTTTAGGCCAATAACAGTCTCCCCGCTACGCATATATACAGTTTTCCGAAGCAGCAGGCCATGTGACCAGGCGGTCAGATTATTAGTAAGAATGATTGTACATACAAACCAGCCCATTTATGTGAATGAGTTTATTTTTTTAGATAGGAGGTAGGTAGTAGGCATACATAAATATATTCAATAGTACCTAATGCATTACTAGTAAAAGGCTGCTACTATCATTTTATAAATGCAATTTGGAAGGAGTCAAAAGCAATTGGATTCAGTTCTTCTAAAGAGGATAGCACTATTGCCAGCAACTTATACCAAAGGCGTACCTTTGTTTATGCAAGTTAGCCACTAGTAATGAGGAAAGCTTCTTCTGGGTAAGCTCACTCGATCTTAGACTCTCATGTCTCTGTCACCTCTGACCTAGACTAGAGTCAAGAGCAAACCCATCAGAAAAAAAAAAACTTATTTTTCAAGACTATTTCAATAAACAGTGCATGAAACTCATTACCAGCGATGTTTTTAGTTGCTATGGCGAAGAGTTTCGAACCACGAATGCCATCGAAGGGTGGCACAAAAGGAAACAAACCGACAGTGAGTAGGTTTAACAAATGTATTTTTTAATGAATTAAATATACCTAGTACCTTCATTAAAATAATTTTATTTTGGATTAGTTTGTTAAGTAAAAAATAAATTAAATATAATATATATTATTTTCAACTTAACTGTACTTTGTCTTAATGCGAAACTGTCCTTATGAGAATCTGTCCTTCTGCTAATCTGTCTTTATGAGAATCTGTCCTTATGAGAACAAAGGCTTTTCATCGTGGTATAATATTTCCTTGGGATAAGAAAACACTTTTCACGCGAGTGTAGCCGGTGAGAAGCTTGTTAAATATTAAAAGACTATAGTACAGTAGTACTCTAATTGGATAACAGCTAAATTGGTAGTAAAACTCTCAACAAAAAAAAAGTCGCTATCTTTTGTGAATCCCACATGTATGCAGAATACAATACCTATTGATTTTCATGGAAATGTGTGTATCGCACGAGCTTCAAATATTGGAACTGAAAAATTGTACTCGCGTATAGCCGGCAAAACGTTACACAATTCTATTAGTTTGCCAAAGCAACGCTCTAACAAGGTTATAGCATGGATGAATATGGGGGAATTTGCACCAACATTTGTACAAATCTTTGGCTTAAGGCGATAGGTAACGTAAATTGCTATTTTTGATCATTTTGCTTTCTATGTTGTTTTATCGAAATTAATTAAAACGTTTCCAGAATAACCGTTGCAGTTGAGAATACGAAATGTTGATAGTGGTTTAGTGTGTAGTCGATGTGTGTGTGGCTTTCTCCGAACTTTAGTTTTCCTTGCAACATGTAGATATGTATGTTCATTTCATTGTGAAGAATACTTCGGTTTACATAGATTTTTTTAAGGCCTTTTCAATTAAGTAACACTCTAAAATAATATTTACATTATGACAATAGAATCACATCACAAGCTCTGAAATTACACCCGAAATGTAAGGATTCATTTGTCTCGTTACCAAGGGTCTTAAAACCAAAAAAATATACCGAATCCGAACCCTTTTCGCCATTACGCAGATGCATGTATGGGGTTCGTTAGTCCACTATTTTGCTCGAGGTATTCACGGGATGAATTGCGTCCATCAGCGAAAACCAACCGTTGCCACAATGACAATCACAAAAATTGAAATGAAACATTTCATTCCATCCACTAAAAATTAATATGCATACATGAAACAGTGTCATTGATGTATTTTTAGGCAAATAAAACTGGTAACAGTATCAATGCAAATCTGTATAAACATATAAATCGGTACGGTTATCACCGGTGCATGTGCATGATTGTAGATAAGGATTGTATAGTAAGGAACAAAAGTCGATAATCATTTTGGAAAGAAGGTTTAATTAATTTCTATTATAGTTTCTTTTATAAATCGTAAATAAAAGTTTCTGTTCCATATCTGTTCTTCCTTATCAATTCTTGGCAATGTCTACAAAATCTTTAAATTGCCATATATTTGTAGGTGTTGCCCGGACATCATATATTACCACAATTGGCAATAAATTGCGCAACTACTTGCCCGTGTAAGTGCACCTTTAATTGCAGCAAATAATTGTATTTATTTATTTATATTATACATATCGGAGGAAGGTAAATGATTAATAGTTGGGAAATAATAGTCGCTTGTAAACTTATTAATTCAGTTTTATTTAATTGGCAACATTTAGCTTCTGATTCAAATTTCAATTGGATTTTATTCGATTGACAACACTTCATTTCCCTTATGTCAAAATACTTGAATTCGATTGGATGTTCAAAGCGGTGGTTTTGCCGGATGTGTTTTTGAGCCAATAATGAAGCGGCGAGCGCCATACTTGGCGATCTGTGTGGGGTCCCCGCCATTGTGGTTCGGAAGTTGAAAAGAAAACGCGCGGAGACGCGTTTGGTGTTTGAAAAGAGTTTGGAGGAATTCTAAAGTGGCGTGTATAAACTTGACAAAGTGTGGTTTTGTTGAGAGAAAGCGAAACGATTGGTGGCCGAATCCACTGCTTCGTTGTTGGATCAAAGACTATCTCTGAAACGGCATTAGTTACCTGCCTCGTGCATGCATTACCCACGATAAGCCCACAAGTACGAGGGTATATGGAAGGAAGCCCTCGTGTTTCCGACATCAGAAGTATGAACCAATGCACGCACAAGGCGATGCTAGATCAAATGAGACGAGTAATGGCTGGCGCACTCTCTTTGATGCGCAAAAATTTGCATGGAAGTACCTACCTACATAGAGAGACGTTTCGCAACTCGTCGGCTACTGGAGAGCGGAGACAGGAATATTATGTTGCCCGAATTCAACCGTATAGTGTGGCCTATCCTAGACAATATGCAAAGTCGGGTTGCAGATAATGTTAATGATGACATCGATGCCCAATCCTGACTCGATACCTACTGGGCAAACAACTGTGGTGTACCAGATGTACAGGGAAGTATAAACTTGAGTATTCTGAAAATAGTTAGTACCTATCTAATGCCTTGTGAAGTTTAGCCACAATACCTATTGTTTTTCTTGGTATAAAGTGGCTAAAATTTAAAATAAATTTCTATTTACGTTATGATGCTAAAAGAAACTTAGGCAGTTTCATACTGTCAGCGGAACTCGCATGAGAATAAGACGACTTGTGTAAATACAGTGCAAGAGAGCAAACATCCTTAAGCTATAACTTGATTCAACAAAACATTACGCTTGTGTGAAAACTTGCTCATAGACATGAATTTTTCAGGCATTCGTACAATATGCAACAAATAGCAGGGACGTCTGAACCCTTCAACAAGGCTGCTGTGGATACCACAAGACCTGTTGTGACCAGCTGTGTGTGGTGATACAAGTGCGGAGCTCAGGTTCCATTTCAAAAGGCAACACAACCCGCAGCCTACAGCGCTATGAAAGAGGAAATTTAGTGGTGTTATACATGCCACTGCGGTGATCAATCCATTTAATATTTTCTGGTAGCACCTAGGAGTTTGGACTTGTGCATGTGTGCATGGTCGGCACTGCTGCCTGACCCATCCGGGAGTACAGGCTTAAGGTATGTTACTTTGATTGATCTGCATTCAACAATATGTGCAGCTGCAATTTTGTGGCAGCCGAAGTATGTATTGGGTTTGGATTTACCAGTTTAAGTTTAAGTTTTACAATTAATTCTTGCATTAATTGCAATCTATAACTATTGCATTATTTTGTTTCATGGAAATGTGTCATGTAAGTTACATAAAAAGAGTAAAAAAAAATATTCAAACAGCGCTATCTGTGTAATGGTGTTGATACTGTATGTTTCTTTCAATAATCATCGAAATTAGATTCGGGACCCCATTAGCCGTAATATGCTGCTTGAAATAACTTATTGAATAGGTGCATGAATTTTTTTATGATCAATTAAAAAATGAACAAATCGTTTTTACATAGACAGAACGAGAAGTCAGTCCATGTAACTCCATCTATTGAAATCCTTGCTTTGTTCGAGCTTTGAAATATTTTGTTTCATCAAGTATTTAATCTTTTTTATTCACCAACAAAATAAACAACGAAACGATTTTCGCAATTTTATGTTTCTAATGTAATCGGAGCATTGGAACGTGGGGACGAAACGCAAAAAAATGAGATTTCATTACATTATTATGTTATTAGAACAATAATAAACGGTTTTGTGACCACTAGTGCTGTCACAAGCATAAACACAGATAATAAATAGGTTGTTAGTTTACTGACAATCGAGAAGTAAAGATATTAGCAATCCGTTTTTTTTATATGTTTGAACACTAGGAATTTTAGCCATGCATTTTTTATTAATAGGTGTCACTTCAGATTTCCCGTAAATATTACTACCACTGAGTTTGTTGTTGATTTGATCTCCAAGAAAATTTGTGAATATGCTATTCCTTGGAAACAACATACTTTCTAACTGTTCGCGTTGGTATTTTCAATACAAGTTTGAATCCAGTTACGGAACGCAAAAAGAAAAATCGTAATAATAGTCGATCTTTAGCATCTTTGGCCGATTGGGGTTGTTTTTACAACTAAATTAGAGTATCAGGTATAAGGGAACAATATTTATTTTGTTCACTTTGAATTCACTTATGTTTGTGATATACATTCAATTATTTTTAAATGATATTTTGGTTCATGTCAAAACAGAAAATTTTTATCTCGATTTTCTAGGGTGAAATATCGATTCGCTGGATTGATTCAGTACTGGATATCGAATGAAAAAAAAAAAAACGTTTATTTATTTTTTTGTCCTTAAAATCGATTTGTCGATTAATCGATAACAGAACGTCATCCCTTGCTCATCTCTATAAGACATAAAGACAGTGACAAGTCAGTGTCAACATTCGAAAAAGTTTGATGATACAAAACAAATAACTTTGATATGATTTTTAACTTAAAAGTTACTAGATAAAGACTAGATTATTAATAAATCGTTACAATGTGTGAGTCACTGTGAGGATTAGACTTTTAACTTTTGCATTGTTGCAAAGACATGCAATAACTTTCAGTTAAGAGCTATGTAATCAAGATTATTTTCAAACCAGTGTTAAAGTTTAGTGAAATAGTTTGTTGTTCGACTCGATTTGCAATCTTACAACCTGCAAACATCACGAGGATTAACGTTACTATAGCCTAGACAGTTGGCGTTTAGTTTTGTTGCTACCAACGGTTGAATAAAGGTAAAGTTAATGTCTGAAGTTGTTATATATCGCATTGTAGAGAACCAACTGATAATATGTCATTCTAATGATACCTACAAATAAAAATGATTTAAATTGACTATGGTGAATGACAAGTGCAACTAGACATTTAGATGGTGTCGAGAAGACGTGTTCAGGTATTATGAGATGCTCGAGAGCCAATAACTGTTCCAAGTCGTGGCTGAGGATGAGATAGATGTTCAATTGGCAACATTTTAATACACATAGAACGGTTTCTCAGTTTCGTGGTTCAGAGAGATGACGGAGTCAAGAGTTTATTCGGCGTTTAAGTTGAAAGTGCATTCTGTGTAGCGAATGTATTTGCTAAGTTATTGTGAATTGTAGACCACGGATGGGATACTTGGGTTCTATTTGATGTACTTGGTACATGGGTTTTTGTTGTTTTTTTGGAGGAAACTAGGAATGGTTTCCTTGTTCTGTGTTGTTCAACGATGCTTGGCCTCGGTAATCTTGTTCAAAAATTTTAATAATTGTAGCATCTCTTTAAAATAAAGGTTTGTATTTGTGAATTGTGTGGTGTCATGTAGGAAGTCTAGTACCTACCTAAGTTGAATAATAAGTTTGGAATTTAAAGTATACTGTCAGTAATGGCTGTGCTAACTTGTTGAATAGTTGAATAGTCTGTGCTGGTCATTGTGAACATACCTAACGTTATTTTGTGTTATTTCATTCAAGTTGGATAAGATAATGTTAACACAGATGTAAAGTCGGTGATGTGCGGTGCATGATTTAATTTTTAGTTTGCAAAGTTGGTAATGTTTGGTGTTGTAAGTTATTATACCTATCGTACTGAGAGTTTGGTATGAAATCATGAACATAGAATAGAGTTCTTGAGTATGCTTTTGGCTGTGTATGAAATCATGAACATAGAATAGAGTTCTTGAGTATGCTTTTGGCTGTGTATGAAATCCTGAATGTGAGGTTGCCGTTGTAGTCAGAATAAAGATTGATACTGAGAGTAAAGATTGAAATAACAAATTTCATTTTGGTTTAAAGGTGCTGTTTGGAAGTGAAATGGAATTCTGAATGGTGGCAATTATGTGTTGAATTAAAGGCTTTGTTTGGTTCATGATGAGTTTGAGAAAATCTGAAAGATTAAGTACCCATTGACGTAACTGAATGTAATATGTTGAAGACTGATTCAAATCAATCTAGCAATGGTGAGGTCGTGTGCATGGTCAAAGGACTGACTGTGCGGTGAAGAGTAGTCACTGCGGTGACTACTGTAGCCTTAGATGGGCTGGTGAGTGGTCAGAGATGACTGCTGTAGCCTAAAATGGGCTGGTGAGTGGTCAGAGATGACTGCTGTAGCCTTAGATGGGCTGGTGAGTGGTCAGAAATGACTGCTGTAGCCTTAGATGGGCTGGTGAGTGGTCAGAGATGACTGCTGTAGCCTAAAGTAGGCTGGTGAGTGGTCAAAAGATGACTGCTGTAACCGAGATGGGTTACGAGGCCTGGTCAGGATGACTATGGTTGCAGGATGGTCACAGGGTTGACCATCAGGAGGCACAGCAATTGCTGTGGGACCAAGAAACATTGCTGGATATGTATGGGGGGGAGCCTAGTCCCTCTGGGGCTTCGGTGACCTGTTGTTTAATGTATGTAGCATGGGTATCTGGCAGTCTTGTTGCTTCGAGAGGACCGGTTGTCTGGGGGAGCCTGGTCCCTCTGGGGCTTTGGTGACCTGTTGTCTGGGGGGAGCCTAGTCTCTCTGGGGCTTTGGTAACCTGTTGTGTGTCTGGGGGAGCCTGGTCCCTCTGGGGCCTCGGTGACCCGTTGTTTGGTGTATGTGGCATGGTATGTTGTGTTGGGCGTTTGGGTGGTTTCTGGCACACTAAGTGCTTCGAGACCGATTTGACGTCTGTTGGGAACCTGGTACCTCTGGTGCTTCGGTAACCGTTTAGAATGTGTTAGTTAAAATGGTTGTCTAAACGGTGAGGTGTCTGTTTCGAGAGTACGACGATGGTTGTGTACGGTGTACGGTGGGGAGACCTAGATTTACATGGAGAAAACAAATGAACATGTTTCGAGAGTACGACGATGTTTGTGTACGGTGTGGAGACCTAGATTTACATGGGGAAAACAAATGAACAGTGTGAAAGTTTTCATGAGAGTTGAGTTTGAGAATTATGATTTCATGAGTAAAGAAGTTCTTGATTTTAGTTGTCGGCTAGTAATATAAGGTGTTGATTGAAGGTTTTACGTGGAAGATGTCACGACCACGTAATTTTTTTTATTTGGTCAGGAGCGGCCGAACTTAACCTATTAGGTACTTAATAATTTTTTTTTGTTCTCTTGGTTCTTGTTTTTTTTTTTATCACAACTGAGTAACGATGTTGTTCATCGCTCTACATCAAACGTGGGACCGTTTGAATGTCAAGATGGCCGTATCGGAGGAAGGTAAATGATTAATAGTTGGGAAATAATAGTCGCTTGTAAACTTATTAATTCAGTTTTATTTAATTGGCAACATTTATCTTCTGATTCAAATTTCAATTGGATTTTATTCGATTGACAACACTTCATTTCCCTTATGCCAAAAATTTTGACAAATACTTGAATTCGATTGGATGTTCAAAGCGGTGGTTTTGCCGGATGTGTGTTTGAGCCAATAATGAAGCGGCGAGCGCCATACTTGGCGATCTGTGTGGGGTCCCCGCCATTGTGGTTCGGAAGTTGAAAAGAAAACGCGCGGAGACGCGTTTGGTGTTTGAAAAGAGTTTGGAGGAATTCTAAAGTGGCGTGTATAAACTTGACAAAGTGTGGTTTTGTTGAGAGAAAGCGAAACGATTGGTGGCCGAATCCACTGCTTCGTTGTTGGATCAAAGACTATCTCTGAAACGGCATTAGTTACCTGCCTCGTGCATGCATTACCCACGATAAGCCCACAAGTACGAGGGTATATGGAAGGAAGCCCTCGTGTTTCCGACATACATATTTTATTGTACACCAAGATAAAAACAATAAAACATACGGAAACCTTAAAATAAAAACAAACTTACTTCCAGGCAACTCAGAATGGAGAAAGATAGCCTGGACTCGTCATGGGGTTGCACTGGTGCAATTTTAAATTAAATAATAAGTTACAAGTACAGTAAATAAAACTCATAAATCTTCTCTGATACTCAAGACAGTGTTAATTTCCTCTTGTTGCCGACTGTACCTGAACACGTGATTGACTGTTGCATAGCAGATAAAGGCCTGTTATCTCCAGTACAAAGCTGATATCGTACTGCACTACTCCTTATCAGTTACGTAACGCCATACACGTCATACATTATACTGAGAACAGCTGTCGAGAGTAATCTGGCAAACAGAAGATACATCGATACTGCAGTGATTTTATTACAAGTAAATGACTAAGAAACGTCATTTACTTGTAATAAAATCTTTAAACACTACGATACCACTATTTCAGGCACTTATTCTCAAAACACTTAAACATTTCACTGACTCCTCAAAATCCATTAATTGTAAAGTAACAGAATTGGTTCAAAGTTAACCCTCAATTATAAGCCCAGACTCAACAATTCACTCCTGGAAATTGTTAATAAAGCAACTTATACAAAAGTACGAAAGTCTTTATTGACTTGTAATGATCGCCTGAAAAGTACTTTCATGAATACAGAGCAAATAAGGATGTCCCATTTAAGGTTGTCCCGATTACTGAATCGGGACAACCTTAAATGGGACATCCTAATAATTAAATGACTTATTAATTTAATGACTGCATTAATAATACATTTTCGACCTCGGGACATTCGATAATTTTGTCCCTAATTGTAGAACTTTGTAATTTGGGAGAACAGGTACTGTTTAAGCGAGCAGGTGACACCGGATTTATTAATTCAGGATTAAAATACATCGAGCGCATTTTCAATTTACTGGGACATGTGTTTGATCTGTCATTAAGATCGTTATTTGTGACAAACAATTTGGCACTCTTTTCCACTGACTAGGACAAAAAAATTGTCCTAGTCAGTGCGAGACGTAGAAATATTTAGATAAATCTAATAGTCGCTGAAATCAAAAAGGAAATATTGTATATATGTTTCTATGTCTGTAAAGTGTAATCTCTTGAAGTACTGAACCGATTACAAAAATAGTATTTTTCTCAAAACTGCAAGGTTCCAATGTGATTCTCTTTATACATATATTAGTATATGCGTCGCATAGACCATATCAACAAAGACGCGGGCAAAGCCAGTCGTTGATATAAAAACACATTATAATATAATAAATATCAACTTAATGTACATCTGCAGGCATTTTTAATGTCCATTCGGTTTTCAATATCTACCGACGTAAAGTTTCGTACCTATAATGATATTTTTGTAGCAAAGCAAACATATTCAAATTCAGTGCAGAATTATGAGACTACGGTTACATGGGTAACCCAAATTGATAGATTACATATTGGGCCATGTGAACTGGGCCAATATTTTCACCAATGCACGGTCAAAATGGACACTTGAGTGTCCATTTTGACCGTGCATTGGTGAAAATTTTTTATTTGGCCACGATTTTCTATGACCCATTAAAATGTAAAACGTGTTATTGTATGCTTAGGCATAAAATGTAACCGCCACAAGATCTATAAAAGAGGGGTCCTTTCATAAATATGTAACTTTGGGATATTGCTCCAGTTATAGCGTCGTTGTTCGCTTCCTGATCATTGCCAATATAAAATTGGTATTTGAAAACTTTTGCAAATTTATGGTGTGGCAGTGAATCGTTTTACTGCCGTTTTTATCGAGATTTTATGGAAAATAATTAGTTATAGATGAAAGTAACTATTAAAGCAATTAAAGAATTGGAGTTCAGTTTATGCGAGTATGTATACATCTACGTAGCTATTTATAAGAGCACATGGAAAGAATATAAAAATGTGTTGAGGCCTTTTAATAAAACCTCGTAGTTTTCACAGGTTAAATATGGGTTAACGAATTCAATCGAATGGGTCAATCTGTCATCGTAACTAAAGCACACAAGCGGTATAGACCGGGACATGTGACATGAGAAAAATGGCTCCATCCTGAATAGTGATAGATGGGTGCAACATACTGCACTGGAGTGTACGCACACATTTTGTACCAACTGCTCTATGTGAGATACTTTTGTGTTATTTGAGCACCTGTTCTTAAGGCGATGTTATGGTGTGCAATAAAGACTTATTCATATTGTATATGTTCACATGCAATACATTCTTAATGCCGAAATCGAAGGACAATACTCTTTACTTTAAAGATAAATAAAGAGTCCAGAGAGAGAGAGTTAATTTTGTCCCTTCGTTAGAGCAATGTTCGGTGCTAACATTGTTTATGATCGTTAGTAATGTTATCTATTTATTTTGGTGAATTTAACTGTTTATACGGAACCCTTTGTGAGCGACTCAGACTCGCACTTGGCCGATTTTCAAATTGTAATCATATCCGAACTCTATCTTCTAAGAGATAACATAGGTTATTTAATTTATCTAGTTTAACTATCTTAATATCCATAAGCATTACAAAGGATTCAATTAATTTCATAAACACACAACCGTACTACTATGAGCTACTTAAACAATACAACTCAAACGTATCCGCTAAACAATAAGGAAATGCATACTCAACTGTAACAAACACTTCACATAATGGCATACAAACTAAAAACAAAGCTTGGAACACACTGTTTGCAAATCCCAATTAAACTTAGAGTTAAAGGTAAGTACAGGAGTTAGGTGAGCACTGGGAGCTCTCTCAACTTCATTTAAGTTAAGCTTTTGGCTAAGCAGCGCCGAGTGCTGAGCTAGTCGCTGGCTGCCAATCAAACACATGGCCAGTTTGGAAACTCAACACCTTAGAATTTAAACTGTGTGACTTAGAAAGAGTATGTCAGAAGCGCATCAGTACAAAGTTTTGTATTTCTGAGCTTTAAGTTTACTTGTTGTGAAACGTTAATGTTCTTCCTTTAAAACTCTTCAAAAGCAGAATGCATTAATTTTTAGATGCTTCCTTTCAATAAAACTTTTATAATCCCCAGCAACTAACCGGCCGCGTTGTTCATTGGCTCAACAAGGGAGAACCAAAAAGAACCGACAACATAACTTCTAAACTTCATACTTTTATAAAGTTTTCCATCGTTTGGAATAACTGCAAACACAATTCAACACCTGCGGGATTATTTAACTCGAACTCCGTCCTTAAAATTAAAGCGCTCTGGGGCTTAATTTGTCTGAACTGAATGTGATTACCGGTTAAGTTAGAACGACAAATATAACTTGCAGGGGTGTGAGAAAACAAACGACGACCTTAACAAGTTAACATCGTAATATTCTGGCCGAGAACCGCGAAGTTATGGATATTAACTCGGTAAGGGATAACAAGACTCGTCGAGTGTGAATTTGTTTGGATATAACTGTGAAATTAGATTGTGTGAGGATCGTTATCGTTAGTTTCGGATTTCTAATGTAATATTAAATGTACGTCTCGAGTTTCGAGATCGTTGGGTTCTTGATTTTGCCAGGGATCTAATCAAATATCAAGTTTATCGGGACGAGATGCAAAACTTAGTTCGCTACGTAAACATTTGCACTATCTTTGGTATCAAGACAAGCAAGACTTTAGATTTGTTTCTAAATTATCTTACATTATTAAGCGTCTTCGTTATGCCTCTCAAAAAATTATATTAGTAAAAATAATGATGTGAATCGGATTGCATTATTGTCTCATTATAACAAACAATATTCGACCCCAATTTAGATTCAGGGATTTAGGTTCGTAATCAATTAACATTCCGGTACAAGAACGATACAGTAGCTAACAACATTTGGGTATCGTAAACGCGGGGTATAACTCGGTAAAGCCAGAGGCCACCAACACACGTAGCCGAGCGAGTAATCCCAATACGTTTGCTTGAAATAGTTCCTCCTGCAGCGTAAAATACGGGTGCCCGCTTGACGTACACACTACTTGCCTAATTGATGGTTATCCCTTCCCTAATTTATCTTGGTCTACCGAATCTTTGGAGAGAGGTCGGATGCAAAAATCAATCAGCCGTATGTCATATTATATTGAGGGATGTTCTGTGTGGTAAATATTAATGTAGGTCACGGTAATGACGCACTTGAAACATTCATTTTGTTTGAGGTATTAAATTTTTCATTCAATCATTTATGGAAAATAATTAAGTAGAATATGACTCTGAAGTAGATTCCTTTTTATTTTTATTAAGTAACACAGCCCTCGTGTTTTATAAGATGACATTGGCGTGGGATGATCGTACAAATTGAAGATGCTTTTGGCAATTATAAATATAGACACGGTTTTATGTCCAACCACAATGGCAAACATCCATTGAAAACTTTCCGCGCCCAGATTTTATTAATAAAACAAAATCCAAATTGAACGAAATTCGGACTGAAATCAGAACAATGCAAATCGTAAGTAGAAGTATCAAGGAACACAAATAGCAGATCTTGGCGACTGACCAGCAGAATGCAATGCAGATGACTCGAATGTTCAACGAAAACAACAAACCATTTGAATTGCATGTCTAGATACAAGAACCCATTTAAGAATTAGCAGACTTCTCTTGCTATGACAGTCATTCAGAAGCCAAGACAAATGGGAAAACTACAGAAAGGCTATCGGTTCTTTCATTAATTATATGGCTTAAGTTAACAGATAGTAACAGTCGCATCTGGTGCAAAACGGAGCGATTTGGTTCCTAAATTTTTCCGACGCCAAATTTCGCATTCAATCTGAACTGGTCACGTATAGGTGGCGTTGGATTACAAACGACAGTCAAGATTTTCATAAGAATAGTTTTGCCTTATTTGAACTACATAATGACGATGAAATAGATTTTTTAATGACACGTAGGTTGCTACGCAAACCGATCAATTACACAATTCAGCCTGAATACAACGCTGAACATGACTTTGATGCATAGTTATTCATTCATTCCCAGCCTGAAAAAAACGATTTTGTCGGTTACATTTCGGGGCGTTTGAATTGTACAATTTAATTCCATCTAGCCCTTGCCATCATCGCACTACAAGACGTTCGACGATGCGCCATCAGTACATGGTGGAGGGGAGAGAGAGAGAGAGGTTAAGTGCGTACGGGTAGAACCACATAACGTATAGGAGATTCTTTCATTGTGCATAAGGAGTTACATTTATTTCCTGATAGATTCAACTACCCCCAGTATTTAAGTCAAGATTTAGACTCCCTGGTTACTTCTAAGCAAACATGCTTCACCGTCGATCACACCATCGCTTACCAGATGAGAAAATGGTCAAGCGCGAGGCTTGCAATAAATAAAAGTACTTAACAACGACTTCAGAAATAAAATACCAAAGCTGGCAGAATACCTTCAATTACAAGGACTCTCATGAAAAGGTATTAAAATACTGTTTACCGTCCTCATTAGTTGAAAACACTGTCAATAAGGGCCAACTTTCCCAGCGTCAAGCGCGTTGACGTCATCTCAGCAATAAAAAGCAGTTTATTATTCTTACGTTTCGCTTATAATCGGCCATTAAGTCTTCACAACTTTTAATTCAGCAGTATCCTTTAAAATGTACTGCCGTATTATTTAATCTGACGTTTTAATGAGGTTCCCTTTATTAACTCGGAGCTAATGTAGGTACTAAATAGCCCGGTCTCTGTTTCAAAATACTAGTTGATTAGTCAAATAAACTTCTTCCACTTCAACACGCCACCTATAGTTACTCTTTGGAAATCGATTGCCATGTAATAAGCATATAATGCGTAGGAATAAATGACATGTGGAGAGTTTTGAGTATTATTATTATTATTATTATATACTTTATTGTACACCACTTAAATAATTACAGGACTAAACATTTATAATGATAAGTGTACAATGGGCGGTCTTATCGCACAGGGCAATCTCTTACAGACAACCTTTGGAGGGCATAGTGACATAGGGCTGTCAGTGTACAAAACTATATTAGATAATATTACTTAGACATAACATAAAATACATACATACAAATAAAATAATATACTAATAAATATCAAATATAGAACAGAGAAAGGAGAAGAATAGTTACAGAGGAAGGAAATGCAGATGAATGAATAAATGAATGAATGAGTATGAATGTAGATGGTAATTAATAAGTTGAGGATACCAAATAAATGATGGATGGACTTCGTGAAAGACGATATGTCTAGGAAAGAGATGACTGCTGGGATGACTACTAGGTAATACAGGAGTATGGAAGAAGAAGCCGGTACACCCGCCCCAATTAAATTGGGATGAGGACAAGAGGATTATTTCACAAACTTTAGTTAATTGAACCAAACCAATTTATTTTTACTCCACTACGGCGAAGCAAAAGGCAGGGTTATGTTTTTGACCGGTATGTATGTATGTAAATCTGTCTCCTCAAAGCTTCTAAACTACTTATCATAATTAAACAAATGAGGCGTCGTTGGAAGCGTCTTGTTTGTCCGCTGGTTATGATAACCGTGGTCGTATGCCATCTTCAATACATTCTGCAAAGTAGCATACGACCACGGTATTACTCTGAACACCACTATGAATATGTATAAAATACAGTAAATTATTTATTACTTGTAAGTTGTTTATTTAATACCCGTTACTTATCGAATAGAAAAGTGTCTATATAACAATTTCAGATGAGAATATTTTCTTATTTCATACTTTTTAGAGCGTGATTTTTCAATAGTCGGGTGTTTGTAGTTTTTATACTTATTTTTTTACTGTCCCTACTCTATTCTTGGTCAGTCGGTGTCATAGATCCGAAAACAATCTGATCAATTCATCAGAGCTAATGAGGACGAGCACTCGCCAAACATTCATAAAGCTGATTAGAACTTAATACCTAGTCGTAATGCACATCGTAGCCCGCTAATTAATAATGGACAATCATGGAATTATATCGCGTTTCCGTAATCCAATATACTAGCTAACTTCAGCTTTCAGGAGTCGTTCAAAACGAGCACTTAGAGAATTTAAAAAAAAAATTGAATTGGTCTATGGTTTGGTTTGCCATAGTCCAATTCAATGTCATCAATTAATCATACATGCAAATCAAAATTAAGGCAATTTCTTGGAATACCACATGGCATATTACAATACCTCAAAAATATGAAACTTTTACTACTAGAAAATGCTTGGAAAAGACCTTGAAAAGACTTGGTTTTCCAAGTTGTCTTGTCTTGTATTTACAAGATATCTATATCAAGGTATAAAGAAAAATAGGTGGACCACGAATACACGAAACCTCTGAAAACTCACTTCAGTACCTTCATCAGCAGAAGTAGTTACAGGCTTGCGATGGTTTTGTTGCTAGGGCATGACTAAATGCCAGCCTTCACAGAGCCGTGTAACTCCGCAATTTTTGACAACTCGCCATACACACACAATTAGTTTGAGTGGTCAACTCGCACCTGCGCCAAATCCCCCTTTGACAACGTTCAGTAGGTCTTACCAACTACTTAATAACTTATTCCGGATATAATAGTAATAAAGGAGAAAATAAAACTGAAGTGAGGGGACAAGAGCAATTTGCGAGAATAGATAGACCGTCTCGAACATTAGGTGGCTCTTTTCGAACTTTGGAGCCCCAATAACGGTTAACAGCACATTAACATTATATTAGGCTTCAGATAGTTAGCGCTGTTAGCGGGTTTTTGTATTTTGAGAGAATTTTTTAGTTTATTATTGCTTATTTTTTTCTGTAGCATCATAGCATTTCTTTTTTTTTAACCTCGAGGAAAAAGAGGGATGTTATAAGTTTCACGTATGTTGCTGTGTCTGTGTATCTGTGGTATCATAGCGCCTAAACGGATGAACCGATTTTGGTTTTGTTTTTTTTGAAAGGTGATTTTGTCGAGAGTGTTCTTAGCTATGTTTGAATAACATCGGTTCAGCCGATCAAAAGTTATGGGCGTTTTACTGTTTGAATCGGGGTGTTTTCGCAAGATAAATGTGTCGGGAGTTTTTAAAATTTTGAAATTTAACTTGTTTAGCATTTTTAATGTACATTATTTTACATTAGGTCACTTAAGAACTAAAACCGTCGAATACAAAGAGCCATATAGAATAATAAATAACGCTAAAAATAATCAAGTCTCTGCGCAGAACACATGACACATTGACCTACAATTGAATACAAACAGAAATAGCAGAAGCTTTCTTAGATTAAAAACACAAGTGCCGTCGCCAAGAAAATAAACAATAAGATATTCTGTTTATTCCAACAGCGTTGTGAATTTTACTGAACGGACTCGATATATTATGCAGAGACAAGCCCGCAGGCCGGCTGCGCTCCCGGCTGCCGTTTCTTGCTCCAAGTTCTTCTCTCCTCAATGTTTTTGTCACGAACCCTCAGGCCCTCTTGACAGTGATTGTGACCGAAACTGAAAGGGTAACATTTATTTGCAAAACTACTAAGAGTGTTTTTACGTGTTCTGTTACATTCATTTCCTCATTTTAGTGTCGGCAAGTTTATGATGACTACTGATATATCCACAGAAAATACCAAAATGGGTTAAATATTTTCCATCGTTTGCAGTTCTGTATTTGTTTTCAATCAGAAGTTTTGATTTTTAACCCCCGATGGAAAAAGAAGGGTGTTATAAGTTTGACGTGTGTATCTGCATGATTGTGTATTTGTGTAAATGTATATTTGTGTATCTGTCTGTGCCATCATAGCTACTACTGTCTGCTAAACTGAATATGGGGTTTAGCTTAACAATATAGACGGTGTGAAATATGATTTATCTGCCAATAAATGGATATCTATAGTATACAAGTATATATCTACAATGTAGGAATCTACTATTCAAATTGGCAATCTTGTCTTCCACTACAGTGATATTTTCTCGCAGTTGTTATGTTTTTTGTCAGAAATAACACTGTTGAACTAGATACTTAGCTGTATCTACGAGTAGTGTCTCCTTCAATAAATGTTAAGCAAATGTCAAATTGGTTTTATCCTTTTGATATAAAAGAGTATAAGTACATAATGTACTTTATCACAAATTGTAATACGAACATCAAAGCGATTCACTATTGTTTCTAAAACAATTGATTTCGAGGCTGATTTGACAAAGCGTTACGACTACACAATTGTCTTAATTGCTCTAGTTCTGATGCTAAAGTTGTCTCAGTAATAACATACATTCTGAGAATATTATTAACGCGGTTACCTTTCGTTGATAATATTCTCATATCTCTTCTCTATATTTCATAGAGTCAAAGCTATATAATTACTTCCTAGAAACAGAGTTTTAAGAAGAAGAAGTTACTCTAAAAATATAGGCATTCAAATTGATCCCGCTTAGAGATTGCTTACAGAATTTACAACGGCACACAGGCAGGCCGAGAATCACCGACAAGGACACATAAAAATGCATTAAAA
This sequence comes from Orthosia gothica, assembly GCA_949775005.1. Taxonomy (NCBI): domain Eukaryota; kingdom Metazoa; phylum Arthropoda; class Insecta; order Lepidoptera; family Noctuidae; genus Orthosia; species Orthosia gothica. The sequence continues at coordinate 2,664,811 of OX459067.1, read as the reverse complement.
CTAGATTACCATCAAAATGCAAATGTGGAACGAAATTAAAGCGAATAAGCATTCATGAAATCCTAGTACCGACGCGTTGGTCAGATGGGAAAACACGATAAGGCCTGCAATGGAGGTGCCTTTGTGTCGCACTAAACAACCATGCATTATGTACCTAGGAGAGTAAATATGGCGACTCCATTGTCAAAGATAATGAGTAGCTATCAAAAGTCCAGGTAATCGAGACCAATTTTATAGACGTTAGAGATGTTCTCTAAAACAAAGAGGTAAAGTTTTATACACACGATTGTTTCATGTAATCTCTCCTAATAAGTTAGATTGGATTTCTTCTAGACTGATCAGATTTGTCCCTTCTCTCTTCCCACAGGATGTTGCCAAGAAAGTTTTACATTCAAATATGTACGTATAAGATAGAAATCGCGAGGCTTACCAGGATAACGCCACGGAAATGGAAACTCACCTATTTCCTAAACTGTGTTACAGAGTCGTTAAGACTTGCAAAAATAGGTCCCAGGAGTGCGGGTGACTCACAATTTTTTTTTCAGGCGTGAACTTATACATAATACACTACCTGGTGGTGTAGATGGTAGTCTACATATGGATGCTGTCTCAAACTTTAAAAATTCATGCTTTATGCCAAGATTTGACCTAATTTTATAAGTATTCTGCTATGGCTTATACAATGTCAATAAGCTGTTTATTTTCACTACTCAAATTTCATTTGCAGGTCTCTAGTATTGGCAATAAAATGCTTGCCTTCGGTAAATAATAATAATATGGAATGGTTTACATTCTCATCACAGTCATCACTAAAATCAAGGTATTCCCGACTCTAGCTGATCAGGCGACATTATACATAACGTCCAGATCATGAAAGGCACAATAAACCTCTAAATCTATTTAGCAACGAAACCATTGAGAAGAAAACATATATCAGTCAATTGTTAACCGTAATCTAAGGAGAGTGCACGTAGCGCTTACGTTGCTTCCTAGTTAAAAGCGTAGAAGCTTCGTAGCAATGGCTGAACAGTCTCGTAGCAGTAGCGTAGCAGTCTCGTAGCAGAGGCGCAGCAGTAAGTAGCGTAGCCGTATCGTTTTCGCAGCGTTTTCGTAGCGTTTTGAATGTTGGTCTGCATTAACTACAGCATTGCGGATGACTGGCCAAACTCTCTATTGAATTAGTTTCTCTACCATTCAGTCGCTAGATTAATATTTAAGATGTCGTTCTGATCCTGAGCTAGTATATTTGAATAGATTTGAATTTAAATGTGACTTCTGAGCTAGTTTTAGAAACTTTTGTTCGTATTAGCATACGCAGGAGTAGGTTTATGAGTACTAAGTTTAAATGAAAATTGAAGTACTATATATATACAAATCAATCTGCCTATAGTCTTTTTCCAAAATATGTTAAGGTAGCTGCCAGTCTAACCGGATACTGTTGACTACCGACTGCCCATGTAACTTCTGACCTCTTCTGGCTTTAGACCCATGATATCTTAACGACCTATAAATAACTTACTAACAACTGAAGAACTATATTGATAAATGATAAATGATTTTATTTCAGTAAGTTGTTTTTTACAAACTCTTTTACATATCGCTCATATTTTTTAAAACTGGATGAGGTCGGCGTTACCTATCTGACTACTCTGAGAAGAAAGGCCGAAACAACTCAGAGGTCACAGTCTCTTTTAAAGTCCTGACAAAATCTTTGTTAGATCATGTGAAGACCATGTAGACAGATGTCTGAAATGGTCTTTTGAGGAAAGAACCACCCAGATTGAGTGGACCTGTCCAGTCAGTGCACGCATTTGTCAATAACCGAGCAGCTCAACTCAGAATTTAAGGAGCTCAACGATTCGACGAACAATACCAAAGAAAGGACATTCGGGTAGGCCGCATAAACTACTCAAACTGGCAGACCCAAAACAGAAAAAAAAAGATCCACATAGTCTTCACATTCACAATAATTAAAATAAAATAATATAATACTTTAAAAAGTAAATATTCTTGTCACTGCAAGAAAACAAAAAAAAAACAAAATATCAAAATTAAAAACAAAATCCATGGTGCAAAATATAAAAATCAAAATTAATTGGAGCAGCTCAATCCCAAGCCTTTTTGTCCTCAACGTAATCTTTAATAGTATAAAACGCTTTCTGGCACAACTTACGTTTAATGAAAGATTAGAATTTATTAAGACTTAGATCTTGTACGTGGCTTGGAAGCTTATTATAAAAGCGTACACATTGACATCTAAACGAGCCACCTATCTTCTTGAGCCTTGTTGTAGGTACTACAAATTTGTGTTTGTTCCTAGTATTTATGTTATGGATATCACTGTATTTTTTAAACAATTTTATATTTTTATGGGCATATAAAATATTTTCATAAATATACTGAGAGGGCACAGTCATTACATTAATCTCCTTAAATTTCTCTCTGAGAGAGTGTCTCGGGCTTAATTTATAAATTGATCGAACAGCTCTTTTCTGCAAAACAAAGATAGTAGTAGATAATAATATAGTGAAGCAGATTGAGGATCCTATAAAGAAATACAGTCCACAATTTTATGTCTGCCGCCAATCTGCATTGCTGTGCGTGTCTGTTGGAATGCCAATAATATTACAGACCTTTTCAACTTTTAAGAATGGTTCCAATCGACGCTCGCTAGCAATTCGTGAGAAGATGGTAAGTTAATAATGGCGGCAGGAGGTACTTTCTATCAGCTGGTTCAGTTGTGAATCTGTAATTTAAATAATAAAGAATCTATGATTATCGAAATCTAAACTACTATAAAAATATTATTTTTTTGTAAAAGGTAGGTCATTTTTGAAAAGGGGCCTACACAAAATACATTTACCAGACTCTATGGAACTGAACGTGAGCGGCGATACTGGAAATTCGCGAAATGAAGGACTTAAGTGCCGTGTAATAATAAGTGTAAATTACGCGTTCGAGTCAAAACAATTCGAGCGCAAATGGCGCGTGACATTATTTGTCCTTTCCGCAGGTACTGTCATTGCCATACATTTTGACGTTAACGTCTGACGTTAACGCTACAGATTTGTTTTTTTTGTCTTGCCCTGCATACGATCACAAAAAATATTTCATAAATAAAATAGCACACTATCGACGAGTATTATAAGACTCATAGACCACTTTATATCCCGAAAAAATAACAACGCAAGAAAACTAAATAAAGGAAGAATAGGTACAACAATATCAAAGCTATTCTCTCATTATGAATGACGATACACAAAGTCAATCTAAAACAATTTACGATAACATACAAAATAGATTCATATCTCCCAGATATTGAAGGAGTTACAAAGTTTTTGAGGACTTAACAACTTAATATCGTCCGCTCAGCGAGACTCCAACTTTGTCGGGAACTGTTGGCAAACAATTTATATTATAATATGAACAAAAAAGTAATTTTGTGTCGTTCATCTCCCTGAATCACCATCTTTGACAAGATAACCGATATAAAAGGTAAACACTTTACCTTAAAGATTATAAGGCAAAAATAGGCCGCTTCAATTTTTAAGTAAAAGTAAGCTTGGATACCTTGACCACGGCAATTTTTTTAATGAAAACGATAACGTTAAGGTTAACATCAGGGTTCAATCAATGTTCTAGAAGTGGCACGCGGACCTACTAAGAATGAAGTTGTAATTTCCTACTTAAATTATTGAAGATGGTTGGAAGATGGTTAAATGAAACTGCTGCTTTACGATAATAAATGTATTGAACGGAACAAAAGTTCAATAATATAGAAAGTCGAGGGAACACACGCCATGTCCGCTAATCGTGGTATAGGTCTACCAGAATCTCATGGCAAAAAGGGAAATAAAAATTTGTTGTATGCAATACTGGGGAAATTGGATCAAACGATCTTGATACTGTTTAATTTTTATTTATGTCTTTAGTATTAATGAACATAAGGTAACTATATTACACAACGGATCTTTGTGTTTTTGAACTTGGTCCTGCCAACCATTGCGTAAGAAACAGTTTGTCATCGAGTATACTGCATAGAGTAAGCGAGATAGGACGATGACAAAAATGACAAAAGATATTTATTTCAACTGGGCCACCAAGCGGCACTTTTGAATGTCACAATTTAAATTTACATGGAATAAAAGTTGATTCTACCGTGCATTCGGAAAGTAGCTTGTTATGGAGAAGAATGCACAAGAAACTCCGTAAGCTTATGTGACATACATAAGCGAGTGAAAGAGACAGTTATACAATGCTATCTTCACCTTCAACATTGACACAAAAATAGCTACTGCGCGGGGTCTTGCAACCAATTCAGAGACACAAAGATCCACTGAGAGTATTATAGGTATGTGTATGAATAATGTTGTTATACATCGTGTTCTTAACATAGGAAAAATAAATCAATTGAATATTAATTTATGTACTAATTTATTATTTAGCATTTAAATCATACTAATAACTTAAAACCTCATTCAGAACTAGAAAACTAGAATACGATTCCATGAACTCCACTGGCATTTCAAAAACTTGTATCTTTGTAGTTTTATGTCATCTCTCTCCATCAAAATGGTTCTTTTTCATTGGCATTTAACATATTCAAAACCAATCTCTTTATGTATAAAGTCTGAAAAAAATAATAAAATGTATCATGTTACTTAAAGTCATTCATCATCATCAGTCTATATATTTTCTTTTTATGTAAGTTTTATGGCCTGGTTGCTAGGACCTTTTAGCCACGTCTTTGGAAAGAGTTTTGGATCTTATATTTATTCTTTAGTATGCATTAGAATGCGGATGTAACAGATTCTAATGTTTTTTGGAATATTTGGCAGCAAATTGTATCGAGTCAGTCTTCCCAGTAAGCTTTGCAGAGGCAGTCAATACTACAATAAAATACACCGCTCCACTATACCGAGATCGCTTTTGTCAATGATTTTACAAATTGTCCAGTTGCGGAGACAGTTGAGATACAAAACTACACCAATAATATATCACAATATCCACTAGGAATCAATTTGCAAATAATATTAACAGCCACTGAACTTCACTCGACAAAATCCCGCCAAAAACTCCCGTCTATATACACGTCCCACTGCAGGGCGCAGATTATTACTTAATATTTTTCTTACGTCAAAGATTCTCAATCTCCGTTAAAATCAATATATTGTCGAAGAATTAGTAACAGTTACATTACTGTTGCCATTTCCTTCCGGCCATCATTCGATGTGCCCTGACCTACGATTTACCATATAATAGTAATGGAAAGAAAATAAAATTAAGTAAGAAAAATATAAATTAAACTAAATGTATCAAAACAAGTCAGTCCAACTTACCGGTCCACTCTACGACGCACTTTAAAATCAAAGATTGAGTTTGATTTACGCCTTCTTCTTCCCTTATTTTATGATACACATTGAAAACAATATGTCTCGCATGAGATCGAAGTGAGTTTTTCGACATTTTCACAAAAATAACAAACTTTCAAGATAATATCAAAAAAATTCAGCAGCGGTTGACACATCAAGTACTTTGATTCGACAGGTGACAATTGACATTGCCATATGAAAATCACAATTAAAAAAAAATAAAAAATGCCATGAGATTCTGGTACACCTATAATTGCTCCAGTAATACTAATTGATGAAGTAAAAATATAAATGTATATTCATCAGTATACATATAGGTAATGTGTGGTTTCACCGTACAATACTTTCGAGATTAATTATGGAATTGCTTGCCTGTCCTTCTTTATAAGAATCTACCTTTTCGAATGAAAACTAGAATCACTTATTATTCTTTAACTAAATCTTGACTTTCAAAAGCACCTTTTAATGGCCTAATTGACAAGAATCCTTTGATTTTGACTTTCAGTTGCTTCTCGAAAATTTTCTTTATGGGAGACACTGTAGGGGACTGAAAACCGATCATAAACAAAAAAACTTTTTTATAAAAAAATACTACCGACTTCCAAATAACAAAACTACAAAGTGAAAAATAACTTTATTTTTGGAAGTCGGTGTCTTTGGTGGGTACCAATTTTATTGCGTTATGGACACCGACTTCCAAAAATAAAGTTATTTTCACATTGTAGTTTTGTAATTTGGAAGTCGGTAGTATTTTTTTGTATAAAAAGTTTTTTATTTTTCACTTTTTTGTTGTACCTCCGTAATAGGCAAGCAGTAACGTAAGGTACCTGTAATGCCAGAATAGATTACCCGAATATTATGAAACTGAACATAACCGGTGAAATGAAAGTGTACCAAGGTGAACTGTACTCATCTACGTACCCCTTTAGAGCGTACTGGCGTGATGTTATGTTATGAAATGGTATAAACAATGAACAAACATGCGATTGCAGCTATCCCGAGAGATTTGCCGTTATTTATTGAAGAGTTCTGTTGTATATCTCCGAAGTTCTTAATCAGATCTAACCAATTTCGAAATATACTCTTCCAAACAAAAAAAGAATTTTCAAAATCGGTCCACAATTGACGGAGATATCGGTGCAAATACATAAAAAAAAAAAAAAAAACATACAAGAAGTCGAACATCGAACCTCCTCCTTTTTGGTAAGTCGGTTAAAAACACGGTTTAACGCAAGCACACCTCTATTTACCCCTTTATAAGAAGAAAGGCGTAATGCGTTATTTATTTAAAGATAACGTTACCCAAATGCTATATACGGTCGTGAATCGTACATACATAATGTATGTCTGAAGGAGCCCCTCGTAAGGCGTTGTGAAGGGAAACTGTTCTTCAATATTTGTACTGTCTCGCGTCGCAACGAAAGATATCATTATTCATGGTAGACAAAATATATGTAGGTAGTGATCATGGTTAACCCGATCTTTTGGGGTAAAATTTATGTGAACTTATGCAGAAAACCAAAAAAAAACATTACATGGGACTCTGATACCGTTTCTGGGACTAACAACTGATTTACTGTTTTGAGAACACAGTACCAGTGAGAGACAGAAAAATGTAAAGACGTCAAAATATGGTGAGCCATTTTTTAATATGAATACAAACGGCTAAATAAACTGCTTTTTCCTGTACCTATTCTGAAGGAGTTCATAGTTAAAACGGTAATTCAATAATTACATTCATTGGTATTGAATTTCCACCATATATTTTCATAACAAACAACAGAGCCGCTTAATGAAAATATTTGTAAAGCTATGATGCGCCTCCATAATAATATCAAACGTATTAAATGTATTTATCTCTTGACTGCATAGTGAATAATTATGTTATAATATTTTGCACAAACTAATAATTTTCACCTAACTCAATTACAACAACAACATATATGTCACGTCGAAGTACCTATGTATCGTAGGACCGCCATCATTACCCCCATTGCCTAGAGGCAATTCCTTTATTCTTGATAGGAACGGGTGAACTTCAATTACACACAATACTGGATTGAAACTCTCAAGAGCATTTATTTGACTTAGTTACAGACACTTTGAGTTTTCAAATGAACTTGAAGCTAAAACCACATCTTGTGGCTCGCTAGATCGCAAAGCCTCGGAGATCTAGCAAGAAACTCCAGAATACTCTTTTAAATCTTTACACAATCACTTTATGACAATTAGCGTTACATGTTTATTAGGTTTTCAAACATCTAATCAGTCAGCAGATTTATTAAACAGTTTTACAGTTATTATTTTTACACACACCGTGCACCGTACGCGCCATCCGCGTTCTAAGTGGGCGGGACCTCCATCCATATTGTTTTTGTTTAGACACTAATTATTTGGATAGTTGAGTAAAGTTAGCAAACAATACTAAAATACTGATCAGTTAATTATTTTAACATTAAACAACCTCAATACTCACAAATACAAAGTGGTTTGTAGTTTATTATTGAAATAGTCATCTAATAACAAAACTATTCAAGTTTCCGGTGATCTAACAATCTTACTAATTAGAAAGTTTCTCATTATTACATAGCTGTGTAAAATGGTCTTATGACTTCTTAGTATTTAATCATTTACTCAAATTTGTTTAGTTCTCGTATTAAATTATTAAATCTGGTTATTGGTCATAGAAATTATAACATCCGCCATTGTTTGACAACTTAATCTGAATAACATAATCAAACACATTTACTTAGTCAAATGTGCAATAGTTAAAATGAGAACAAATCCAAAAGTCCTACAATAAGTGTTCCTCTTTTATTTAAACATCTCGTATTAATTAAACATTGAAATTAGCATACGAATTATGAATCAATACTGATTCCACAGTGAGCCAATAGATGGCACTGAACTCAAAACCCAACTTAAATAGACATTGACACTTAAAATTACTAATTACTATTAATTAGGATAATAAATTAGCAAATTCACGCCTACGCGGCGACATATAAAATAAAAAAATAAAATAAAGTTCATAATAAGTTTAATTCAAATAATTTAAAATGCCAATATTGCAAAGACTTTATGACGAATTAGTCCAAAAGTCTATGAATCAATTGGCATATGAACGTTAAATTAGTGAAAGCTCATAATTCAAGTGCTACAGTTGTTTCGTTTTAGCTCGGCATTAGTGTTTGTTGCAAACAAATGTCTCATAATTTTGGTTTTGTAAATTAAACATGTCAATAAATATGCATGCCCGCTATATACTAAGATGCAACAACTATTCTATCTGAATCTTTATTATTTCAAACATAAAGGAGATACATTTATAACAGCTAATGCCCGCTAATTCATGCAGTTGTTGATGGGAATGCTCCTGGATCAACGCTAAGATAAGTCCTAGTAAAGAGAATTGTCCGCAGGACAGCACCGACTAATCTTCCTTATCATGTATATCTTGGGGCTGGCCGGTTAATACCTACCAATGCGTTCAGTACACTTTGCTGGACAGTTTCAAGTGTCACTATATTTTCGTATAATAATATTAAGCTATCTATTTCAGGCTACAAAGGATAATAATAGATAATCTTACTATAATAAAAAAAAAAACTATGCTGTTCGTTGGTAAGTGCATCTAAGATATCTCGACCGATTTGGGTATTTTTGCTTCAAAATGTTCGTCAATAATCTAATTAAGATATTTTTTTCCTAAATAGAGGAAAAGTAATTGCAGGCTTACCCAAAACAAAACTGGATATTCTTATATCTATCAGATTTTTGTAAGGAGGCTGTGGATCAGTGATATTTTTCATAATTTTTTACAATTTACAATGTTAAAGAAAAGGATTCTTGTGTTGGAACAATCCTAATCCTAATTCACAAAGAAAACTAAAACGGCGTGTTCCTTGTTTCACATTTAAGCTGATTATGCGATTAAGTTTGCTCTAAATCCGCAGCAAAATAACAGAGATTAGGAGTATTGCGTCGAAAATGGTGAAATAGATGATAGGCACTCGGCTTTCTTCCACCGAAGATAATGGCCCACTTCGTGTGTTTCCGACTTTTTTCCGAAGTAATGTTTCTCATTCCAAATTGTAGAAATGAAATACTTGTTTAGGTAGTTGGTTTGACTAATAGCTCCTTTTTGGTAGATATTTTTTGTGTCCTATACATATTCGCCCCTTATACATTGGAAGGCTTTTGAATAACTGAAAATAACATTGAAACGAGTTCTATCGTTTTGTAGTCCTTATAATTAACAAGCCTCACTTGTGAAATAATTAACCATTGTAGTAATATACGAATACATAAGTAAATTATTCGCTATTCCACGTAGTGATAACAAATATAATATTATATTACCTCTGACTGTCACAGGATTCGGCATTCCCGTTTATCATACTTCGAAATTGACATGAAGTATTGTAGATATTATCATTGTTATACATTCTGTGAAATTTCAACAAAATATTGCAGTTCAAATAACATAACAACGGATTGTAGAATTTAATTGTAAAATTTTACACTAGTAATATATTTGCTTTGTCGCGGGTCGCACCTAAACACATCACTATTCATAGTACAAGAAATTTGAGCAGAAGAAATAAATATATGTAGGTAGTGATCATGGTTAACTCGATCTTTTGGGAGGAAATTTATCTGAGCTTATGTAGAAAACCACAATTCACAAATCAATGATTTCATGGGACATTCATACCGTTTATGGGTTTTGAGAATTGATTACACACGCAACCATATCATAGAACTCAGGAGTAGGTGCCAAATTGTACACAAAAATATAAAGACGGCAAAATAAGTACAGCCATTATTTTTTAAAACCTGTACGAATACAACCTGCAACAAAGTGGATTGGCAAGTGTTCATAATTCAATAATCGTATTCATTAGTGTTAAATTTTCAACCATATTTTCGTAACAAACAACAGAGTCGCGAAATGAAAATATTTGTAAAGCCTCCATAACAAAGTTAAATATTTTATCGACAAGACTGGATAGGGACTACATACTATTATTCATTGTGACTATATCAATACATATAATAAATCTGTAGAAAAGTCGTTTTTGAGTATCAAATTTCTTTTTGTCTGTATATTTGTGGACGCATCACTTAAAATTTTCGAAACCAATGTAGATAACTTTTATACTAAAAATTGCTCGTAACTTGAAGTATTACTTAGTTTTTGGTTCATCGTCATCGGTTCACTCTATCAAAAGTTAGATGAATTTAAAGTGTTCAAGTAGACAAATAATAACAACACACGCAATTCAGTCACTTGGACAGTTGAACTCCATATTCGATATATAGCGTTGTGCATTTGAAGTGATTTTCTGTAAATCACCTAAGAAAAATAATTGTAGGAGGTCGGGTAGGCAGGAAGGTAAGTAGGGTTGGTAGGAAGGTAAAAGGGTAGGGTAGGGTAGTTTACAATAATTTTGATAAAACTTTAATCCCGGTTGTCACTTGTAGATCTATATAAAAAAATATTATATATTAAAAAATATTTTTTTAAACAAGCTTATTTCGTATTCTTCTCAGCAAACCCTTTCATTTGATACCCATACCATAGCAGTACACAAAAAATAACTAGTCCACCATCTTGGGCCGTCCGCAATTTTGGATTTAGAGTGACGTCACTTAGCTAACCATGCATTGTCATCCGAACTAAACGAGTACGCAAAATGAGGATAACTGCTTTAAAATTCAGTTGCAAGATTTGACCCGAACACACATACATTGCAAGTTAAATAAAAGCTTGTAAAAAAATACGTGGGTCAATAACTGCTATCACCATACCAAGATGCAACAAATAACGGCTGCATCTAAATAATTCCAAACACAAGGGACAAACATTTATTATAGCTAATTCTCGCTAATCCATGCAGTTGTTGATGTGAATGCTCCTGGATCAAAAGACAAAAGACAAAAGATATTTATTTCAACTGGGCCACCAAGCGGCACTTTTGAATGTCACAATTTAAATTTAAATGGAATACAAGTTGATTCTACCGTGCATTCGGAAAGTAGCTAGTTATGGAGAAGAATGCACAAGAAACTCCATACTTTTTAAATTTACATGGAATAAAAGTTGATTCTACCGTGCATTCGGAAAGTAGCTTGTTATGGAGAAGAATGCACAAGAAACTCCATACTTACTCTTTAAAAAAAAAAAAATGATTCTACCGTGCATTCGGAAAGTAGCTTGTTATGGAGAAGAATGCACAAGAAACTCCATACTTACTCTTTTAAAAAAAAAAAAAAGATTTTTACAATATTTAGGTACATGAGTACATATACATTAATAAATTCACATATGTGAGGACAATGCACCCAGAATAGCACTACACACTACACTATGTAAAGGTATAAAGTATTAAAAGTACTCACACATGTCTGTGCAGTTATACAATAGGTACTAGAAAAACATCAACATCCGAAGCAGTTGAGTTATGACCAATCCCAACTGACGGCGCCCGTTCACGAACATGACGCATGAATCGGCACCACCCAGCTCAACCATCATGAAGGGAACCGAATGATCCAACACACGCGCCAACATCAGAGAGACATTTGAGAGAGCATGACACACTCAACTGCCAGGGCACACTCAAGTCAACGAACGACACATAGGTATAGCAAATGGTAGATTTACAGTTGGGTACATAGTACCCACACACGTACAGCACGTGTGTGGGTACTATGTACCACACACGTAGCACACACGCAGCTATACAATACTAAAAGAAATCGAGTCTATACAACACAAACATAAACATATCATTTGTTTTTGCGCCCTAGTGGTTGTGGAGCAGGACTAGCATTGAGCCAAGCATTTTTATCAGTGATATAATCCCCCAACTTATAATATGCCTGCCTGCATAGTGTGCGTTTTATACAATTTTTAAATTTCGTCTCATTCAGTTCTAGAATATGGGGAGGAATTTTATTGTAACATTTTGTACAGTACCCCATGAAAGATGAGGCCACTTTTGCCAGTCTGAAACCTGGTTGAACTAATTGGTCCCTATTTCTAGTAATGTAATTATGTCTGTCTCCGTTTTTACTAAAAAGATGTAAATTCTTTCTCACGTACATAATGTTTTCATAAATATATTGACAAGGAACCGTCATGATGTTAATGTCCTTAAACAGTTCCCTTAGAGAATCACGGCGGCGAAGATTGTAAATCGCTCTGATGGCTCGTTTTTGCAGAATAAAAATAGACTCAATGTCTGCAGCGCTAAGATACGTCCTTGGAGAGAGAATTGTCCTCAGGACGGTACCTACTAATCTTCCTTATCATGTAATATCTTGGGGCTGACAATTAAGGATGTTAGTTGTCAACGAAAGCTTTAAGTAAGGACGTTTCAGCGGAGTGCATTATTATAGTCTACTGAAGCGACGATAGTTACCTAATACCTATCTACCCATGGGTTCAGTGCACTTTGCTGGACTGTTTCAAGTGTCACTATATTTTCGTATAATAATATTAAGCTATCTATTTCAGGCTATACTTTGCTCTTCGTTGGTAAGCGCATCTATGATCTCTCGACCAATTTGGGTATTTTTGTTTCAAAATATTCGTAATAATCCGAATAAGATATGTTTTCCCTAAGAAGAGGAACAAAAAATTTGAATAAAATCCAGGAATTAACAATTCGGGTAAAACTGGAAATTCTTTTATCTATCAGATTTTCGTAAGGAGACTGTGGATCAGTGATATTTTTCTAAAGGCTTTGCAATTTACAACGTTAAAGAAAAGCATTCTTGTATTGGAACAATCCTAATTCGCAAAGAAATCTAAAACGGCGTGTTCCTTGTTTCGCATTTAAGCTGATTATGCGATTAACTTTGCTCTAAATCCGCAGTAAAATAACAGAGTTTAGGAATATTGCGTCGAAAATGTTGAAAATGTTCAAATACATGATAGGCACTCGGCTTTCTTCCTCTGAAGATAATGGCCCACTTCGTGTGTTTCCGACATTTTAACCCCCGCCGGAAAAATATGAAGACACACAGATACACAGCAACACACGTGAAACTTATAACACCCCTCTGTTATAAGTTTCATGTTTGTTGCTGTGTATCTGTGTGTCTGTCTGTGGCATCATAGCGCCTAAACGGATGAACCGATTTCGATTTTTTTTATTTGATAGGTAATTTTGTCGAGAGTGTTGAGTGTTTGAATAAAATCGGTTCAGCCGTTCAAAAGTTATGGGCGTTTTACTGTTTGAATCGGGGTGTTTTCGCAAGATAAATCCGTCGGGGGTTTTATAAATTTTGAAATTTTACTTGTTCCGATGTAATGTTCCTATTATTCCAAATTGTAGAAATGAAATACTTGTTTAGGTAGTTAGTGGAGTTTGACTAATAGCTCCTTTTTGGTAAAGATTAGGTATCCTATACATATTCACCCAAAGGCTTTTGAATAACTTAAAATAACATTGTCACGATTTTTATCGTTTTGTAGTCCATACCTAACAAGCCTCACTTATGAAATATTCAACCATCGTAGTAATATACGAGTACATTTGTAAATAATTCGCTATTCCACGTAGTAATAACAAATATAATATTATTTTACGTCCGATTGTTACAGAATTCGGAATTCCCGTTTATCGTAATTCGCAATTAACATGAAGCATTGTAGATATTAAAGACAAGACAAAAGATATTTATTTCAACTGGGCCACCAAGCGGCACTTTTGAATGTCACAATTTAAATTTACATGGAATAAAAATTGATTCTACCGTGCATTCGGAAAGTAGCTTATTATGGAGAAGAATGCACAAGAAACTCCATACTTACTCTTTAAAACGTACGTAAGTACATACATTAATAAATTCACATATGTGAGGACAATGCACCCAGAATAGCACTACACACTATACTACGTAAAGGTATAAAGTATTAAAAGTACTCACGTATTATCAAGTATTATCATTGTTGTAAATTCGGTGAAATTTCAACAAAATATTGCAGTTCAAATAACATAACAACAGATTGCACAATTTAATTGAAAACTTCTACAACAGAAATATATTTTAACAAACAATGCAAAAAGAATAAATTTTATTCAGTCTCACATTGTTAGAAACATTCCCAGAAGCGGCTAAACCCGCGAGAAAAAGGTGATGGTTCGTTTATTTGTTACATTTGTGTATGTGCCCTCTCGATTGTCTGCCGCGATATATCCTGGCGAGGGCTCATTTCGAACACCATTAAGTAGGGGGATGCCATCATCGCCACCATTCTCCCGCTTAAGATGAACACAATAGAAACATTCGAAGGTTAAACAGATGTAATGATATCCTCAAATGTCTGCTAAACTGAATATGGGGTAAAGCTCAACTATATAGACGGTGTGTAACATGATTTATCTGCCAATAAATGGATATCTATAGTATACAAGTATATATCTACAATGTAGGAATCTACTATTCAAATTGGCAATCTTGTCTTCCACAACAGTGATATTTTCTCGCAGTTGTTATATTTTTCTCAGAAATAACACTGTTGGACTAGATATGTAGTGTTTACTTCAATAAATGTTGAGCAAATGTCAAAATAGTTTTATCCTTTATATATAAAAGACAATGAGTACATAATGTACTTTATCACAAATTGTAATACGAATATCAAAGCGATTCACTATTGTTTCTAAAACAATTGATTTCGACTGAATTGACGAAGCGTTACGACTATTCAACTTTCCTATCTTAATTACTCTAGTTCTGACGCTAAAGTTATCACAGTAATAACATTAATTCTTAGAACATTATGAACGTAAGCAAAACCTATACAATTAATTCCTTAAAAACAGAACAGATAAGTTACTCTAAAATAAAGGCATTAAAATTGGTCCCGCTTAGAGATTGATTACAGAATTTACAACGACACACAAGGCAGAGAATCACAGAAAAGTACACATAAAAATGCATTAAAACTAGATTACCATCAAAATGCAAATGTGGAACGAAATTAAAGCGAATAAGCATTCATGAAATCCTAGTACCGACGCGTTGGTCAGATGGGAAAACACGATAAGGCCTGCAATGGAGGTGCCTTTGTGTCGCACTAAACAACCATGTATTATGTACCTAGGAGAGTAAACATGGTGACTCCATTGTCAAAGGTAATGAGTAGCTATCAAAAGTCCAGGTAATCGAGACCAATTTTATAGACGTTAGAGATGTTCTCTAAAACAAAGAGGTAAAGTTTTATACACACGATTGTTTCATATAATCTCTCCTAATAAGTTAGATTGGATTTCTTCTAGACTGATCGGATTTGTCCCTTCTCTCTTCCCACAGGATGTTGGCAAGAAAGTTTTACATTCAAATATGTACGTATAAGATAGAACTCGCGAGGCTTACCAGGATAACGCCACGGAAATAGAAACACACCTATTTTCTAAACTATGTTACAGAGTCGTTAAGACTTGCAAAAATAGGTCAAAGGAGTGCGGGTGACTCACAATTTGTTTTTCAGGCGTGAACTTATACATAATACATGTCTATCTACTTAGGTAAGAATGGTGTGGCAAACTTTAAAAATTCATGCTTCATGCCAAGATTGGACCTAATTTTATAAGTATTCTGCAATGCCGTATACCACAAGGTAGGTAGGTTTTCCTGCCGCAAAAAAGCCAGTGTTGATGTTCAATGTCAATAAACTGTTTATTTTCTACTGATACGCTACAGACTGGTTGATGAAGTCCTGGGGGGTGACCACAAGCTCTTAGAGTAAGGTTATTTTGAGATCGAGTAAGGGACAGATGTATCTGACTTGTATACATCTGTCACTTACTCGATCTCAAAATAACCTTACTCTAAGAGCTTGTGGTTACCCCCCTGAAAGCTTATGCATCAGCAAAACTATTGTATTACCGACCTCGAGTACTCATGTATTCTCTCTTCATTTTGCATGTTTTCCTTTGTTTCTATAACGATGAGTAAGGCGACGCCTACATACTTAACCTTATATATGTGTATATAGACTTCTGTGTTTCAACACCAGGTCAGCATAAATATAAACTAATTTGCGAAGACCCAAACTAAGTTCTATCAAGATATCTAAGATTAAGATAGCCTACGCAAAATAAATAGCTTTGTATCGCTCCATCGCAATCCCGAGACCGTAAGATTAACAAAGTGAGTTGCTTATCTCTGAATATCCCATTATGTTAATCTAGCGTAATTGTTTATAGGTCTAGCTGGCCTGATTCTCCCCGTTGGTGTGGGGGAGAGTGGGGCATAATAAATCACGGCTAAAAGGCTTCATTGTTGGCTCGACTGACAAAGGTTTTGCGCCTCATGGCAATGGCACGTGCGTGCGGAATTAAAAGCCGTCCAACCGCACTTCCCGTGGGCCGACGCTCCCCGAGACTCCCCGAGGCAGCCCGAGCCACGCCACGAAGGGTTGCACTCGATATCGCTTAGTGTCCTTTTAGTACTTTGTGTCATTTTAATGGACAAAATATTCGCAAGTGGAATTTTATCTTCGCTTTGTTTGGCTGAAGTGGATTTTTGTTCAAAATGATTCCATTTACCAATATGGAACAGTTACTGGTTCAGAACTTCAAAATAATGTTACGCGCTGTTAAATTCAAATTCAAATTCAAATTGTTTATTTGCAAGAAAATACACAGTTTACAAGGGAAGATCTTACAGCCTTAACGTCATTGTATTCTGCCTGCAAGCAAGCGTGCAAATTATTTATGTTTAAATGGCATTATTATGCAGAAATATTATTAGTACATTATTATCACATTATTATCATATTATTATCACATTATTATCACATTATTATCACACATTATTATTACATACAAATGTCATCAATTTATTTACAATACATTAATAATCAGAACAAATATTTTTATGTTCCAAAAATTCCTTGATGCTGTAAAAACAGTTTTTTTTGTAACCACTCTGACACTTTAGTTTTAAAAACATTGCCTTGCAACAATTCCAATTCGTTTGGTATCGTATTATAAACGATTATACACATATTGAACACATTTTTCTTATAAATATCTTTGTGTGCAGCTGGCTGATATAATAGGTTGCGTAACTTAGCCCTTTTCTGTCGTGGTACAACCTCGGTATGTTGCTTAAAATAATTCATGTGGTTTTTTGTAAAAGTGCAGATATCTCTAATATACATACATGGCAATGGCAGAATATTAAATTTTTGAAAGAGCGGTTTACAGCTATCTAAGAACCATGCTCTGTTTATAACCCGGATGCAGCGTTTTTGGAGCTTGAAGAATCTGTCGGTATCGGTAGAGTTACCCCACATGATTAGACCATAGCTTAGAACAGATGACACGTAACCATGGTAAGCCGCAAGAGCAGCTTCTACAGACACATTTTGCCTCAGCTTTTTTAAAGCAAACACGAACCTATCTAATTTCTGACATATATGCTCCACATGGCTTTTCCAATTCAGGTTTTTGTCAACATTAATTCCTAAAAATTTCAATTGATCCACTTGTTGTACCTTTTCACCATTACACAGAATATCCAAAACTAATGGTTTGCTATTATAGGAGTTAAATTCAATTAATTTTGTCTTGCTAACATTTATATTTAAGTTATTATTTTGAACCCAACTTATTAAATCTTTTAGGGTCTTTTCCGTAGCTGATTTGTAGTCACTTTTATCCTGACATTTTATAACAACTGTAGTATCATCTGCAAAAAGTATACATTTCTGCAAAGTGGCCTCTGGAAGATCGTTTATATAAAGTAAGAAAAGTAAAGGACCGAGAATACTTCCCTGAGGCACGCCACACTTATTTACTACCGATACTGATTTGAACTTCTCTTTGGAATATAGTCTGTCACTTTTCTTTACAATTTTCGATATTTCGGTACACTGCTGCCTGTTTCCTAGATAACTAGATATCCATTCATGTGCTTTTCCTCTAATACCGTAGAATTCCAATTTGTTTAGTAGCTTATAATGGCTAACAAAATCAAAGGCCTTACTCATATCCAAAAACAGGGAAACCGCAGGATCGCCCTTGTTAATACTATCTGTTACATGTTTAACCAAGTTAAAGATTGCAAGAGCAGTTGAGCTACCTTTACGGAAACCAAACTGCTCTTTGCATAGTATATCATGCGTACAGAGAAAATTATTTAACCTAACAAGCATTGCCTTCTCAAAAATTTTCGATATAATCGGTACTATCGTGATAGGCAGATAATTATTCGGTTCTGACTTGTTTCCATTTTTAAATAGTGGTTTCACAACAGACATCTTAAGCTGGTCAGGAAATACACCTTCCAAAAAAGATAAATTTATAACATGTGCTAGTGGGTGACATATCCAACTAGCACAAGCTTTCAAGACCTTTGTGGCGATGCCGTCATACCCACTAGTTTTGCTATTGTTCAGGGACATAATTATTTTATACACTTCCTTTGCATCTACAGGATTCAAGAAAATAGTATTTAGGTTTTTGTTTATTTGTTTAGGTTTGCAATTATTGGAATTACGAGAATTTTTAGGATTATTAAAATTATTAGAATTAATGGAATTATTAGAATTAATGGAATTATTGGCATTATTAGAATTTAAAGGCAGATTAGATGTCAAATTAATAAAGTAGTTATTAAATCTATTACAGATGTCTGATGGATTATTATATGTTACATTATTAAAATTTATTTCGTCAATGTCATTTTTATACAAATTATTACCCGTTATTGTTGAGGAGATTGCATTCCATGTAGCTTTACATTTATTTTTATCCCTTTGTATACGTCTTGTATTCATAAGTTTTTGCGCTCGCTGTGCACATCGCCTAAAAATATGATTATAAACTTTATAGGATTTTTCATTTTGCTTTTTATTTATTTTACTTGTTTTAAATTTTAGATATAGCTGACGTTTTGTTTCGCTAGATTTTTTAATGCCTTTCGTTCGTTCGTCGCTAATTTAATAAATGATCGAGTTTATGGAGAAATACACCTGTTTGCGCTTTTCTCTGATCGGGTATTCTATAAATGTTTACAACAATCAGGCTTAAACCTATTATCTCAACGCCACAGCATTCAAAATAAAATTCTGTAGCTATACCTGAAGGAATATTTAAAGTTTTTATGTCAAATATCTTATTAGTTAAAATACAAGTACCCCCTCTACATTTATCTCGACTAAAAGCTGCAGCCAATTTAAAGTAGTTTAGTTTAATATTAGCTTCCGTACCTTGCTTCACAAAAGTTTCACTGAAACAAAGTATATCAACCTCCTTGTTTCTTTCTACCAATTCAGTTAATGTTACTTCTAACACGTCCAGTTTACTGCAGATGCCGGCTATATTTTGGTGTAAGATTCGTAATTTATTATTTCGGCAATTCTGTTTTGATTTGTCATACATAACAGTAGTATTATTAATGGAGGACTTAGGAACGAAAAAATGTTTTGTTGTTTTTACTATAATCATGAAGTGAGTTGCGTGCACTTGAACTCAGTCTTATAAAATCCTTTTCATATCGAATAAAATCTATCTCTATATTTAGTTTGTAGGTTATTAAATCTAATTTTGACAGCTTATGATACCTTACATCCAACTCATTTACTTCAATAAACTTACAATTCCTGAAGTTTTTTGTGAACAATTTTAGTTCGTAATTTAGATTTTTGAAATTAAGGTACCTATTTTCTGAAACATTCAAAATCAATATCGTACAATAACTTATACTACACAGGGTTCTACACAGATTAGTTAACAACTTGTAGGGATCCCTATCATGTTTTCCAACCGAGAGAATAACAATATCATTATCAGATAGGGTACGTGATAGATTATCCAGATTTCGTAAGATCTCACTTGATGAAGCATATGGTTGAACTTTACCCTCGATGTTGTAATTATCATTCCATTTACCTGTCTTTGTTTGTATTAGTTGTGCTGACAGACCTCTTAATTTTTCGTCTCCAATTATGTAGATATTCCTTTTAGTATTGTGTTTTAATTGGGTTGTATGCTTTAAGTTCTCATATTGGTTTTCATTTGGAGAATTCCCCGATATCTTTTCAGTCTCGTCGCTGTTAATTTCCTGGTCTGCATCCTGACAAAGTACACCCTGCACGTCGGCCGCTGGTTAGCTAAACAATATGTAATTATAATTTCTCATTGTCCCGCGCACCAATTTCCAATCTCTCTAAGACAAAAAGGGGTCCAAGACTGAATTTAGTATGAATAATTTCTGCAGACAGAGTCCCTCCACTTAATTCATTATTGCTGAAGGACCCTCTTCTGAAGGTTATAAAGATACTTTAATATATCCGACCAAAGTTTTTTTATTTTTATATAATTACTTTTAAGTATATTAATAATCATAATAATCATAATCATAATCATTTATTTGCTAATATGGGTAATTACATGAAGTTGTTAAAAAATATAGCACAGTCCAACCATATTACACCTTGAGGCATGCAAATCACAAGCAAGTTCACACATTTACTTGCAAAAAATACTTTATAATTAAACACAATTTCAATTTATTTCGTTTTGTTAATTTCACTGCGTGGCGACAATGAAACATAACAAATCTTAAGCTATCAATAAAATCAAAAGACTGAGCTTCAGGACAAGAATTCAATAGTCACTACAACACAATTTCTAATCACTAAATTAGCAATTTCTCCTAATTTGTGACAACTTACTTTTAAAAGATTTTGCTACCACAAGAACAAATATATTGAAATTATATTTCTATTTTTGTTCTGAGTGAATAAACGAAACAGCTGCAGCGGTAAAATTAATCATCACACATTTTTATATGAAAAATCCTGAAAAAAATTGTAGTTGTATTCCTTGATTGAAATATCTGGATGAAATATCGGAATGAACCCCGCACAATATCAATAAGGTAAATACAAATCAATATGCCAAAGTTTTTCCAACTATATCTATTATTGGGGTCCATCAGGGTTGGGCAGTATTTGAATAACTTGTTATTAAAATACGTAATTGAAATACAAATACATATTTGGTATTTGTAATTCAACTACTTCTTAAAAATGTAATTGGTATTTTAAATACCTGACGCTGAGGTAGGTATTTTGTAGTTAGTATTTCAAATACATATGGCTTCAAAATACATTCAGTGATCTTATTTATGGCTGCGATCTTCAGAAAATAGCACTCGATAGCTTTTGTAAGCAAAATGGCTACCGCGTACGTTAAATTTTCAAGTATCTTGTCAATTGTCATTTTCATTTCAAACGCTTATTTTCACGGAACTTCTTTGATACTTTAACTTTATTAGCACGAATGCCACGATGGATGATCGATTATCTTTTGTCTGTACTATAATATATAATCTATACCAATATTATTAATAATTGTAAATATTTAACTTAGAAAGAACAAAACTAATATGAAGAAATCAAATTCACTTACTATTTATCTTATTTAAATAGGCAGAATAAACAGTGCCACACATTTTGCAGCACTATAAATCATTGCTTGAGGAAGGTAATACAGCAACCGTTACACTAAAACTGCATTTTTACTCTAATAAGTTTCAGTTTTAAAGACCAAAAAAGAAGCCCTTGACTCATGAAAGCTACCTAGAAATGTATACAGCTATCGGCAGTCTAATCCAAAGATGATACGTCGTGCTAAAGTACATCATTTGAGGACGGACCCGCCATGAATGGCTCACTGAAGGATGCCGCTCGTCTTATACTGGGAAAAGTTTTTATTAAAAACCCGTCTACGTTACCCGCTGTCTCACTCTTCGGTCTGCTGCGGTAGAAAGGTTTTATTTAGTAAATAGTTATCTTGAGAAAAATGTTTTATAAGGTATTTTCCTGTTTTAGACCATCGAATAGCAAAATAATATGCAGAAGAATTGCACTTTTGTGCTTACTGTGAAAGTACAGGCATTTTTTTTTAAATCGGCAAACACTTTAAGATAGTGTAGGCCCCTCTGAATATAAATAGATTTTTCTTCCATACAAGCATTATTGACCTACCCTGTCCAAACTGAATTTAATTATAAACTCCTTAGAATGCACTTTCAGTTATTCCCTAATTTTCCTGTTAAGTTTTCTTTCCATAAGAACCTTCTTCGGACTATATCAGTCAAGTCATTCTCAAACAGCATTTAATTTTTAATGATATAGATTGAAATGATCCCTGTATCAGCTAAACTCATCAAAAAGGTTTTTCATGGAGCATGAAATGAAAGGTATACGATAGAGTTGAAAGGAGCAGTCGTAAAACATATATGCTCACAACCAGCGGCCGACGTGCAGGGTGTACTTTGTCAGGATGCAGACCAGGAAATTAACAGCGACAAGACTGAAAAGACATCGGGGAATTCTCCAAATGAAAACCAATATGAGAACTTAAAGCATACAACCCAATTAAAACACAATACTAAAAGGAATATCTACATAATTGGAGACGAAAAATTAAGAGGTCTGTCAGCACAACTAATACAAACAAAGACAGGTAAATGGAATGATAATTACAACATCGAGGGTAAAGTTCAACCATATGCTTCATCAAGTGAGATCTTACGAAATCTGGATAATCTATCACGTACCCTATCTGATAATGATATTGTTATTCTCTCGGTTGGAAAACATGATAGGGATCCCTACAAGTTGTTAACTAATCTGTGTAGAACCCTGTGTAGTATAAGTTATTGTACGATATTGATTTTGAATGTTTCAGAAAATAGGTACCTTAATGTCAAAAAACTAAATTACGAACTAAAATTGTTCACAAAAAAACTTCAGGAATTGTAAGTTTATTGAAGTAAATGAGTTGGATGTAAGTTATCATAAGCTGTCAAAATTAGATTTAATAACCTACAAACTAAATATAGAGATAGATTTTATTCGATATGAAAAGGATTTTATAAGACTGAGTTCAAGTGCACGCAACTCACTTCATGATTATAGTAAAAACAACAAAACATTTTTTCGTTCCTAAGTCCTCCATTAATAATACTACTGTTATGTATGACAAATCAAAACAGAATTGCCGAAATAATAAATTACGAATCTTACACCAAAATATAGCCGGCATCTGCAGTAAACTGGACGTGTTAGAAGTAACATTAACTGAATTGGTAGAAAGAAACAAGGAGGTTGATATACTTTGTTTCAGTGAAACTTTTGTGAAGCAAGGTACGGAAGCTAATATTAAACTAAACTACTTTAAATTGGCTGCAGCTTTTAGTCGAGATAAATGTAGAGGGGGTACTTGTATTTTAACTAATAAGATATTTGACATAAAAACTTTAAATATTCCTTCAGGTATAGCTACAGAATTTTATTTTGAATGCTGTGGCGTTGAGATAATAGGTTTAAGCCTGATTGTTGTAAACATTTATAGAATACCCGATCAGAGAAAAGCGCAAACAGGTGTATTTCTCCATAAACTCGATCATTTATTAAATTATTTGACGGACCAATACAAGAGAAAGAAAATTATAATTTGTGGTTATTGGAATGTCGATATTTTAAAAAACAACGCCGCAACAAAGGAACTTTTAGGTATACTAAGTAACTATAATTTTGAAGCACATATAAAAACACCAACTCGGGCAAACTCTTGTATTGACCAAATCGCCAGTAACGTAAAGAGTGTTCAGCCAGAAATTCATCATTTCGGCCTGTCTGATCATGAGACAGCACAATCAATTACTATAACAACGGATATACGCAAAAGAATAACGTGTTGGTCAGAATTGAGGCGTGACTACTGCATAGAAAACCTTCATAAATTTCGCGAGTGTATGTCTGCTCTTTCTTTTTCAGAAACATTTAACTCGGACACTCTAACTGAAGCCTTTAATATTTTATATGAAACTTTTAAATTGTATTACGATCTGTGCTTTCCGGTTATTAAGGTTAAGCTTAATAATAAACCAGTTTCACAAAACTGGATAACGAAAGGCATTAAAAAATCTAGCAAAACAAAACGTCAGCTATATCTAAAATTTAAAACAAGTAAAATAAATAAAAAGCAAAATGAAAAATCCTATAAAGTTTATAATCATATTTTTAGGCGATGTGCACAG
The DNA here is from genome assembly GCA_949775005.1 of Orthosia gothica. Taxonomy (NCBI): domain Eukaryota; kingdom Metazoa; phylum Arthropoda; class Insecta; order Lepidoptera; family Noctuidae; genus Orthosia; species Orthosia gothica. The sequence continues at coordinate 2,640,356 of OX459067.1, read as the reverse complement.
CGAGCGCAAAAACTTATGAATACAAGACGTATACAAAGGGATAAAAATAAATGTAAAGCTACATGGAATGCAATCTCCTCAACAATAACGGGTAATAATTTGTATAAAAATGACATTGACGAAATAAATTTTAATAATGTAACATATAATAATCCATCAGACATCTGTAATAGATTTAATAACTACTTTATTAATTTGACATCTAATCTGCCTTTAAATTCTAATAATGCCAATAATTCCATTAATTCTAATAATTCCATTAATTCTAATAATTCCAATAATTCTATAATTCCATTAATTCTAATAATTTTAATAATCCTAAAAATTCTCGTAATTCCAATAATTGCAAACCTAAACAAATAAACAAAAACCTAAATACTATTTTCTTGAATCCTGTAGATGCAAAGGAAGTGTATAAAATAATTATGTCCCTGAACAATAGCAAAACTAGTGGGTATGACGGCATCGCCACAAAGGTCTTGAAAGCTTGTGCTAGTTGGATATGTCACCCACTAGCACATGTTATAAATTTATCTTTTTTGGAAGGTGTATTTCCTGACCAGCTTAAGATGTCTGTTGTGAAACCACTATTTAAAAATGGAAACAAGTCAGATCCGAATAATTATCGGCCTATCACGATAGTACCGATTATATCGAAAATTTTTGAGAAGGCAATGCTTGTTAGGTTAAATAATTTTCTCTGTACGCATGATATACTATGCAAAGAGCAGTTTGGTTTCCGTAAAGGTAGCTCAACTGCTCTTGCAATCTTTAACTTGGTTAAACATGTAACAGATAGTATTAACAAGGGCGATCCTGCGGTTTCCCTGTTTTTGGATATGAGTAAGGCCTTTGATTTTGTTAGCCATTATAAGCTACTAAACAAATTGGAATTCTACGGTATTAGAGGAAAAGCACATGAATGGATATCTAGTTATCTAGGAAACAGGCAGCAGTGTACCGAAATATCGAAAATTGTAAAGAAAAGTGACAGACTATATTCCAAAGAGAAGTTCAAATCAGTATCGGTAGTAAATAAGTGTGGCGTGCCTCAGGGAAGTATTCTCGGTCCTTTACTTTTCTTACTTTATATAAACGATCTTCCAGAGGCCACTTTGCAGAAATGTATACTTTTTGCAGATGATACTACAGTTGTTATAAAATGTCAGGATAAAAGTGACTACAAATCAGCTACGGAAAAGACCCTAAAAGATTTAATAAGTTGGGTTCAAAATAATAACTTAAATATAAATGTTAGCAAGACAAAATTAATTGAATTTAACTCCTATAATAGCAAACCATTAGTTTTGGATATTCTGTGTAATGGTGAAAAGGTACAACAAGTGGATCAATTGAAATTTTTAGGAATTAATGTTGACAAAAACCTGAATTGGAAAAGCCATGTGGAGCATATATGTCAGAAATTAGATAGGTTCGTGTTTGCTTTAAAAAAGCTGAGGCAAAATGTGTCTGTAGAAGCTGCTCTTGCGGCTTACCATGGTTACGTGTCATCTGTTCTAAGCTATGGTCTAATCATGTGGGGTAACTCTACCGATACCGACAGAGTCTTCAAGCTCCAAAAACGCTGCATCCGGGTTATAAACAGAGCATGGTTCTTAGATAGCTGTAAACCGCTCTTTCAAAAATTTAAAATTCTGCCATTGCCATGTATGTATATTAGAGATATCTACACTTTTACAAAAAAACACATGAATTATTTTAAGCAACATACCGAGGTTGTACCACGACAGAAAAGGGCTAAGTGTCGTAACCTATTATATCAGCCAGCTGCACACAAAGATATTTATAAGAAAAATGTGTTCAATATGTGTATAATCGTTTATAATACGATACCAAACGAATTGAAATTGTTGCAAGGCAATGTTTTTAAAACTAAAGTGTCAGAGTGGTTACAAAAAAACTGTTTTTACAGCATCAAGGAATTTTTGGAACATAAAAATATTTGTTCTGATTATTAATGTATTGTAAATAAATTGATGACATTTGTATGTAATAATAATGTGTGATAATAATGTGATAATAATATGATAATAATGTACTAATAATATTTCTGCATAATAATGCCATTTAAACATAAATAATTTGCACGCTTGCTTGCAGGCAGAATACAATGACGTTAAGGCTGTAAGATCTTCCCTTGTAAACTGTGTATTTTCTTGCAAATAAACAATTTGAATATATGAAACCAATCTATATATATAAAAATCAATTGCTGTTCGTTAGTCTCGCTAAAACTCGAGAACGGCTGGACCGATTTGAATAATTCTTTTTTTGTTATGTTCGACAGAATACAGGGAAGGTTTAAAAGCAAAAAAAAAAAAAAAAAAGATTGGTTGGATAGGGTAGGTAGGTAGAGTAGTGTAGTGTAGGTAGGTACGTAGGTAGGGTAGGGTAGGGTAGGGTAGGGTAGGGTAGCGTAGGGTAGGGTAGGGTAGGGTAGGGTAGGGTAGTGTAGGGTAGTGTTGAAAGAAAGAAAGAAAAATATTTATTTGTGACCCGCACAGGAGACACGAGAAAATAAGCATACACTTAAACAATAATAAAATAAAAAACCCTGTGCGAGACCAAAAAGGCTCCTATCTCAGCATGTGCAGCGATATCCAAAAAGGTAATAACGCTGCGCTGATATTCTGATAGGGCCTACTGTTGATGCCACGGACACACTTACGGAAACAGGACTTATAAAATAAAATAAAATAGAAGAATATATAAATAACAAACAAAATAGAATAAAACACTGAAGGTGGGTCAAAGTAAGCGTAAGTATAATACAAATATATAATAAGTGTAGGATAGGGTAGTGTAGCGTAGGGTACGGTAGTGTAGGGTAGGGTAGTGTAGTGTAGGGTCGGGTAGGGTAGGGTAGGGTAGGGTAGGTAGGTAGGGTAGGTAGGTAGATAGGGTAGGTAGGTAGAGTAGGGTAGGGTAGGGTAGGGTAGGGTAGGGTAGTGTAGGGTAGGGTAGTGTAGGATAGGGTAGTGTAGCGTAGGGTAGGGTAGTGTAGGGTAGGGTAGGGTAGTGTAGGTTCGGGTAGGGTTGGGTAGGGTAGGTAGGGTAGATAAATGTTTGGTGTTTTTATGGCAAAACAAAGTTTGCCGGGTCAACTAGTCATACATATAATTACTCAACCCCTTCTCAAAGTCTCATCTCATAAAACAATAGAATGATCCTTTAAGATTAAAGTTTATTTAATGCTACCTCTGAACTTTACACTGAAGATATAAATTATGGAAACGTGATGAAAGATTGACGTCTGAAATCATGAAAGAGTAACTAAATGGTGAATTACTGTTATTTCAACTAAGATTACAATGTATTAAAATTGTATGTTTGTCGGTTTAAAGGTATGTATGTTTGTTCTGATTTGATGAGGTTAACGTTATCCTGAAAAAACAAACGCATTTCCTTCGGAATAAGCCAAGGTAGGAGGTCTAATTGCAATGCGAACATTTTATAGTACCACAAAACTTTAGACGACAGCGCTTTGTATCGCTATATTATAACCCGTCCAAGTGAAATTGCTCGTTAGTTTCGTATTACACGTATGTGAGTTTGAGTTGATTGAATTTGGGATTATTTATTGTTGATTGAATTGTCGCTACGTAACTTAGTAGAAGTTCTTTATTTACAAAAACGTATAACTTCTCGTGACGGGGACTTTAGTTCCTTATATTTTATTGAAACTACGAGTGCAGATAAGTACCTACTCCATCATCATCATCATCAGCCTATTAATGTTCCCACTGCTGGGACACAGGCCTCCTCTGTGTGAGAGGGAATGGGCCTTAATCCACCACGCGGGCCCAGTGCGGATTGGTGGATGTCACATGTCTTCGAATTTTTGGTTCTAGGACATGCCGGTTTCCTCACGATGTTTTCCTTCACCGTTTTGAGAGCAGTGGTGAAGAAATAATTTACACAAAGTAAAGCGCCTGCCTGGGCTCGAACCCACGACCTACAACTTGTAAGTCGCGGCCGATACCACTGGGCCACCACTGCTCCCCTACTCAATAGTTACAGCAAATATAAAGAGTTATAAAAATAACCCTTTTGGATAAAAAGGTCTAATATTATTGACACTCGTATGGACTTTGTTTATTTGTTTGTGTGTCCAGTGTTCACGCTTCAACGCCTCTGCCTCCGACTTATATGTCTTTGTGTAATACACTATTGTCCACATGGTTTATTACCGTCTAGTAGTCGCAAACTGACATAAGATGCTGGGTTCGATTCCCGGGTCTGCCTAAATGCTATTTTATTTTGAAGACACGGTTGGCGTAGTGGTTGAGTGATCGGCTGCTGCAATGTGTGTCGCGGGTTCGATCCCGCACGGAACAAATATTTGTAAAGCCTACAGAAAGTTATGCCGGATCTGAGTGTCTTGTGTATGTGAGTTTAATTGTTTGTAAACGCACCCACGAAACAGGAAGAAATGCCTAGTGTGGGGCAAAGTAGAAAAAACCTAGCCCAGCCCTCTGGATTACTGGAACTTCTCGTTAGTACCTCGGAGACAGACTTGTAGCCGTTGGTAGCAATAAATACACCCCTGTATTTCATGGGAGTGCACAGCACAGATAATATAATACTAGCATACAGGCGCCTCATCCCATACAGAGAAACTGTGCCGACGTAACTAGCGTTTTTCGTCTGATTATTTTTATAAGTACTTAGATAACGTTCGGTTTCATTCACGGCTATAGATGGTCTTACCAGCGACTTGCAAGTAAAAGGGTTTTCCCGGTTCGTGACAATTTTTTTAATACAATTTTGTTAGAAAGAAAAAAGAATATAGTAGAAAGAAGAAAGAAAGAAAAAGTGTTTATTTGTCACAAAATATATATAAATACAATATAAGAACATACTTATGCTAAACCCTTAAAAATAGTATTAGTAGTACGTAAATTAAGTTAGTAAAGACGAGAAATAAATCGAAAAATAATTACATATACTACCTACATTTTGTTTGTTTGCAAGTTTTTTACAGTGTTACAGTACTAATTAAAAAAAAAAATGTGGCATACCTCAGATATTTAGAAACGCGCCATCTATTGCAATAAATTTTAAATGATACGTTCAAATAATCTTTAAAATGTGAATTAAGAGCCCAATATTCCATAATTTTGGGCTTAGGAGAGTTGATTAAACAAAACATACAATTTTTATGATGAATTCTACAAATTGTAAATTTAAATCACAATTCAATAACAAATCGATGCATATCACGCCATCTAGTGACTAGATAGCTTTTCAACCAGTCACTAGAGCTAATTCCGCTGTCGAAACAGGCCTCCTCTCTGTAAGAGAAGAAATGTGCCTTAGTCAACCACGCGGGCCCAGTGTGAGTTTGAGGATGTCACATTTCTATGAATTTTTGGACATGCTGGTTTTCTCACGATGTTTTCCTTCACCATTTTTAGAGCAGTGGTAATAATCTAACTAAGTAAAGCACCTGCGAACCCACGATCTATGAAATCTAAGTCGGGGCCGTTACCACTGGGTCACCTCTGCTCTTTTTGTGCTTCATCATTTCAGCCGAAAGACCACTGCTGGACATAGGCCTTCCCCAGGCGTCGCCACATTGACCGCTCCCGTGCTTCTAGTGGTGTCTCATCGCATACAAAGAAAGCGTGCCGACTTACTGTACTGATTATTGTTTGTACATCGATCGCGTTCGTTTCCTTTTCACGCATATAGATGGAACGGAAACGAACGCGATTGATTTACAAAAAATAATCGGTATAATCAGATGAAAAACGCTAGTTACGACGGCACGGTTTCTTTGTATGGGATGAGGCATCTGTATGCTAGTATTATATTATCTGTGGTCTCATGAGTAAAAATGTTTGCTGGTTTCTTCATGTTCAAATGAAATATAGCAATATAGTTTAGTTTCGAGCATAGATACTCAATGAAATTGAGCCATCTTCAGCACACATCAATTTATTCACAATATTTATTATTGTTTTCTTGTCTGTATTTTAGTTGTATGTATGTATTTATGTATCTATTATAGTTTTTTTTTTTTTGTATTTAGTACCTACTTTCTTAATATCTTTTTATTTTAATTTTTAATTTTGCACCAAGTGCAACCCCATATTGTGTCCAGGCTGTCACTTTCCATTCTTGGTTGCCTGGAAGAGATCGCGAATCGCGATAAGGCCGCCTGTTGTATGTTGGTTTTAGATATAAGATGTCTTTTTGTAATATTTTTTCTCTTGGTGTACAATAAAGTGTAAATAAATAAATAAATAAATATTCTACAAGCTGTATTTCTAAAGTGCATTCGGAGTATCTCCGTTAAGTGTCCTTTTCCATTTCAAATTGAAAACTTTTCAGGGTAAGGTAAGGGTCATAAATAGGAACTTTATCCTTTTTGTGTCCGCACCATAATTTACCCGGTAAACCTTTAAAAACCAAGGATTTCTTTACCTTAAAACCCCAAAAAAAGGTTCAAAAATAATGTTGTCATTAACTTAATTCATATTGACAGGTTTATCTGACGTTATTTATTGCCTTATTAAAAAACGATGGCTTATAAACATTTATCTTTTCGCATCAATAACGGGATGATTTTTATAAATTCATTGAGGGCTGTTTAGGCACGTTCATGTAAATGATGAATGGAAGGATTTCCGACAGACTCCCGTCCGGTGCTTATCTTGGAGATAATCCACGATATTGCCGATCTCAGGTGTTTGTGGATACAATAGTGATGTATTAGCATTATCGGGAGCTCATATAGCCGAACATACCTAAGTCCCTACAGTTATAATTTACACTGCGTTTAGGAACGATAATTCTTTTTCTTTTTGTCCGATCACAAATAGGTCACAGTTGACCTAATTTCTATTGATTCCTTCAGACAAAAGCGGTACTTTATTAATTTTAAGTCAACTCTGAAAAGGAAGATTAATTAACTCTTTTGTCGACACTTAGCTTTGTGCAATTTAGACAGTTCATATATAAAATAATTAGAGATGAAAATATTGAAAGGTTATCGGAATATTTATAAGAATCTATAATGGACCTTCTTTGTAGAGCAAGTTTTATTTCATTAAATTTTCTTCAACAGCTGCCGGGAAAATAAGCAGATGATGCATCATAGTAATATATTTTTCACCTCAGCACCTCAAACAAGCAGGTTTTGCTGCTTAAAGACAGTGAGCAAAATTCGATTTTGCTGCGAGCGTGAGACAAAGTAACTTTTTAATTATTTTTTTTAAATGCCGAGTCAGTGCTGGGTCTACTCCCAACATTCGAAAGATTTGAACTTCACTTTGTTCTGTCACTTTCACTTCGATACGAAAAGAGCGAGAGATAGAAACAAGTCGATATGAAGTTCGATTTTCAAATGCCATATATAATAGGCTCAAAAAAGAAACCAACAATAAAACGTTCGGAAACACGTCATCTATAAAATTTCAAATCAAGGTTTAAATGTAATTATTATACTTTTCTCTTAATAATCGAATTATATTTTTTTATAATCAAATAAAGAGATGTTGAAGTAAAAAATACGAAGTTTATCATGTATCTACATAATTATTTAAAGTTTTAACAATCTTTATTGTGACAGAATAATTTAGTAATAGTGCAATTTCCGAACGCATCTTTCAAAAATAGCGGGCTTTAAATTTTTATTGTTTTCTTCTTCTGTTCGCTAGCTACAAAGTGCGATACACGTTGGATATTATTAAAATAATAATAAATAAATATGAGTGAATCCAGTGATGATGTCTGCAATTTAACACCGGAAGAATTGAAGCAGTATGTAAAAAGCGAATCAGTGAATACTCAAACTGAAGTCGCTAAAACAACAATATCGGTTCCATTGGTTCCAAACAAAACTGGTAGGTACTTTTAATTTGCAAAACTGCAATAATTTTACTTTTAACTTTTAATTTTTACAAATATACATGTGGTTTAAATATTACCAAGTTGTATTTTTTACCTTTAGATTATTTGTTCTCGCTGCTGAAGTGAAAAGTTGTATGTGCTACACGAGACCAAAGTTATTTTCATCTCGTGTCTTTGAATCCCTCGCTGCACTCAGGATTCTAACCTAGAATCACTCGCTACGCTCGTGATTCAAATATAGAATCCTTCGCTTACTCGGGATTCAAAATCAACACTCGCGGCAAAAACCAACTTTGCTCTCTTGTTGCACAAATAACTATTCCTTTCATTCCGAGATACCGAAGATTGCATGGAAAATATTAATGTTGAAAATTTTTGCCTTTGATAGTCTTATTAATGTCAGCATTTGAAGCTTTACTTGGTAATATCTTTGACTTTATTCGTCTTCACTGGTGCACTGTTGGGTAGGTTTTTGCTGCTGTATTTTATTATTGTGAAATGAAAATGTTGCATAGAAGTATTATTTATATTTTAATAATGTAGTTTTAATATGCTCGTCCCCTTTTAAATCAATCAATCTGCCTAGCCTTTTCCCAACTATATTGGGGTAGGCTTTCAGTCTTACCGGATTCAGCTGAGTACCAGTGTTTAACATGGAGCAACTGCTTATCTGACCTCCGCAACCCATCAACTGGATAACACGATACCCCTTGGCAAGACAGGTGTCAGATCTCAAGCTTCTGACTACCCGTAGCGACTGTCAATGCCCCCCCCCCCCATTTTAAGTAAACCACATAAATATACCTAACTGGAGAAATTTGGATCCGTTATACATCTGCCTAACTCTTCAGGCAATACCTCGTCAACATAGGTGTGATATTTTATAAAATATGAGGCAGATATTACGACCACATGTAACTAAAATACAAATCCCCATAAAACTATCGGCGAGTCTATATTGCGCGATTAATTTTAACTGAGCAAAAACAATAAATCTCTTGAAGTTGTCAGACTATAAATTGATAGTGCAAGTTCTATAGTTTATTCCAACAGTGGCCTCTCGTCGGTGGGACCAAGATCGAGTGGTGTAAAATAATAAATCGATGGATTCAGTACTTATCCACATTAAAATCTTTCTGCTTTATCAAGCAAGTCCGCATGAATTCCCTAATATTGGACCCTCCCTTTTTTGCTTCGATATTTGGGTCTTTGATGCTCAGACGGGATGGTTGGCTTCACTCTGTATAATTAATACGTGGATACTTATCAGTTCCCATTACTTGATCGCTCGTGTGGAGATCTCTTTGTCTCTGTTGTGATTTATTTTCTTATACATCAAGACAATAACGTTAGAGCGAATTTCACCAATGAAACTGAACGCGGTCAGCACAATTCTAATTCGAGTTCAAGAGCTGTCGGTGTCAATATTTCCAAGCAATGATAACAGTGACAGCTTTTCAACTCGGTTTAGATATTACACTGTGAATACTTAGGTGAAGTGAGCTGTGAATCCGTAGCTTCAGGGTGGAATACAGTTTTCACGGTGAAATGTTTACAGAATAGACCGACAGTTTACCTATCTAGCCTTGCATATGACATAGGCTTATTTTATGGCTTAAATGGCAGTGTTTAACCTGCTGATGTAATTTGATTAACATTATCTTATCATTACGTAGGTACCTACCTAATGACGGTATGGGGAAAAATATGTTTGCCATTAGTAGAGGTATGTTGGTGTTTGGAGATTATCTTGTTACTATTTTTACTTAAAATATAAACAAGCTGTTTATTTTAATATTGAGATAGATTATGATATTTTATTAATATTATTAATTACTAGCTTCAACCAGCGTCTTCGTTCTTTTCTTTCGCGAGACAGTCGAAGATTATCCAAATGGAACGTACTCTTGGGATAAAAATGATAAATTATATCTTGGATTACTTCCAAGATCCAATCTATCTCTATAGCAAAGATCATCATTATTAGTTAGCAGTTGAAGCGTGAAATGCTACCAAACAGACAGACAGAGTCGCAGCATTTATAATATTAGTATGGGTAATACTAAAATCATCTATTAAAAATAATAATAATAATTTATTCTATATGACTAAAACAGATATTATTGGCAAAATAGCGATTTGTTCATACTATTTATCACATGCATAAACGTAATTTCAATATTAATTCCTAATGAAGCCTCTAAAATGTTTTGCAATTCAATTAATATTGTGACCATCAGTTTACGTATAAATCGTACAGAGCCACAGTGCGTGCATTTGGTTTGATTAAATTAACATATTAAATAGTTTGACGTATTCAAAGCCAACCCAGTTGCAGCCACAATCCCTGAAGTGCTTGTTTTAATTCATTATATTATTGGCTTTAGATATAACATAACATCATACGGGGTTTGACAGATATGTTTCTATATGTTTGTGTATTTCACTAGTTACGCTTAGATTTCAGTACAACATAATATAGGTAAGTATATTGTGATCCGGGCATACATGTAGACTCCAGACGTCTACTGAGAAACATCTGATGGAAAAGCCCGATAACACAATCGAATCCAGAAACTTTTGCTCAGGAATAAAACTAGACCGTAGAGTCAGGTTCATTTAGACCGAAAACGCATTGGCAGGCGACTTGCTTAGCGCCTGGCGCCTAATCAGAAGCATTACGCCCTTGGTGCATTCGAAACTTCGCCAGTCGAATATTGCTCAATGCGGCCGGTTAGGACCGTTTTAGTAAGTTGATTCTACTTCGCTACTCGTCATGCGACTCGCTAGGGTCTCCTGCCCGTGCGTTTTCAGCCTTATAGGTATGGTGCCGCTCCGAAATTTTTATTTTGTTTTTGAATTAACAAAACGACATCTAATTGCAACTTTAAGTAATTGACAAAGGTGGTATAGAGGACATAAGCTTAAAAGTTGTTGCCTTGGCTTTCTCCATACAAAGAGCTCGAGAAAATAATATAATAATAACACTACTGAAATGAAAGTGTTACTAACGCGTTATTTTCTCGCGTCGATAGAAGCCATATACTTACCTATGACTATGGGAATTTTATGGTGAAAAGATTTGCCAGTCAGCAAAGTGGAATAGGGGTTAACTGGCCAAGACGATGCATTAGATAGATATTAGATGATCACGATCAGTCATAAAGGTTCTTTTCGTGTGTAGGGTACCCCAATTTAACGATATAATATTGTAATAGATTTTCCTTACCATGCAGTGGAGAATTTTAATTTCTCGCTGGCGGGCCTTTAAATCAGTGGGTAACCTCAACCACAACAGGTTTGTTTTTCTTTTCAGTATTCGTTGCTGTTCGCAAAATTGGAACTGGATAAACTGGGATAGACTCACTGGCACTAATACCGGTATTCGGCTCGGATGAAATACAGGATACTCCGAACAGTTAACAGTAGTACGAAATCTAGGTGCACCTGTGTCTACCTCTAGAGAGTTAGCCATCGGGAATTCTTGCTACAACAACTATAAATTCAACATCTATATTCATGTTTAAACTGAGGCTTGTAAAAGCGCTAGTTTTAAACTGCCCAGTTTCTAGATAATTTACTATTTCACCACTTACCTACCGCTCGTTTCATAAAAGTCCAGTAAAGCTCGTTGCATTATTAGTATTTAAATATTCTTGTGACAGAACCTTATATATTTTCACCTGCAGCGGTTTATTTTGCCCAAGAAAAGAGATTCTTCCACGTGTATCTCTGTATGATTATTATCAAGAAGGACTTGGAACTCTGGTGAAAGTAATTCTCATCATCATCATTTCAGCAAAAAGACGTCCAATACTGGACATAGGGCTCCCCCAAGCGTCGCCAAACTGATCAGTCCTGTGCGTTTCGCATCCACCAGATTCCCACAGCCTTGAACAGGTCATCACTCCACCTAGAAGGAGGCCTTCCAAAACTACGTCTGCCGGTACCCGGTCGCCACTCCTCGACCATCCGTTCTGCGAGCAATGTGCCCTGCCCACTGCCACTTAAGTTTGGCAATTCTTCGGGCTATGTCAGTAACTCTGGTTCTCTTGCGGATGTCTTCATTTCTGATTCAATCACGCAAGGAAACTCCGAGCATAGAATAGAATATACGTACTTTATTGTACACTAAAAAAATGACAAATATCTTTTAAAAAAAACACTTATTTCTACAGGTGTAAAGGCGATCTTATCGCTGACAGCGATATCTATCAGGCGACCATAGCATATTCCTCTCCATTGTTCTTTGGCTGACTTTAAGCCTTCTGATGAGACCCATTGTGAGCGACTACGTTTCGGTCCGAAGAGCAGTGGTCGCCCAGTGGTAACGGCTCCGACTTACGTATTGTAGGTCGTGAGTTCGAACCCAGGCAGGCGATTTACTTTGTGTGAATTATTTCATCACCACTGCTCTTAATACGGTAAAGGAAAACATTGTGAGGAAACCGGCATGTCCTAGAACCAATAATGGAAGATATGTGACATCCACCAACCCGCACTGGGTCCGCGTGGTAGATTAAGGCCCATTATCTAGCTCACAGAGAGGATGCCTGTGTCACAACAGTGGGAACATTATAAGGCTGATGATGCGGAACACTGCGGTAAGTTGGACAAGAATATACTAACTATTTTTACGTAGGTATAGTTCTAAACGACTAATTGAATGATGCTTATGAATGTCTTAGCGGCTAGCCAATATGCCTCAGAAAGTGGATGCGAAACGCGCAGGATCGGTCGGACTCTGACGGCTCTGCACTACATATCGCTTGACGATCACCCGTAATAATATGATGTGTGTGTTACGTTCGTGTATGATCTATCTTACTCTATTGCACTCTGAATCTAGATTAAGTACGAAAACTTAATATAAAAACGCTACAGTTTTATTCACGGTTCATCATCAGCCTATAGCAGTTCTCTGCAAGTCAAAGGCCTCTGCCTCTGCAATCGCTCCCTTATCACCCCAATTTTCGGCAACTCTCTTCCAGCCTCATTTAACATAACCAATTAACTGCCTTATGTTCAAACACAGACATAGAACATAACTCTCTCATATCTTTGGGAAACAGATAAAACCGTTACAAAGCCATCACAATCTGGAGCGACTCATCAATTACAAGTAAAAGGTAATAAATCAAAATTAACCCAGTCCAGGAGTCGAGGAGTCGTATCCCGAAACTTGAGGACATAAATTAACCCTCCACCCATTACGTACTTAAATATTAAAATGACTAAGGATTAAGCAACGTTGTATTCATAATTCTAGCTTAGAGAATACTTAATGATTCCTTAGAATATGAAATAATTTGCAACATTTGGTCTTGACCTTGTGAAATTACCTTTGTCATTGTAAAATATAAGCAATACCAGCGGCTTCGCAAGAGAGGCTTTGGCTTAGTCAGATAATCACAAATTGTATTAAAAATACACATTCAAACATTCTCGAGGGAAATTCTGATGACAGCTTTAATAAAATACTTTCAGCAGTTTACGAGACGTTTTCAAAAAAGTCTAGGATTTTCTAGGAAAACAATATCATCAGCCTCAAACCAAATTAAAAAAATGAAAGACACCGCACGGTGAACTAAAAAGTGAAGTCATTTTTATAAATGTGTGCGTAAAATGTTGCCACCGGGAAGGAAATCTCTATGATTTGGGTACTTTGTTAAAAGTTATCTATCTGTTAAAGGTATTGTGAATTCTGTGATAAATATTCTCGAATACCTATCTGTTTTTGCAAGTCTAATGTATCAAAATTTTAAGTAATCGTAAGTGACGTGTAGTATCAAAATTTTATTGTATCGTGAGGCGTACTGCTGACAACTGACCGGCACAGGACATGATTTTGTTTGTATTTGTTTGCGTGAGATCGTGTGATTGCACAAAGGGCAGGGTTTATATGGCTTCACTAAAATGTTTGTTTTTATTTGGTCTAAGTCATCAGCATATGCGCCTGTCTACGTGCACCGTCGAATATGGCATTTTATAAACCCTCTTCATAAACAGACATGGGGAAATATTGCTAAAACTATTACGCTTGACCGGATTGAGTTGAATTTACGCTACAGAAGGATACTTTTTATCATCCGCGTGACGTAGGTAATCCAGGAAGGATTTGCCTTTCAAGAAACTCACGGCCAAAGAGATTGTAGCCTTTATGGTCCCAAAAACCGAATCAGTCGTGATGGAATGGTGTGTCAGCCATTTCCAAATAACTGAATAGAACCTATGACTACAAAGAAGCATCCACAAAAAATATTTAGCTTACAAAAATGTAGGTGAACAGATTGCCGATCGGCAAATCCCAAGGAAACCTTTCAATTTACCCTTTTGAGGAAAATTCGCTTTGGAAATGATCAACTTTCATACGAAGTTACCTTTGTTAAATGTAAGGGATTGAATACCCTCAGCCCGTGTAGTGTTGCCCACAAATATTTGAGTAAGGAAATAATTACTGCCTCACTGGCTGCTGGCTGCTGAATGCGACCACATGTGGGGAAACTGAATATGTTTTAGGCGCAGTATCCAAACGTATGAAATGGTAGTAATTTGCTCGCACGCCATTTGTACATAATCGTATATTAATTCTAACTAAGTACTTACACTTTCTTTGGTCCTGTTTGTATGTTTAACGTGTTGTAATAAACAGTACAGTGTTAAGTATTGCCTAGAACATACTCATAGTTATTATCATAAATTTGTTTGTGTGTAATATATATTTTTGTTTGTGTGTAAATGTTGCCTATTTTTATGAAAACCACCACTTAAAAGCACTTTAAAAGTGTATTATCTTAACTAGCACGGTGGTTAAAAGAATTCTCGTTTGATTATCGGGAAATTAATGAAAAACACTAAATTTAGCTTCATAATTTAAACGTTGCAGCCCTCGTGGTTGCGGGGACCCGAGCCGCATACACTGCTGCACTTGTTTCTCAATGTGATTTATTTACAAACAGTTATTTTTTTTAAATACCCTGTTATTTAATAATTAAAACGAAAATCACCTAGATAGAGAGAATCAAAACTATAGGTATTGTGCTAACTTCCAACGTAATCGAACTCCTACTGAATCGAATCAAGAAAACTAATTGATTCGAAGTCACGTCATTGCAACTTTGTCGATTACACGCAACTATTAAACTCTAGTTTTTCTCTTTTTATTAGCTTGGTTGCTACTGTGTTCAAAGATGTCGTAATGAGGAGGGACATAATTACTTTTACGCCATTGACACGATTATACTCAAATTAATGTCGGTACAGCCCATTAGGCAGCAAGATGTGTCTGTTGTCACACGCATTTACAATATTCTCCTTTGTTTGATATTATGATCTGATGCCATCTGTTAATATATTCATTACATTAAATTTACATACATTAGGTACAAAAGAGTGCTTATGAAACAGCCATATTGTTTTTGGTAGACTTTTTTAAAACAAGATAATTATAAAGCTGTCCCTATGTTTTCTTGTATTACCAGCCAGTTATAATGAGTACTACAAAGCTCCTTTTTATTTTACGTGCGGGAAAATGCCCACAAGATATTATCACTGTTTTAATAAATAACATGGTATATTACTATGAGCCTTCTCGTAATAACGCCTAGAGAAACACAATTACAATATGCCGCTAATAGTAAGTAATTGCTCTGCTATCGTTGGCAACATTCGGTGCTCAATTTTTATTTTATTTTATAATTTCCAAGTGTTTTTTTATTATGTCTAAAGCAGCAATAGGTTTCTTTTATTTTTTGGAACTATAGTATCAATCAGTTCAAACTTAAAATAATTTGAGCACCCAGGGCCTGATTTAGATTTCTGAATGCCCAGGCTAACTTTCAATGAGCGCTCCCCCAGCTTGTGCCTGAACCTGCACAGCCCACAAATACACATAAAAAAAACTCCTTTTTGCGAGTTTCTTAGTTTCGATACCGATAGTATTTTAAGAAATCGTCAGTGATACAGTTTTACTAAGCACCTTAAAGTAGTGTGCCAGCCACACACGAAAGGCTGCCCCGCCAATTGTCAATAATTACCGGAATGCACCATCGTGCTGGTTGGCGACCAGATTGGAGGGCCCGATGGACATTCTGGGGGGGCTCGGGCGTCCCCGCAGTCTCCAGACTAGTGCCCCAATGATGGCATCCTTTCAGTGCGTGTCTGTAGGTTAGCACCGTGAAACCTCGTCTCAATTCCTTCTCCTCTACTCAATTCACTATTCTATATTATGCAAAGAAAACGAATACTGGAGATAAACAGCAGCTGCACCCCCTCCCCCACAAAGTGCACCTTACCAATCAGAATATTACACACATACAAGATACACGCGAAAAATATTTATTTATTTATTTATTTATTTATTTATTCATTTACACATACAATTGTTTTTACAGGTAGAACCCAAGGTAACAAAAGTAGTCATACAATACGACACTCAGAGACGCCCCGTAAAACTGATCACACACCTACTCACGTCCATGTTTGACCAGTCCCAAGTAACGGCTCCGGGCGTCCTCACAAGTTAACTAGAGGACAACACAGTAATTGTCACCCTCTGGAATTCCGCCAAAGAGCAGGTGAAAATGTCCAAGCGCTGAGAGATGCTATTAAGAATCGTAACAGCCCGACACACTGGTGCAAACTTTAATAGGTTTGTACGGGCTACCGGAGTTTCGAACAGACTCTCCCTCGGCCCCAACCTTAGCCTACTGTTTGGAACGAGTAATCCCAACGATTCCAAGATTTGTGGATTGTTTAGCATCCCCCGAAAAACCATAAAAACGTATTTTACCAGAGCAAGATTGCGCCTCACCTCCAACCTATAGTACCCAACCATCCCTATTACAAAGAGAGTTGGGTACATAAGCGGGTAAAACGGATAGACGCCAAATTGCCTCATGTATAAGTACCGTGTAAATTTGTTCTGCATCTTTTCCACCATCTGAGAATATTTCATTTCATAAGGATTCCAGATGATAGCACTAGTTTCCAAGTTGCTTCGCACCAACGCGTTATAAAGCGATTTCACTGCTGCCATGTTAGTGAATTCACGGGTTTCACGCATGACAAACCCAAGATTCTTGAAGGCCTTTTTACATACTTGCACGATATGAGCTCGAAACGACAGATCCTCAAAAAAAGTGACCCCAAGATCTCGCACCGACCTCACCCGCAGTATGACGTGACCGCCCATATTATATTCGTGACGTCGGGGTACCACGGCCCGCGTGAAGGACATCATATTACACTTTGTCACATTGAAGTGTAACTTATTTTCTATACTCCACGCTACTACCCGATCGATGTCACGCTGAAGTTTTTCACAGTGCGACTCGTTGCTTATCCGCATGAACAACTTCAGATCGTCAGCAAATAATAGACAGCCAGCGTCTTCAATGACCTCCGGGAGATCATTGACCATGATTATGAACTCTAAGGGTCCTAAATTTGTCCCCTGGCTTACCCCCGTAAGGGTGCAATATGGGTCCGAGGTGTAGCCCGCGTATTCCACCATTTGCTTGCGGTTGCCCAAGTAGTTGGCAAAGAAATTTAGAAGGGCAGGCGTAAAACCAGCCCTCGCAAATTTACTTAACAGAATATCATTATCTACACTATCGAATGCCTTCCTGAAGTCAAAGTAAGCGACGTCCAGTTGTGCACCTGCCTCCGAGTCCAGTACTGTTGCGGCCTGGTTTAAAAAACACATCAAGTTGGAATTCGTACTGCGGCCTGCACGGAAGCCATGCTGCGCGTCGTTGAGCTGCGATGCTACTTGCGAGTGGATAGATGAACACAACGCAGACTCGAAGACTTTAGCAAATGCTGACAGTACTGCTACTGGTCTATATCCACTGACGTCTGAGCTTGGGGCACCTTTCGGTACCGGAGTAACCCTGGTCAACTTCCAACCGTCCGGGTACGAGCATTCTCGTAAGAAGCTATTGAATAAATGTACGAGCGGCCGGTCCAGCACACTTCTACAATCCTTAACAATGAAGGGAATATAACCCTTTCCTTTCAGTCGTGTAAAAAGTTGATTAAGTCATAGCATGACAGTTGACAGGACATCATCGCTTACCATCAGGTGAGATAGTAGTCAAGCGCCAGCCCATTTTAAATAAAAAATAAAAAGTTTTTAGTAACACGCTTTTATTAACTCCTTTACAACCGCTTCAAAACGTCGGATTAATTTGAAACTTTGCAAACTTATCAAAGACCGATGACAATACAATAATTAAAATAGTTTGTCTCATTATCCCTACCAGGATCTTCAGGATTAGCGTTTAATTAAAAAGTAAAAAATAATAAAAAAAACACTTGCTAGAAAACCAAACTAAAAAGTAGAAAACCATTTTCAATAAATTTAAATTAAGAATAGTGCGATTAACAAAAAAAAATAATTGTATAAAAGCGTAGGGTGCTATTCTCAAATAATGTGCTAAGCTGATAGGGCTAGATTGCGTCACCCTTTGCTGTCTCCCGCCATGGCTCTCTTGGCCTAAGGGTAACTACGCCACTGC
This sequence comes from Orthosia gothica, assembly GCA_949775005.1. NCBI lineage: Eukaryota > Metazoa > Arthropoda > Insecta > Lepidoptera > Noctuidae > Orthosia > Orthosia gothica. The sequence continues at coordinate 2,621,958 of OX459067.1, read as the reverse complement.
GCGAATATGGCTAATGCTAATTGAGGTTATAATGATAAATAGGATTATAGAAAGGAAAGACGTTTGAGATACAATATCCGGAAAAACTTACAATGTAATACGTGCTTTGGTATTTTACGCGAATTTGTAAACTAAATTTTATTCTGTAAATAAATGGTGTATCTTCCTAAGTAAAATATTATACAAAAAAATATAGTCGAATTGATAACGTCCTCCTTTTTGAACTCGGTTAAAAAACAATCATATTCTTAAGCTTATCATTTTTGTATTGCTTATTTGAAATGCAGAGCAGCCAAGGCCTAAAAAAATATTTAAGTTATTTGTATCGCATACGCATCCTTATGTAAATACAAATACTCTCTCAGAATAATTTTCTTAATATAATCTTATAAACGTGTCAAAAATGTTTCAAGTTTAAGTTTGATTCGTAATAGGCATTGGAGTAGGTATGTGCAAGAGCTGGTCCAGGAAGTGCCTGATGATGTTTTCTATCTGCAGTTAATTAATAATGGTTTGAAAGAACCTAAATCGGGCAGGTCCCTACCAAAAAAATTGACATTCTCTTTTTTAATAAGCTTGTAGTTGTAATAAAATATTTTAGAAATAGTTTACATATAAGCTCTATTTATATAATTGTTTTAGAAATTAAACTACTGCACCTAATGTACACTTTTGTGAACGTACTTACTTTTTAATAAATTATTCTTATTCTTATTCTAATTACTTTTGACATAATGTCCTATTTATATGCCCCCTAGATGGGACCTCCATCGTGTCCACGTCATTGCAATGCTTGTCACTTCTGCCAACACCGTGCTCCATCAGGCAATGCTTTCTTTTCCTTTGGAGATTCCAGACCAACGCTAATTTGAGCATGTGATCGGGATCCCTTCGCAGCGTGTGGTCCACCTGCGACTCTTTACTAATCCATATTCACTTGCGACGCTAAAGCTGGCGATCGATTGGGCTCTCGTGGCATTTCTCCAAGTTCCAACAGCTCTACGTTGAAGATGGTCTCGGGCCAGTAAATATAGATATACTTTGTGACCTTCCACGTTTCGCACCCGTAGAGCAGCACGGATTAGTCATCGAACCTGAAAATTTTATGTCTAATTCCTCGGGTCAGTGTCGATCTTCATTGCCGAACCTACATTGGTACGTGAGCCACGCCTGCTTGTTTAACAGTCCAAAAATGTCGAAAAATTGTTAACTATATCAGAAATATTCTTTCTTTAATTAACCATCTACATAAAATAATGTTAACATCAGTTCTGAATGCCCTTCTTTTTCCACTGCAAACAATCGATTGTCCTGCGAGGGACTTGGTTACACTCATTCGTGATTCGAAGTGCCGATGTGTAAAGTTTATCGACACGTTTTTGCTCATTTTATCAGTTTTGGGGTATATTGAAACCCTATTCACGATAACCATTGTGGACAGCTGGATCGACTATCAATAAAATATATGGTTGGAAAAGAAACTTTTGCCTTTGTTACAAATAGGATGATAGACTGTTGCAACATAAACAGTACAACCGTGTTAGGTTGCAAATAGATTTAATTCACGTGTTACATTACACGTTCGTTGTACTCACCAAATTAGCGTCCGAATTGGCAAATGAGGAGCACATATTGATTACATTGCGTGTTGTATACCTACGTCTGTTCGGAATGTAATGTTATATTATATATAGAGGCTCGCCCCGGCATTGCCTAGGTTAGTACATAGACTATCCATTATCATCATCTTTCAGCGGATTCCCACAACCTTAACCAGGTCATCGGTCCACCTAGACGCAGTGTTGGAAGGGAGGCCACCTTCCAACACTGCGTCTTTCGGTACGCGGTCGCCACCGAGATTAATTTATCTATTTGAAATTTGATTGTACCAGTAAATTGAAGTAATGAAATATTTTCAAATAGATGCAGTGGTTCCTGAGATTAGGTAGCGTCCACATATACACAAACGCACAAAATTTTTGTATAGATAAGTTTGGATAGAAAATATTTAGGCTGTAACACAAATATCCAGTCCTTCCAACAGCTTAATTTTGTTATGCAAATATTAACAAACTGTTCCCGAAATTGCTTTTTATATAATAAATCTATTCAAATTAAGCCAGTATTAAGTTACTCGGAGGTAAAGTATACAACGGCCGAATGCTTCAATTACGTGATATTAATTATAGACATTATTCACGTATTCAGTTTGTTGGTAACATCGGCCACTCTAATTGATGAAGTTCCATTTCAGTGCTATTTATTTAATGCGATCTGCATCAGCGATGCCGAAACTTGGCTGAAAGGGAACGAGAGCACGGAGATACGGGAGATAGGTAGGTACTTGTACGGCCAATCAAAACGAAGTTCGTTTCGTCAATGAAACTTGATTAACGATATTTAAGGATTCTCGGGAAAGTGACCTCATTTGGAACGAAGTGCAGCTTTGAAAGACTGAACTGTCTTTAGGAAAGATTCTTTTAATTTTATCTAAAGAGATTACCTACGATTTTGCTATTCACTTTAATCACAAAATCCTTATATTTTAAAGTCACTCTGTCTGTTTTTCTGTTTTTTTTTTAACCGCTTGATTAATTTCGATGAGTTTTATATAGAGTTAAATTGGATCTTGGAGAAGGACTTACGATACTTTTTATTCTGGAACTATCGGGTATCGGGTGATGCGGCTTGAAGCTGCTAGTGTGGCATACATTTTACACTGAACTCGTATCGATATTGTCTCTTTCTGCTTCGATCCACTTATTTATAAAGGTCTCTTTAAGCAAGACTGCTTATAGTTTCTTAGAAACAGCAGTGCCTTTGTACTTTTATCTCTGTGTTCCTTTAGGTACTCCTTTTAACATGTTACAGCACAGTGCTTTAAAGAAATGGCAGTTGAAGTAGGTTAAACCACACTTTATGTTGTTTATTATACGAAAACGAATAAAATACAAAATCAAAGTTTGTATATTTATGGATGTTACTAGGGTTAAAAAAATATCTATTTTGTCCGTCAGATAAACCATCAAAAACTTTAAACCATCAACCCAATATCAAATTTCAGACAGTGTGACGTCACTTCTGAGTAAAAAGTGTAGGTACCAAGGCGCGAGTTACGCGTAATTTCAATGCACTGTGTCGACGTCTCTTTTTAGTTAGGTACGTGACAAAAGAAAAAACTAATATTTTTAGTAATCTAGTTGATGTAAAAATTAAGTGTGCCCGATGGGATTCTCCTTCTGCGAAAATGATGAACTTCCATGAAAACTTTCACTCCCTAATTAAAATTAATTTATTTAGAGGGTGGATTTAAAAAAATTCTTCCCTTTGTACCTACCTTCTTTAAGGCTGTGCTTTTTATGTCAGTAAACATTTCTTTTCAAATATGTAGTTAGGTGAAGTCTTGAAACAGATGGACGAATTGCCCTGTCCCTTTTTTACAACAAATTCCTTATAGTAATGACACTACGCCTTTGTATTGTATTGGGGCAGATATTTGTTATGTGAATATATTTTAACAGACAGTTCAAGCTATTGACTCCCTAAAATTAAATTCACAATTCGAGAGTCCCTGCACGGAGGACTCTCCAAAGTGATATTGACTTTGTGTAATTAATGTCGTCGAGTTCCATCTGCCGCCGTCGATTTATGACTGATATTATTTATACAGAGAGGTTACCATCATCGACAGATTTGCGGCTCTTTTATATGAATACAATATTTTATGGTGAGGAATAAACGTTTTTGCTCTATCGTTCAGTTTTTTGGGGGAAAATATTGGCCCTGAATCGTCATCTAGCAGAATCTTAGGTGATTCTTTGGTTTTGGTGGTCCAAGATTGTGGCTACTATTGAGAATTTTGTTACTTACAGCCGTAAACATAACAAAAAAAAAAAAAGTGTTTTTAATTTACACTTTTTTGTGGTACCTACCTAATTGGCAAGTAGTTTAGTAAGATACTTATAATACCAGAATAGATTACCCGAATATCATGAAACAGAACATAACCGGTGAAATGAGAGTGTACGAAGGTAAACTGTACACATCTGCGTACCACTTTAGAGCGTATTGGCGTGATGTTATGTTATGAAATGGTATAAACAATAAACAGATATGCGATTGCAGCAATCCTGAGAGATTTGCCGTTATTTATTGAAGAGTTCTGTTGTATATTATATATATATATACATATATGTAAGAGCGGGCGTACTCAGGATTCTCAAATGATAACGATCAGACATCTTGTTTACACTTTTTATTACTCACACCAACAGTAAGTCTCACAACTTAATTTTATGAAGATATGTGCACAGTTCAATACAATTCAATACTGAGTTCTTTCGACTAGAACCAGCCTATTTATACGTTTAAACAAATGACAAGACGTCACACAGCAACAACATCCGGTGACATTCGTTTATCAATTAATTATAGATTTAGGTTTGTAAAAATACAGTAATTGTGTACATTATTTGTTTAGTAATTAATAATACTTTTTACAAATATTTTGAACGAATATAGTTACCAATTATTTTATTGAAATAAACTAACAGTCGGTGAATCTACCTTCCATTTTTGACTTTAAAATATTACTCAAATAAAAACAAATCTTTACAATAACAATACATAATTCGTGTTTCCGTTATGTCATCTGCCTTTTTGACGTTTTGATTTCGTCTCTGCTGCTAGTTTCATTTACCAGCGCTATCATATAAAAGAAGAAAGTGACTGACTGACTGACTGACTGACTGACTCACTCACTGACCATCAACGCACAGCCCAAACGGCTGAAACTTCAATCATGAAACGTGGCATGGCGGTTACTTTGGTAGTGTAGGTGAGCACTAAGAAAGGATTTTTGGAAATTCCACCCCTAAGGGCGTGAAATTGGGGATGAAAGTTTGTATGAAAATCCGTCAGTTTTAAAGTCAGGATCTTCATATTTTGGATTTAGGCTGAAGATTATAAAAATATTTTCACGTTTTTCCGGGATTTTGAAAATTCCACCCCCATGAGGATAAAAAAGGGGGATGAAGTCATGGGAATAATGAAATCGTCTAGAGACTTGAAATTTTGCACATGGATACTTTATACCGTGCAGGCATCCACTAAGAAAGGATATCTGTGAATTCCACCCCTAAGGGGCTGAAATAGGGGATGAAAGTTTGTATGAAAGTCGGTCAGGATTGAAATTCGGATCTTCGAACTTCGGGTTTGGGCTGAAGATGAACATCTATCTAAACATATAAAAGAAGAAAGTGACTGACTGACTCACTCACTGACCATCAACGCACAGCCCAAACGGCTAAAGCTTCAATCATGAAACTTGGCATTTAGGTTCCTTTGGTAGTGTAGGTGAGCACTAAGAAAGGATTTTTGGAAATTCCACCCCTAAGGGCGTGAAATAGGGGATGAAAGTTTGGATGTTTGTTTGTTTGTGTTGTGTTGTTGTTTGGGTTTGGAAGTATGCTGGTGTTGATTTGAGGGAGAATTGCTTTTCCCATGGTCAGTTCTATGTAGCGTGTTCACGTGTTAGCTCATCAAATAGTCTTGTGATATTGGCGCCGACATCCAAAATGGTTAAAAATGTTGTTTACAAGGAAATACTATAATTTAATTACTTACTTATGATTATGATTACTTATTATTAGTCATGGATAAACACAGAAATAATGAAGGATAGGATAGGGACAGGACAAACACACACACATAACAAACATAAAATCGAACATAGAACCTCCTCCTTTTTGACAGGTCGGTTAAAAGGCTGACTAAACGCTTACCTTAGTGAAAGATAAAATTGAAAACCAATTAAACTTTATACGGAACTCACCCTACAAAAACTATTGTTTTCTGAACAGACTTTTCAGTGAGCGAGCAAACTTTTTTCAGGAAGAAAGCACTTCACTTGTGTATTCCGTTCTATAGGTTTCAGTGAATTTTGTTAATCAATTACAGCTCAATAGTTAAATGGATTCATTTGAAATTTCACACAGGTAGACCATGGCATGGATTAGGAAATAGGAGGACTCCTCCCGGTTATGGTTCCCGCGTTATAATTTTCGACTATCACGCGGACCTAAAGCTGCGGGCAGAAGCTAGAAATAATAAATAAAAGACCTCAGGGAGTAAAAAACATATTTGAAGTAGAGTGGCGATGAAATTCATTTTTGTTGAAAACGTTTCGCCATTCGTGGTATATTGTGTGTGTAATCCTGCATTTAATCCTTCACTGTATTTTAGTAAATCTGTTTGATTGTTTTTGAATTGTTTGATTTAGACATTCGAGACGTGTGTGTCATCATAAACAAAGTTTTTGTTAATAGGAGGTTTTAGGAGTTTTTAAATGAACATGATGAGGCAGTGGTGGCTTAGTGGTATCGGCCGCGACTTATAAGTTGTAGGTCATAGGTTCAAACCCAGGTAGGCGCTTTACTTTGTGTAAATTATTTCACCACCACTGCTCTCAAAACGGTGAAGAAAAAGTCGTGAGACTTCTCACAGAGAGGAGGCCTGTGTCCCAGCAGAGGGTACATTAAAAAGGCTGATGATGATGAAATGAACAGTGGAATAAATGTTTTTCACAAGTGTTCACTTCAATTCACAATAATACCAGCCTGGAGTTTGGATTTGTGCCCGGTTATTGGAAATAGTAGTGAAATGTGCAGGTGTGCACCGCACCTCCTTCTAGGAATACAAGCTTGATAGTATATATTAAAAGAAAGAAAGAAAGAAAAATATTTATTTGTGACCCGCACAGGAGACACGAGAAATAAGCGTACAATTAAACAATAATAAAATAAAAACCCCGTGCGAGACGAAAAAGACTCCTATCTCAGCATGTGCAGCGATATCCAAAAAAGGCGCTGCGCTGATATTCTGATAGGGCCCACTGTTGATGCCACGGACACAGTTACGGAAACGGGACTTATATAATAAGAAATAAAATAGAAGAATATATAAATAACAAACAAAATAGAAAAAAAAAACACTTAAGGTGGGTCAAAGTATGTGCAAGTATAATACAAATATATAAATAAAACATATTAAATATAGGTAGACCTAGAAACCGACATCCGCAATACCATCTTTATAAGTTAGTTTTTTTTTCATCTTTTTAAGTTACCTCTACTAAGAATGGATAAAGTGAGAAATAAGTATAAAGTGGCGCCAGTGACAGAAAAGTTGAAAAGAAACCATTTGTCCTGGTATGGTCATGTGATGAGGAGGGATGAAACGCAATGTACGAGGCAGACGTGATCGCTTGAGGTAGTTAGGTATTCTGGAGGTTGTAAGGCTCCTGCTCAAGCGCGTTGACGTCCCTGCACCTATAGTTCAGTTGCCATCGAGAATTCTGGAGCCTGGGAGCTGGTTGCAGGCTGCTATGTGGTGTTAGGTGAAGGCTTGAGGTACAGGAAATGAACCCTTCATTCTTCAAGACTATTTCGCGATGTTTTTCTTGGTTTTCGTTAAGTAAAGTTGCGTGGTTTTTTTTCTATATAAAATAATGATCTACAAAATGCTCAGTGCGCCTGCACGCCTTCGTACAACCAAACTTTACCGTAACGAGAACCTCGATTTCGCATGAGGCCAAGATTTTTATTTGCAGCAATTTTCATTACAAACTTATGCTATAAACCAACAGAACCTCCCCTTTTCCTGCAAACTTCATGGCATAACCTATATGGTTGGATGCGCCCTGAGATGGTCCATCTAATAAAACTCATTTAGGTTCGTAAATATACTCCCCGAGGAGTTCTCGCAGGAAGAATGCTGGAGAAGGGGAAAATCTGTCGATTTCTGAACTAAGAAGCTATTTTCTTCTAAAACTATACATCTTACCACTAGAGTACTATTAAAGGTTCTTGAAGCCATTCTACTAGGCTATAGAAATGTAGTATTTTTATAGCTGTATATAGTACCCTCCAGGCGTGTAACTGCCTGAAAGCATGAGGTGAAAGAAAAAGTATCAATTTCTAACATAAAAGTAAAAAAAAAAAAAAAAACTTTTTTTATCTCGACATCAAAATACAGTGACTATCATAATACTTAACCTTATATGGAGAAGGGTGTCTGAGATAGGTAAGGCCCTGTGTTACAGATCACCCATTTTACATAGAGGAATAATTTAACCATGAAATAATTTACGTGTAGTCTTTATAAAATCGAAATTTAAGATTAAAGAAGAATACAATTAAATGAAATTAAATGAAAGTTAAGTTTAAAGAGAATTAAAATAAAACCAATGATAAATAAAATTTAAAAATTCAGCGAAATATACAAAAGAAGTATCTTATTCCCTGAAAAGTATGTAGGTACCTACAAACAATAATTAGGTACCTATGTAACTAATGAGAATGGAGAAATGAGAAGGATATGTGCATGAGTGATTGTATAAGTGTAATGTGAGGGTCTAAATGTGTGAGTGTAAGAGTGTGAGTGTTAATGTGCGTGTATGAGTTTATGACACTGGTTTTAAAATATTTTCCGTGGAAATGTAGTCAAGGTTTAACAGCCAATTCCTTAATTTCCTTTTACAAACCTCATTTGTATGCGTGTATATAAATAGTTTATTATTCATAGAGTTGTACAGAAAAGTACCAAGAAAGCAGAAAAACCGTTGAGAGAAACTTGTGTTGTAACGGATGATTGGACAAACATTGGTTGATGTTCTGTTTTGTGTTAGGAGATAGGCATCTAGGGGTAGTTCAACGTGTTTTTTTAATACCGTCAAGATAATGAATAATTGCCGGACTGTAAGTACTTGGCAGTGTTGATAAAGTGCAGAAGTTGGGTATAGGATTGGGAAAAAGCAACTAACTTTTAATACTGCTCTTTGGGCTCTTTCTAGATTGATCATGTATGATTTAGAGGAACCGCCCCATGTGGTAATGCAATATGATTTAAGTGATTGGCATAATGCGAAGTAAACTTTCTTAAGAACTGATGAATTGGAAATATGTCGTAGGTTTTAAAATATATAAATTAATTTGCATATACGTTTAACGAGGGATTCTATATGTTGTTGGAAGCTGAGTCTAGAATCTATAATTATACCAAGATACTTAATGGAACTAGTTTTAACCAACAGGACAGGAACACTGTTTGATATTATCATAAGAGTGAGCTTTTAAGTCGAAATCAGGTTGATCTTGCGGCCTAAGTGAGTAAATCATAAATTTCGTCTTCTCCACATTTAGGGTTAGCAAGTTGTAATGCAGCCATTTATAGACGGTATCAAACCATTGTTGAGCATATTGTCTAACCTCATCCCAAGTGTTAGCATGAAATATCAAGGCAGTATCAACGGCAAACGTGATAATTTTGCCGTTTTCTAAACTGATACTACATAAATCGTTTATATAAACTAAGAATAATGTTGGGCCGAGGATACTGCTCTGTGGACCACCGTATTGGTTAAAAGTTCATCGCTAACCCAATTTCCTATTTTTGTTTTTTGTGTTCTGATAGATAGAAAGTTTGTGAATAGTTGCAGCGGCAGACTTCTAACTTCCATATTTTCGAGCTTTTTAATCAAAATGGGAACAGATACTGTGTCGAAAGCTTTGTCAAAATCTAGGTAAATGGCTAAGGTCTTCTTTTTATTATCTAACTTATTAATTATGTGATCTGTTAGTTCGTGGACGGCTTCAGCTGTTGACCTGCCAGATCGAAATCCGAACTGAGATGGAGATAGAAGAGAGTTTTGTTCAAGATATTTAGTAAGCCTGGTGTTCATTAATCGTTCTAATATTTTTGACAATGTTGGCAGTATGGAGATTGGTCTATAATTATTGACACAGTATCTGTCTCCTGCTTTGAATACGGGTACAATCCTAGAAGTTTTGAATGCCTGCGGGAATATTCCAGTAGAAAAGGAGAGATTGCATAAGTATGTTAGTGGGGGACTAATAATTTTGGAAAAACATTTTAAAAAGGATCCAGATATATTATCAACGCCGACCGCACACTCGCTTTTTAAATTACTTATTATGGACTGTATTTCCTCTTCATCAGTAGGCAGAAGAACAAAGGATCTTTGAGGAGAATTTATCAGATGGCTTTTGGCATTGTAATTTGGAAAATTTATATGTTGTGCGAGTAGTTTTTCTAACAGCTTCCTTCCTACATTTGCAAAAAATTAGTTAACTGAATTTATGGACTCTACAAGATTGTCTGTTGAGATTAATTGTGTTGATTGCTGTTTTGTTTTATTGGTATATGTTATATTTTTAATTGCTTCCCAAAGCTTCTTGTTGTTTTTCCCTGCTTGCTTAATCAGTTCTTGTTCGTAATTTTGCTTAACTTTCTTTAATAAGGTGTTGCAAAAGTTCCTGTATCTTTTGTAGGTGGCACGTACTATTTCATTATCTGGATTTTTAAATACTTTAATTTGTAATTGATCACGGTTTCGCATACATCTAAGGAGGCCCGGTGTTATCCAAGGCTTCAATATTAATTTACGTTTGGATGTAGTGATAAGTTTCGTGTTATCATTTATGGCTTGACTTAGTGATTGTATGAAAAAAATTGTTGCCTCGTTAACATCTGAAATGTTGTAAATATATTGGAAATTTATATTTTTAACATCCTTTTCAAGTCCTTCGTTAACTAATACTATACCCATACGTACAGTGCACTTTGCTGGACAGTTTCAAATATCACTATATTTTTGTATAATAATATTAAGCTATCTATTTCAGGCTTCAATGGTCCATGGATAATAGATAATCTTACTATGCTGTTCGTTGGTAAGCGCATCTACGAGTATGATCTCTCGACCGATTTGGATATTTTTGCTTCAAAATATTCGTCAGTAACCTAATTAAGATATTTTAACCTAAAAAGAGGAAAAAAAAAATTGCAATAAAAGCCAGGCATTAACAATTCAGATAAAACTGGAAATTCTTTTATCTATCAGATTTTCGTAAGGAGACTGTGGATCAGTGATATATTTCTAAATGTTTTACAATTTATAACGTTAAAGAAAAGACTTCTTGTTTTGGAACAATCCTAATTCGCAAAGAAAACTAAAACGGCGTGTTCCTTGTTTCGCATTTAAGCTGATTATGCGATTAAGTTGCTCTAAATCCGCAGTAAAATAACAGAGATTAGGAGTATTGCCTCGAAAATTTTCAAATAGATGATAGGCACTCGGCTTTCTTGCTCCGAAGATAATGGCCCACTTCGTGTGTTTCCGACTTTTTTCCGAAGTAATGTTTCTCATTCCAAATTGTAGAAATGAAATACTTGTTTAGATAGTTAGGTGGAGTTTGACTAATAGCTCCTTTTTGGTAAAGATTAGGTATCCTATACATATTCACCCAAAGGCTCTTGAATAACTTAAAATAACATTGTGACAATTTTTATCGTTTTGTAGTCCATACTTAACAAGCCTCGCTTATGAAATATTCAACCATCGTAGTAATAAACGAGTACATTTGTAAATAATTCGCTATTCCACGTAGTGATAATAAATATAATATTATTTTACCACCGATTGTTACAGAATTCGGCATTCCCGTTTATCGTACTTCGAAATTAACATGAAGTATTGTAGATATTATCATTGTTGTACATACTGTGAAATTCCTGCAAAATATTGCAGTTCAATAATATTTCAGAATTCAAAAAACTTAAAAACGGATTGTACAATTTAATTGAAAACTTGACACAAAAGAAATATGTTTTGACAAACAATGCAAAGAGAATTAATTTTATTCAGTCTCACATTGTTAGGAACATTCCCAGAAGCGGCTAAACCCGCGAGAAAAAGGTGATGGTTCGTTTGTTTGTTACATTTGTGCCCTCTCGATTGTCTGCCGCGATATATCGTGGCGAGGGCTCATTTCGAACACCATTAAGTAGGGGAAAGCCATCATTGCCACCATTCCCCCGCTTAAGATGAACACAATAGAAACATTTCGAAGGTTATTTAAACAGATGTAATGATATCCTCAAATACCTGCTAAACTGATTATGTGGTTTAGCTTAACAATATTTTATTTATTTATTTACTTTAACATAACACGGCTAAAGGCCAATTTCATTAGTTAAAGACATGTTTATAAAAAAAGCATTAAAAATAAAAATAATAAAAACAAAAACAAATAACAATGATAATATTTATCACACGGCAGTCATACGCTCATCTCACAATATTCTAGACATACAGACAAAATCTTCTTCCATTCGTCCGCGAACACATCAAAATCGGGCTTAGCATCCAAGAGAGCGTTGAGCGCGGCGAGTGTACGAGGGATGGGAGACTGGGCTCGAGCGACGGTTCGACTTCCCGGTACGGCGAACAATCTGTGCCTCCTACTACGTCTATAATTGACCGGGGCAAACATTTGGAATATTTCGTCGTGTAGTTCAGGGGCATCAGTTTTCCCGTGAAATATTTTACACACATTTATGATTTGATCATTTTTCCTTCTGACCTCGAGAGAATTGTAGCCTAAACAGCCTAAGAGGAAGTTAGAAGGGTATAATAATGGATAATATCCATATAGACGCTTATACAGATACCTCAAAAAAGCTTTCTAAGCCTTCTCCAAAATTAGTGTGTATTTCTTTTCACGAGGGTTCCAGACACATGCACTAGACTCTAGCTTACTGGGTACTAGTACCTTAAAAATAGATTTGATTGCACTGATGTTCGTGAAATCCTTTGCATTTTGTAGAATGAAACCTAATCGCCTAAATGAATCTTTTGCTACCATTACCATGTGATCGTGAAACGTTAGTTTCATGTCAAAAGTGACACCCAGATCCTTCATCCACTTGTCCTGGTAATGGTGCTGTGATTCATTTTGTACGCAAAATTGATAGGGTGTCGTGCACGAGTAAAACTCATGACGAAACATTTGGTAGAATTAAATTCCATTTTGTTCCTAACACTCCATTCTAAAATCACGTTTAAGTCACACTGCAGCGCAAGACAATCAGCTTCAGATTTGACTTAACAAAAAAGTTTCAAATCATCCGCATACAGTAGACTTTTAGCGTGATGGATGACTGATGGTAGGTCGTTAACCATTATAAGGAACAAGAGTGGTCCCAATATTGATCTCTGGCTCACTAAAAGTCAATCTAAAACAATGTACAACATAGATTCATATCTCCCAGATATTGAAGGAGTTACAAAGTTTTTGAGGACTTAACAACTTAATATCGTCAGCTCAGCGAGACCAAACTTTGTCGGGAACTGTTGGCAAACAATTTATATTATAAGATGAACAAAAAAGGAATTTTGTGTCGTTCATCTCCCTGAATCACCATCTTTGACAAGATAACCGATATAAAAGGTAGACACTTTGCCTTAAAGATTATTCGGTAAAAATAAACCGCTACAATTTTTAAGTAAAGGTAAGCTTGGATACCTTGACTACGGCTATTTTTTAATGAAAATGATAACGTTAAGGTTAACATCAGTGTTCAATCAATGTTGTAGAAGTGGCACGCGGACCTACTAAGAATGAAGTTGTAATTTCCTACTTAAATTATTGAAGATGGTTGGAAGATAGCTATATGAAACTGCTGCTTTACGATAGTAAATGTATTGAACGGAACAAAAGTTCAATAATATAGAAAGGCGAGGGAACACACGTCATGTCCACTAATCATGGTAATTGCTCCAGTAATACTAATTGATGAAGTAAAAATATAAATGTAAATTCATCAGTATACATATAGGTAATGTGTGGTTTCACCATACAATACTTTCAAGAGTAATTATGGAATTGCCGTCCTTCTTTATAAGAATCTACCTTTGCGAATGAAAACTAGAATCACTTATTATTCTTTAACGTAATTTTGGCTTTCAAAAGCACCTTTTACTGGCCTTATTGAAAAGAATCCTTTGATTTTAACATTCAGTTGCTTCCTGAAAATTTTCTATATGGGTGACACTGTAGGGGACTGAAATCCGATCATAAACAAAAAACGCGGTTTAACGCAAGCACACCTCTATTTACCCCTTTATAAGAAGAAAGGCGTAATGCGTTATTTATTTAAAGATAACGTTACCCAAATGCTATATACGGTCGTGAATCGTACATACATAATGTATGTCTGAAGGAGCCCCTCGTAAGGCGCTGTGAAGGGAAACTGTTCTTCAATATTTGTACTGTCTCGCGTCGCACCGAAAGATATCTTTATTCATGGTAGACAAAATATATGTAGGTATAGTGATCATGGTTAACCCGATCTTTAGGGGGAAAATTTATGTGAACTTATGCAGAAAACCAAAAAAAAAATTGACATGGGACTCTGATACCGTTTCTGGGACTAACAACTGATTTTCTGTTTTGAGAACACAGTACCAGTGAGAGACACAAAAATGTAAAGACGACAAAATATGGTGAGCCATTTTTTAATATGAATACAAACGGCTAAATAAACTGTTCCTTCCTGTCTGTACCTATTCTGCAGGAGTTCATAGTTAAAACGGTAATTCAATAATCACATTCATTGGTATTGAATTGCCACCATATATTTTCATAACAAACAACAGAGCCGCTAAATGAAAATATTTGTAAAGCTATGATGCGCCTCCATAATAATATCAAACGTATTAAATGTATAAATCTCTTGACTGCATAGCGAATAATTATGTTATTATATTTTGCACAAACTAATAATTTTCACCTAACTCAATTACAACAACAACATATAAAATAAAAAGTAAAAATAAAGTTAATAATAAGTTTAATTTAAATAATATAAAATGCCAATATTGCAAAGACTTCATGACGAATTAGTCCAAAAGTCTTTAAATTAATTGGCATATGAACGTTAAATTAGTGAAAGCTCATATTTCAAGTGCTATTGTTGTTTCGTTTTAGCTTCGCATTAGCGTTTGTTGCAAACAAATGTCTCATAATTTTGGTTTTGTAAATTAAACATGTCAATAAATATGCATGCCCGCTATATACTATGATGCAACAACTATTCTAGCTGAATCTTTATTATTTCAAACATAAAGGAGATACATTTATAACAGCTAATGCCCGCTAGTACATGCAGTTGTTGATGGGAATGCTCCTGGATCAACGCTAAGATAAGTCCTAGTAAAGAGAATTGTCCGCAGGACAGCACCGACTAATCTTCCTTATCATGTATATCTTGGGGCTGACCGGATAATACCTACCCATGCGTTCAGTACACTTTGCTGGACAGTTTCAAGTGTCACTATATTTTCATATAATAATATTAAGCTATCTATTTCAGGCTACAAAGGTCCACGGATAAATATTATATGCTGTTCGTTGGTAAGCGCATCTAAGATATCTCGACCGATTTGGGTATTTTTGCTTCAAAATGTTCGTCAATAATCTAATTAAGATATTTTTTTCCTAAATAGAGGAAAAGTAATTGCAGGCTTACCCAAAACAAAACTGGATATTCTTATATCTATCAGATTTTTGTAAGGAGGCTGTGGATCAGTGATATTTTTGATAATTTTTAACAATTTACAATGTTAAAGAAAAGGATTCTTGTGTTGGAACAATCCTAATCCTAATTCACAAAGAAAACTAAAACGGCGTGTTCCTTGTTTCGCATTTAAGATGATTATGCGATTAAGTTTGCTCTAAATCCGCAGCAAAATAACAGAGATTAGGAGTATTGCGTCGAAAATGTTGAAATAGATGATAGGCACTCGGCTTTCTTCCACCGAAGATAATGGCCCACTTCGTGTGTTTCCGACTTTTTTCCGAAGTAATGTTTCTCATTCCAAATTGTAGAAATGAAATACTTGTTTAGGTAGTTGGTTTGAATAATAGCTCCTTTTTGGTAGAGATTTTTTGTGTCCTATACATATTCGCCCCTTATACATTGCAAGGCTTTTGAATAACTGAAAAGTCGTTATAATTAACAAGCCTCACTTGTGAAATAATTAACCATTGTAGAAGAATACGAATACATAAGTAAATTATTCGCTATTCCACGTAGTGATAACAAATATAATATTATATTACTTCTGGCTGTCACAGGATTCGGCATTCCCGTTTATCATACTTCGAAATTGACATGAAGTATTGTAGATATTATCATTGTTGTACATTCTGTGAAATTTCAACACAATATTGCAGTTCAATAATATTTCAGGATTCAAATAACATAACAACGGATTGCACAATTTAATTAAAAACTTGTAGAATATAAATATGTTTTAACAAACAATGCAAAGTGAATTGATTTTATTCAGTCTCATATTGTTAGAAACATTCCCAGAAGAGGCTAAACCCGTGAGAAAAAGGTGATGGTTCGTTTATTTGTTACATTTGTGTATGTGCCCTCTCGATTGTCTGCCGCGATATATCGTGGCGAGGGCTCATTTCGAACACCATTAAGTAGGGGAAAGCCATCATTGCCACCGTTCTCCCGCTTAAGATGAACACAATAGAAACATTTCGAAGGTTAACCAGACGTAATGATATCCTCAAATGACTGCTCAACTGAATATGGGGTTTAGCTCAACAATATAGACGGTTTATAACATGATTTATCTGCACATAAATGGATATATCTATAGTATACGTGTGTATACCTACAATGTAGGAATTTACTAAAAAATTGGCAATCTTGCCTTCCACTACAGTTATATTTTCTCGCAGTTGCTATATTTTTGGACTAGATACTTAGCTGTATCTACGAGTAGTGTCTCCTTCAATAAATGTTAAGCAAATGTCAAATTGGTTTTATCCTTTTGATATAAAAGAGCATGAGTACATAATGTACTTTATCACAAATTGTAATACGAACATCAAAGTGATTCACTATTGTTTCTAAAACAATTGATTTCGAGACTGATTTGACAAAGCGTTAAGACTACACAATTGTCTTAATTGCTCTAGTTCTGACGCTAAAGTTGTCTCAGTAATAACATAAATTCTGAGAATATTATTAACGCGGTTACCTTACGTTTATAATATTCTCATATCTCTTCTCCATATTTCATAGAGTCAAAGCTATATAATTACTTCCTAGAAACAGAGTTTAAAGAAGAAGAAGTTACTCTAAAATATAGGCATTCAACTTGGTCCCGCTTAGAGATTGTTTACACAATTTACAACGACACACAAGGGCGAGAATCACCGAAAAGGACACATAAAAATGCATTAAAACTAGATTACCATCAAAATGCAAATGTGGAACGAAATTAAAGCGAATAAGCATTCATGAAATCCTAGTACCGACGCGTTGGTCAGATGGGAAAACACGATAAGGCCTGCAATGGAGGTGCCTTTGTGTCTCACTAAACAACCATGCATTATGTACCTAGGAGAGTAAATATGGCGACTCCATTGTCAAAGGTAATTAGTAGCTATCAAAAGTCCAGGTAATCGAGACCAATTTTATAGACGTTAGAGATGTTCTCTAAAACAAAGAGGTAAAGTTTTACACACACGATTGTTTCATGTAATCTCTCCTAATAAGTTAGATTGGATTTCTTCTAGACTGATCGGATTTGTCCCTTCTCTCTTCCCACAGGATGTTTCCAATAAAGTTTTACATTCAAATATGTACGTATAAGATAGAACTCGCAAGGCTTACCAGGATAACGCCACGGAAACAGAAACACACCTATTTCCTAAACTGTGTTACAGCGTCGTTAAGACTTGCAAAAATAGGTCACAGGAGTGCGCGTGACTCACAATTTGTTTTTCAGGCGTGAACTTATACATAATACACTACCATCTTCATATGGATGCTGTCTCAAACTTTAAAAATTCATGCTTTATGCCAAGATTTGACCTAATTTTATAAGTATTCTGCTATGGCTTATACAATGTCAATAAGCTGTTTATTTTCAATACTCAAATTTCATTTGCAGGTCTGCAGTATTGGCAATAAAATGCTTGCCTTCGGTAAATAATAATAATATGGAATGGTTTACAGTCTCATCATAGTCATCACTAAAATCAAGGTATTCCCGACTCTAGCTGCTCAGGTGACATCATACATAACGTCCAGATCATGGAAGGCACAATAAACCTCTAAATCTATTTGGCATCGGAACCATTGAGAAGAAAACATATATCAGTCGATTGATAACCGTAATCTAAGGAGAGTTCACATAGCGCTTACGTAGTTTCCTAGTAAAAAGCGTAGAAGCTTCGTAGCAATGGCTTAACAGTCTCGTAGCAGTAGCGTAGCAGTCTCGTAGCAGAGGCGCTCAGTAAGTAGCGTCGTATCGTTTTCGCAGCGTTATCGTAGAATTTTGAATGTTGGTCTGCATTAACGACAGCATTGCGGATGACTGGACAAACTCTCTATTGAATTAGTTTCTCTACCATTCGGTCTCTAGATTAATATTTAAGATGTCGTTCTGATCCTGAGCTAGCATATTTGAATACATTTGAATTTTAATGCGACTTCTGAGCTAGTTTTAGAAACTTTTGTTCGTATTAGCATACGCAGGAGTAGGTTTATGAGTACTAAGTTTAAATGAAAATTGAAGTACTATATTAGTCAAATCAATCTGCCTAGCCTTTTTTCAACTATGTTAAGGTAGTTTCCAGTCTAACCGGATACTGTTGAATACCGACTGCCCATGTAACTTCTGACCTCTTCTGGCTTTTGACCCATAATATCTCAACGACCTATAAATAACTTACTAACAACTGAAGAACTATATTGGTAGTAGTAGATAATAATATAGTGAAGCAGATTGAGGATCCTATAAAGAAATACAGTCCACAATTTTATGTCTGCCGCCAATCTGCATTTCTGTGCGTCTCTGTTGGAATGCCGACGATATTACAGACCTTTTCAACTTTTAAGAATGGTTCCAATCGACTTAATCGACGCTCGCTAGCAATTTGTGAGATGATGGTAAGTTAATAATGGCGGCAGGAGGTACTTGCTATCAGCTGCTTCAGTTGTGGTTTGATTATCGAAATCTAAACTACTATAAAAATATTATTTTTTTGTGAAAGGTAGGTAAGTTTTGAAAAGGGGCCTACACAAAAAATATATTCCTCAGACGCTATGGAACTGAATGTGAGCGGCGATACTGGAAATTCGCGAAATGAAGGACTTAAGTGCCGTGTATGTCAATTACGAGTTCGAGCCAAACAATTCGATGGCAAATGGCACGTGACATTACTTATCCTTTCCGCGGGTAATGTTATTGCCATACATTTGGATGTTGGCGTCTGACGTAAACGCTACAGAAAAGTTTTTGTCTTGAACTGAATACGAATCACAATGAATATTTCATAAATTAAATAGCCCACTATCGATGAGTATTATAAGTAATGCATTGTCATCCGAACTAAACGAGTATGCAAAATGAGGATAACTGCTTTAAAATTCAGTTGCAAGATTTGACCCGAACACACATACATTGCAAGTTAAATAAAAACTTGTAAAAAAAATATACGTGGGTCAATAACTGCTATCACCGTACCAAGACGCAACCAATAATTGCTGCATCTAAATAATTCCAAACACAAGGGACAAACATTTATTATAGCTAATTCTCGCTAATCCATGCAGTTGTTGATGTGAATGCTCCTGGATCAACGCTAAGATAAGTCCTTGTAGAGAGAATTGTCCGCAGGACGGTACCTACTAATCTTCTTTATCATGTAATATCTTAGGGCTGACAATTAGGCATGTTAGTTGTCAGTGAAAGCTTTTAGTGAGGACGTTTTAGCGGAGTGCATTATTATAAACTACTGAAGCGACGATAGTTACCTAATACCTACCTACCCATACGTTCAGTGTACTTGACTGGACAGTTTCAATATTTTCGTATAATAATATTAAGCTATCTTTTTCAGGCTATACTTTGCTCTTCGTTGGTAAGCGCATTTATGATCTCTCGACCAAATTGGGTATTTTTGTTTCAAAATATTCGTAATAATCCAAATAAGATATGTTTTCCCTAAAAAGAGAACAAAAAATTTGAATAAAATCCAGGAATTAACAATTCGGGTAAAACTGGAAATTGTTTTATCTATCAGATTTTTGTAAGGAGACTGGATCAGTGATATTTTTCTAAAGGCTTTGCAATTTACAACGTTAAAGAAAAGGATTCTTGTATTGGAACAATCCTAATCCTAACTAAACCAGAAAACTAAAGCGGCGTGTTCCTTGTTTCGCATTTAAGCTGATTATGCGATTAAGTTTGCTCTAAATCCGCAGCAAAATAACAGAGATTAGGAGTATTGCGTCGAAAATGTTGAAATAGATGATAGGCACTCGGCTTTCTTCCTCCGAAGATAATGGCCCACTTCGTGTGTTTCCGACTTTTTCCGAAGTAATGTTTCTTATTCCAAATTGTAGAGATAAAATACTTGTTTAGGTAGTTAGGTGGAGTTTGACTTATAGCTCCTTTTTGGTAAAGATTAGGTATCCTATACATATTCACCCAAAGGCTTTTGAATAACTTAAAATAACATTGTGACAATTTTTATCGTTTTGTAGTCCATACCTAACAAGCCTCACTTATGAAATATTCAACCATCGTAGTAATATAAGAGTACATTTGTAAATAATTCACTATTCCACGTAGTGATAACAAATATAATATTATTTTACCACCGATTGTTACAGAATTCGGAATTCCCGTTTATCGTACTTCGAAATTAACATGAAGCATTGTAGATATTATCATTGTTGTACATTCTGTGAAATTCCAACAAAATATTGCAGTTCAATAATATTTCAGGATTCATATAACATAACAACGGATTGCACAATTTAATTGAAAACTTCTACAACAGAAATATATTTTAACAAACAATGCAAAGAGAATTAATATTATTCAGTCTCACATTATTAGAAACATTCCCAGAAGAGGCTAAACCCGCGAGAAGAAGGTGATGGTTCGTTTATTTGTTACATTTGTGTATGTGCCCTCTCGATTGTCTGCCGCGATATATCGTGGCGAGGGCTCATTTCGAACACCATTAAATAGGGGGAAGCCGTCATTGCCACCATTCCCCCGCTTAAGATGAACACAATAGAAACATTTCGAAGGTTAAACAGATGTAACGATATCATCAAATGTCTGCTAAACTGAATATGGGGTTTAGCTTAACAATATAGACGGTTTATAATATGAATTGCCTGCCAATAAATGGATATCTATAGTATACAAGTATATATCTACAATGTAGGAATCTACTATTCAAATTGGCAATCTTGTCTTCCACTACAGTGATATTTTCTCGCAGTCGATATATTTTTTCTCAGAAATAACACTGTTGGACTAGATAAGTAGTGTTTACTTCAATAAATGTTTAGCAAATGTCAAATTGGTTTTATCCTTTTGATATAAAAGAGTATGAGTACATAATGTACTTTATCACAAATTGTAATACGAACATCGAAGCGATTCAAAAATAAAAGTCCTCTTCCACTACAATTATTTAACTCCAACTATCAAAATTTATAACGAGACAAAATTATTTAATATTGCTCAAATTTACCAAAATAACACATGTATTTTAATACGAAAAATTTTAAACAAAAACATACACACACAAATAAAATTCACAACATACAATCAAATATATACCCGTAGCTCTAGGCGAGCACTTGATATACAACTATATAAACCGCGAACTAATTACGGCAAAAAGTGTATTTTGTATCAAGGAGCACAGATCTACAACTCTTTACCTAAACATATAAAAGATACTAAGTCAATATGTCTATTTAAAAAGTTATTAAAACAACATATTTTCAAAGGCATCACAAAAAAGTAAATCAGTCCGAGTCCAATATTACTATCGTACTCACTCCATGTAAACCGTTCCTTTTATCTGCTCAAAAGCTGTCGTTAGTTAACACGAATGACAAAGTTAATTCAAATTACCCACTAACCCAGAAATGTAATATTCTTATTTTTTACAATAGCTACCGTCTATGCGCATCTGTACTTGAAATTGCTTAAGTTTTGTTTTATATTTTATTTCTCCTCGTAAGTGATTTGTAATCTTTGAGAAATAAAGAATTTTAAACCGTATTCACTATTTTTTCTAAATTAATTGATTTTGAGGCTGAATTGACAAAACGTTACGACTACACAACTTTCTTAATTGCTCTAGTTATAACGCTATCGTTATCACAGTAATAACATAAATTCTGAGAATATTATTAACGTAAGCGACAAAGCTATATATTTACTTGCTAGAAACAGAACAGATAAGTTACTCTAAAATATAGGCATTCAAATTGGTCCCGCTTAGAGATTGCTTACAGAATTTACAACGGCACACAGGCAGGCCGAGAATCACCGAAAAGGACACATAAAAATGCATTAAAACTAGATTACCATCAAAATGCAAATGTGGAACGAAATTAAAGCGAATAAGCATTCATGAAATCCTAGTACCGACGCGTTGGTCAGATGGGAAAACACGATAAGGCCTGCAATGGAGGTGCCTTTGTGTCGCACTAAACAACCATGTATTATGTACCTAGGAGAGTAAACATGGTGACTCCATTGTCAAAAGTAGCTATCAAAAGTCCAGGTAATCGAGACCAATTTTATTAACGTCAGAGATGCTCTCTAAAACAAGGTGGTAAAGTTTTATACACACGATTGTTTCATATAATCTCTCCTAATAAGTTAGATTGGATTTCTTTCAGAGCGATCGGAGTTGTCCCTTGTCTCTTTCCACAGGATGTTGGCAAGAAAGTTTTACATTCAAATATGTACGTATAAGATAGAACTCGCGAGGCTTACCAGGATAACGCCACGGAAATAGAAACTTACCTATTTCCTAAACTGTGTTACAGAGTCGTTAAGACTTGGAAAAATGGGTCACAGGAGTGTGCGTGACTCACAATTTGTTTTTCAGGCGTGAACTTATACATGTCTATCTACTTAGATAAGAATGGTGTGACGAACTTTAAAAATTCATGCTTCATGCCAAGATTGGACCTAATTTTATAAGTAAACAGCTATGGCTTATACTATAAGGAAGGTAGGTAGTGTTTCTGCCTCAAAAAAGCCAGTGATGATGTTCAATGTCAATAAGCTGTTTATTTTCTACTGATACGCTACAGGCTAGTTGATGAAGTCCCGAAAGCGTATGCATCAGCAAAACCATTGTATTACCGACCTCGAATACTCATGTATTCTCTCTTTATGCTGCATGTTTTCCTGTTTCTTTATCGATGAGTAAGGCAACGCCTACATACTTAACCTACACATATATTCTAGACTTCTGTGTTTCAACTCCGGGTAGAAACACAGAAGTCTAATCACCTAACAAACTTGTTCAAGTTAGTAGGCCTCAAATTAGTCAGCATAAATATAAACTAATTTGCTAAGACCCAAACTAAGTTCTATCAAGTTATCTAAGATTAAGATAGCCTACGCAAAATAAATAGCTTTGTATCGCTCCGTCGCAATCCCGAGACCGTAAGATTAACAAAGTGAGTTGCTTATCTCTGAATATCCCATTATGTTAATCTAGCGTAATTGTTTATAGGTCTAGCTGGCCTGATTCTCCCCGTTGGTGTGGGGGAGAGTGGGGCTTAATAAATCACGGTTAAAAGGCTTCATTGTTGGCTCGACTGACAAAGGTTTTGCGCCTCATGGCAATGGCACGTGCGTGCGGAATGAAAAGGCGTCCAACCGCACTTCCCGTGGCCGACGCTCCCCGAGACTCCCCGAGGCAGCCCGAGCCACGCCACGAAGGGTTGCACTCGATATTGCTTAATGTCTTTTTAGTACTTTATGTCATTTTAATGGACAAAATATTCGCAGGTGGAATTTTATCGCTTTGTTTGGCTGAAGTGGATTTTCGTTCAAAATGATTCCATTTACCAAAATGGAACGGTTACTGGTTAGTTCAGCATTTCATAATGTTACGCGCCTTTAAGGGCCTACATGCGCTTTAGTGCCGTAAAACGGTTACTTTCTAAAGCATACTCCTTAGTAACGGCTAGGTTAAAAGGTTTGAAAAAAATATATATTTATTATTGATTCATGTACATAATTTGGAACTCAAGGTTTTTTCGTGTAACTAATAGTTTTGCTTTAAAAAAATAATTAACAGCACGATAT
This sequence comes from Orthosia gothica, assembly GCA_949775005.1. Lineage (NCBI taxonomy): Eukaryota > Metazoa > Arthropoda > Insecta > Lepidoptera > Noctuidae > Orthosia > Orthosia gothica. The sequence continues at coordinate 2,597,918 of OX459067.1, read as the reverse complement.
TTTTTCGCAACTTTTGGAAACTCCTCCAAAACGACTTGGATGTTTAAAAATATTTTTAGATATACAGATTGGTGTTTAGAGGTTCTTTAGATGGTACTATGGTTTTTTAAATCAATCAATATTTTGCAAAGAAAGTCCTGCAAAGTAAGGTCCAATGTATATATTCTGGCTCTCTACGTGGGCGAAGCCAGTCGCGCGTTAGCATTGGCACGGGAGGGCTGTGTCGCTCGCTGCTCCGCCGCGCTTACGTCCGACTAAGCGTATTCGCACGTGTTAGTGCAAATATTTACTTAGTTTGTGTATTAGTGTGCGTTCACAGACTAGCTCGCTCGCCGCAGAGGGTAACTAATAAGTAATCTGTGGCAGAGGACCCTTCGTAATCGTGCGCGTGGACGCTTTATTTTTATTTATTTGTGGACTACTTTTTTATGTGAATTTGTAAATACTTTTTTATGTGAATTTGTAAATACTTTTTACTTATATTGTGCATTGCGTTAATAAATTATAATGCCAAGATCAACTAATACAAGAACACTTGGAATTCTAAAGGCTAAGAAAATGCATCTGGTTAAGTAAGTACATACCTACTTATTATTATATCTTATTTATACTCTATTCGCTGGTAGAAAAAGTAAACAAACCATAAAAAGATTGTATAGTGTCTTCTTTGCTGTGACTAAAATCTAAAATAAAATAAATATCATGCGGAGATTTTTATTACATTAAACAACCAAATACCTGCGTGCACACTTTTCAAACAGTTAAACTCTATTTTTTTATTTATAGCTCCATTTGAAATAACATTAGAAATTTCTACAACCCTTTTACAGTCCGTTCAACCAATTTTGAGTTCTATCCCGTAAGTATAAGGATAGCATAAAAAGCATAAACCTGTTACCAAAACTAACTGTTTACTACGGCTGCCATTTGTCATATCACCAACACAATAGAATACAAATTCGATTGAACGAGCTGTAAAATGGGATTATTTATTTGTCAAATGTTATCTCAAATGGAGTATAGCTGTATTTTACAACATTATCTATCAATATTTTTAATGTTTAAACATAACGTATACGACATACGTAACATAAACGCCATAAAAAACCGGCCAAGTGCGAGTCGGACTCGCGCACGAAGGGTACCATTATCGCAAAAAACGGCAAAAAAATCACGTTTGTTGTATGGGAGCTTCACTTAAATATTTATTTTATTATGTTTTTAGTATTTTTTGTTATAGCGGTAACAGAAATACATCATCTGTGAAAATTTCAACTGTCTAGCTATCACGGTTCATGAGATACAGCCTTGTGACAGACAGACAGACAGACGGACCGCAGAGTCTTAGTAATAGGGTCCCGTTTTTACCCTTTGGGTACGGAACCCTAAAAAGCATTATCTCGAAAGCCTGCAGTTCGCAAGTATAACAAATTAAAAAGTGCTACAAAAGTAACCATTTTGCGATGTAATCCAAACATCCATACACATTTTCCAAACATCCATACACATTTTAAAAAGTCGGATTATAACCGTGTAACGTTTGGTTGTGTACAACAAGTTTTTTCCCTCTGCGAATAGGGTATAAATTCTTCTTTAGCTTTTATTATCTGATGTAGAATAGAATATATGTACTTTATTGTATATCAAAAAAACTTTTTTGCAAAAAAATACTACCGACTTCCAAATGAAAAACTACAAAGTGAAAAATAACTTAACTTTTGGAAGTCGGTGTCTTTCGTAGGTACCATTTTTTTTGCGATATGGACACCGACTTCCAAAAGTTAAGTTATTTTTCACTTTGTAGTTTTTCATTTGGAAGTCGGTAGTATTTTTTTGCAAAAAAGTTTTTATTTTTCCCTTTTTAGTTTTACCTACCTTTTGCAAGTTGTTTAGTAAGTACCTATTACTCCAGAACAGATTACCCGAAAAACATGAAACTCGAACATAACCGGTGAAATTAGAGTTCTGCGTAACCCTTTCAGTATACTGGCGTGATGTTATGTTATGAAGTGGTATAAACAACAAACAGACATGCGATTGCAGCAATCCCGAGAGTTTTGCCGTTATTTATTGAAGAGTTCTCTTGTGTATCTCCGAAGTTCTTCATCAGACCTTCACCAAAATAAAATGGGACCAATTTCGAAACATACTCTTTCAAACAAAAAAAGAATTTTCAAAATCGGTCCACAATTGACAAAGATATCGGTGAACATACACAAAAAAAAAAAAAAAAAAAAAAAAAAACATACATAAAGTCGAACATAGAACCTCCTCCTTTTTTTGTAAGTCGGTTAAAAATAGTTAGACATCTCGACCATTTTATTTCATAATTGATATTAAGTTATTACGAAATTGTTCTAGGTAATCTAGAATGAAAGCATCAGAAGAATCGAAAGGCGAAGAACATAATCCGACAACATCTCGAATGGAAAGGAAAATTATGATGAGGAGAATCCAAATAAAGAAAAACAGAAAGCTTTTTCCAAAGGAGAAGATTCGAACTACGTAAGAACATGCGAAAAACCTGATATGTTTCTTGAAAAAAAATCTCCAATTGTGTTACTGTTCATTGCCAGTTTATGAAAAAGATTTACACAAAATGTTAAAAAGCAAGAAACTTTTGTTGGATTCAAAAGATAAACTCATCATCAATAAAACACACAAACAAACACAGACACACTAGAAAAACAATAAAACGGGCGCCATAAATGGTCGCTTGCTGGTCGAGGGACCGTAGGCGTAGAAGACCGGGAATCTTAGGCAAGAATGCAAACTGTTAGTCGCATCTCTGCGTCCACGCTTACTTTGATCGCAGTCCGCGCTCGCTATGTATGCGTGAGCCGTGCCGGTGTGTGAGTTTAGCTTCGCCGGGATGCTCAAGGCCATTGGGGCATACTTGCGCCTTAAATAAATGCATTTTTTGTAAAGCTATATAATATGTAATTATAATTTCTGACCGCCCGCGCCCCAATTACCAATCTCTCTAAGACAAAAAGGGGTCCAAGACTGAAATTAGTATGAATAATTTCTGCGGACAGTTTATTGCTGAAGGATGAGGGGTCCTTCTCAAGGTTATAAAGATACTTTAATATATCCGACCAATAAATTGTTTTGTAATAACTTTTAAGTATATTGTCGATTAAAGACTGAGTTTGAGGACAAGAATGCAATAGTCACTACAACACAATTTCTAATCACTAAATTAGCTATTTCTCCTAATTTGTGAGAACTTACTTTTAAAAGATCTTTGCTACCACAAAAATAAATATGTTGGAATTATTTTATCATTTTTGTTCTGAGTGAATAAACGAAACAGCTGCAGCGGCAAAAAATAATCATCACACATTTTTATATGAAAAATCATGAAAAAAAAATGTGGTCGTATTCCTTGATTGAAATAGATGTTATCGGAAGGAAAGTCCGCACAATATCAATAAGGTAAATACAAATCAATCTGCCTAGGCTTTTTCCAACTATATCTATTATTGGGGTCCATCAGGGTTGGGCAGTATTTGAATTACTTGTAATTAAAATACGTAATTGAAATACAAATAAATTTTTAGTATTTGTAATTCAACTACTTCTTCAAAATGTTATTGGTATTTCAAATACCTGACGCTGAGGTATTTTGTAGGTAGTATTTCAAATACATATTCAAGGCTTCAAAATACATTTGAACATAAATACATTTAGCAATCTTATTTATGGCTGCGTTCTTTAGAAAATAGCACTCGATAGCTTTGATAAGCAAAATGGCTACCGCGTACGTTAAATATTCAAGTATCTTGTTACTTGTCATTTTCATTTCAAAAGCTTATTTTCAGGAAACTTCTGTGTAGTAATTAACTTTATTAGTAAGAATGCCGCGATGTATGATCGACTGTTTTGCAATTTATATTTCAAATAAATAAATTACAAATATGTTTAATTTAGTATTTTAAATACATGCGCTAGAATTTTGTAATTTGTATTTTAATTAAAGCAAAGCATTTCTTTTTCACAGCTCTAGTGCCCAGTCTTACCGGATACTGCAGAGTACCAGTATTTGACATAGAATGACTACCTTTCTGACCTCCACAACTCAGTATGAATAGGGTAAATCTTCACTTTAACAAAAACAAACTTGCAGGGGAAGAGTACGTGACACTTGTGCAAGTAATATTTAAGGCTCAGTGTCGGCGCGTTTAACAATTTAACTTTACTTGTTAAGTTTTGTGACCTAAAGCCTTTAGTAACGGTTATGTTAGGTGCTCCAACTTGTAGGATCCTGAGAACTTCTTAAACGGTTACTGTCAGGACACCTGCGGGGCTCGTGAATTATTATAAATGTCAGGTACTCTTTGATTAACGCCTATAAAACTTGCTCAAGGACATGCAAAGTGAAAGTTTTTATTTTTATGTGAAATTTTGTTTAGTATGGGAGTTCCTTTCAATTATTTACAGCGTTATTTTATTTAACTACATAAGCCGTGTGGTGCAGTAAACGCAAAAAAATACCATACTACAATACGAATGTAACCAACTTCTGTTTCTACTGGCGATCTAATTAAATTTTAGAACACACAAGCTACAATGATAGTAAGGTATATTCTCTTGCAGATTTTTATGTAGGTAAAAAATAGTACTTTAATCATGTAGTACATAATTTGTATGTATCAATAGTTTTCTCAGCACACACCAAATAATGAAGTTTATAGGCGAAATTTTGCTACTTTGGATTACATCATTGCAATTTTCATAAGGATCTCTTACATTTTTGGAAATAAATTATAGCCCATGTTAATCGGGAGTAATGTAGCTTTACATACGTGAAAGAATTTTTTAAATCGGTTCGGTATTTTCAGAGCCTATTCGGTGCAAACGACCAAAAAAATATATTTCCTCTTTATAATATTAGTATAGAAATGTGAAAATTTGGATGGATGTGTGTGGCATTGTAGTAGATGTCTGTTTCTTACTCAATCAAGCCAGAACGGCTAAAGATCTGGATGAAATTTGGCACAGAGATAGATTATAGTCTGGAATAGGCTACTTTTCATCGTGGTATAATGTTTCCTTGGGATCAGAAAACACTTTTCACGCGGCTGAAGCCGGTGAGAAGCTAGTTAAATTTTAAAAGACAATAGGACAGTAGGACTCTAAATTGGTAGTAAAACTCTCCACAAAAATAAATGTCGCTATGTTTTGTGTGAATCCCACACGTATGCAGAATCAAATGCCTATTGATTTTCATGGAAATGTTTGTATCGCACGAGCTTCAAATATTGGAACTGAGACATTGTACTCGCGTATAGCCGGCAAAGCGTTACACAATTCTATTAGTTTGCCAAAGCAACTCTCTAACAAGGTTATAGCATGGATGAATATGGGGGAATTTGCACCAACATTTGTACAAATCTTTGGCTTAAGGCGATAGGTAACGTAAATTGCTATTTTTGATCCGTTTGCTTTCTATGTTGTTTTATCGAAATTAATTAAAACGTTTCCAGAATAACCGTTGCAGTTGAGAATACGAAATGTTGATAGTGGTTTAGTGTGTAGTCGATGTGTGTGTGGCTTTCTCCGAACTTTAGTTTTCCTTGCAACATGTAGATATGTATGTTCATTTCACTGTGAAGAATACTTCGGTTTACATAGACCCTTTTCAACTAAGTAACTCTCAAAAAAAATATTTACAATATAACAATAGAATCACATCACAAGCTCTGAAATTACACCCGAAATGTAAGGATTCATTTGTCTCGTTACTAAGCGTCTTAAAACCAAAAAAATATACCGAATCCGAACCGTTTTCGCCATTACGCAGATACATGTATGGGGTTCGTTAGTCCACTATTTTGCTCGAGTTATTCACGGGATGAATTGCATCCATCAGCGAAAACCAACCACAATGCCACAATGACAATCACAAAAATTTTAATGAAACATTTCATTCCATCCGCTAAAAATTAATATGCATACATGAAACAGTGTCGAGTGTCATTGATGTATTTTTAGGCAAATAAAACTGGTAACAGTATCAATGCAAATCTATATAAACATATAAATCGGTACGGTTATCACCGGTGCATTTGCGATAGTTGATAAGGATTGTATAGTAAGGGACAAAAGTCGATAATCATTTTGGAAATAAGGTTTAATTAATATCTATTATAGTCTGTTTTTTATAAATCGTAAATAAAAGTTTCTGTTCCATAACTGTTCTTCCTTATCAATTCCTGGCAATGTCTACAAAATCTTTAAATTGCCATATATTTGTAGGTGTTGTCGGGACATCATATATTTCCACAATTGGCAATAAATTGCGCAACTGCCAGTGTAAGCGCACCTTTAATTGCAGCAAATAATTGTATTTATTTATATTATACATACTATATTGTACACCAAGATAAAAAAAAAACAAAAAAATGCATACGGAAACCTTAAAATCAAAACAAACACACAACAGGCGGCCTTATCGCGTTCTGCGATCTCTTCCAGGCAACTCAGAATAGAGAGAGATAGCCTGGACACGTCATTTGGTTGCACTTGGTGCAATTTTAAATTAAATAATAAGTTACAAATACAGTAAAAAAAACTCATAAATCTTCTCTGATACTCGAGACAGTATTAATTTCCTCTTGTTGCCGACTGTACCTGAACACGTGATTGACTGTTGCAAGGCAGATAAAGGCCTGTTATCTCCAGTACAAAGCTGATATCGTACTGCACTACTCCTTATCAGTTACGTAACGCCATACACGTCATACATTATACTGAGAACAGCTGTCGAGAGTAATCTGGTAATCAGAAGATACATCGATACTGCAGTGATTTTATTATAAGTAAATGACTACGCAACGTCATTTACTTGTAATAAAATCTTTAAACACTACGATACCACTATTTCAGGCACTTATTCTCAAAACACTTAAACATTTCACTGACTCCTCAAAATCCTTTAATTGTAAAGTAACAGAATTAGTTCAAAGTTAACCCTCAATTATAAGCCCAGACTCAACAATAATTCACTCCTGGAAATTGTTAATAAAGCAACTTGTACAAAAGTACGAAAGTCTTTATTGACTTGTAATGATCGCCTGAAAAGTACTTTCATGAATACAGAGCAAATAAGGCTGTCCCATTTCAGGCTGTCCCGATTCAGTCATTAATAATACATTTTCGACCTCGGGACATTCGATAATTTAGTCCCTAATTGTAGAACTTTGTAATTTGGGAGAACAGGTACTGTTAAAGCGAGCAGGTGACACCGGATTTATTAATTCAGGGATATAATACATCGAGCGCATTTTTAATTTACTGGGACATGTGTTGGATCTGTCATTGTGATCGTAATTTCTGACAAACAATTTGGGACTCTTTTCCATTTGCATTTTTTGTCCTAGTCAGTGCGGGACGTAGAAATGTTTAGATAAATCGAATAGTCGCTGAAATCAAAAAAAGAAATATTGTATGTATGTTTCTATGTCTGTAAAGTGTAATCTCTTGAAGTACTGACCCGATTACAAAAATAGTATTTTTTTTAAAACTGCAAGGTTCCAATGGGATTCTCTTTATATATATAAATATTAGTATATGCGTCGCATAGGCCATATCAACAAAGACGCGGGAAAAGCCAGTCGTTGATATAAAAACACATTATAATATAATAAATATCAACTTAATGTACATCTGCAGGCATTTTTAATGTCCATTCGGTTTCAATATCTTCCGACATAAAGTTACGTACATATAATGATATTTTCGTAGCAAAGCAAACATATTCAAATTCAGTGCAGAATTATGTGACTACGGTATGGGTAACCCAAATTGATAGATTACATTTTGGGCCATGTGAACTGGGCCACCAATGCACGGTCAAAATGGACACTCAAGACCCCGATTTTCTATGACCCATTAAAATGTAAAACGTGTTATTGTATGCTTAGGCATAAAATGTTACCGCCACAAGATCTATAAAAGAGGGGTCCTTTCATAAATATGTAACTTTGGGATATTGCTCCAGTTATAGCGTCGTTGTACGCTTCCTGATCATTGCCAATATAAAATTGGTATTTGAAAACTTTTGCAAATTTATGGTGTGGCAGTGAATCGTTTTACGGCCGTTTTTATCGAGATTTTATGAACAATAATTAGTTATAGATGAAAGTAATTATTAAAGCAATTATAGAATTGGAGTTCAGTTTATGCGAGTAGGTATACAGCTACTATAGCTATTTATAATAGCACATGCAAAGAATATAAAAATGTTTTGAGGCCTTTTAATAAAACCTCGTAGTTTTCACAGGTTAAATATGGGTTAACGAATTCAATCGAATGGGTCAATTTGTCATCGTAACTAAAGCACACAAGCGGTATAGACCGAGACATGTGACATGAGAAAAATAGCACCATCCTGAATAGTGATAGATGGGTGCAACATACTGCACTGGAGTGTACGCATACATTTTGTACCAACTGCTCTATGTGAGATACTTTTGTGTTATTTGAGCACCTGTTCTTACGGCGATGTTATGGTGTGCAATAAAGACTTATTCATATTGTATATGTTCACATGCAATACATTCTTAATGCCGAAATCGAAGGACAATACTCTTTACTTTAAAGATAAATAAAGAGTCCAGAGAGAGAGAGTTAATTTTTCCCTTCGTTAGAGCAATGTTCGGTGCTAACATTGTTTATGATCGTTAGTAATGTTATCTATTTATTTTGGTGAATTTAACTGTTTATACGGAACCCTTTGTGAGCGAGTCAGACTCTCACTTAGCCGGTTTGAAAATTGTAATCATACCCGAGCTCTTTCTTCTAAGAAATAACCTAGGTTATTTAATTTATCTAATATATCTATCTAAATATCCATAAGCATTACACAGGATTCAATTAATTTAATAAACGCACAACCGTACTAATATGAGGTACTTAAACAATACAACTCAAACGTATTCGCTAAACAATAAGGAAATGCATGCTCAACAGAAACAAACACTTCACATAATGGCATACAAACTAAAAACAAAGCTTGGAACACACTGTTTGCAAATCCCAATTAAACTTAGAGTTAAAGGTAAGTACAGGAGTTAGGTGAGCACTGGGAGCACGCTCGATAGCGCACTCATCCAACTTCATTTAAGTTAAGCTTTTGGCTAAGCAGCGCCGAGTGCTGAGCTAGTTGCTGGCTGCCAATCAAACACAAGGCCAGTTTGGAAACTCAACACCTTAGAATTTAAACTGTGTGAATTAGAAACAGTATGTCATAAGCGGATCAGTACCAAGTTTTGTATTACTGAGCTTCAATTTTACTTGTTGTGAAACTATAATGCTCTTCCTTTAAAACGCTCTCTTCAAAAGCAGAATGCATTAATTTTTAGACGCTTCCATTCAATAAAACTTTTATAATCCCCAGCAACTAACCGGCCGCGTTGTTCATTGGCTCAACAAGCGAGAACCAAAAAGAACCGACAACATAACTTCTAAACTTCCTACTTTTATAAAGTTTTCCATCGTTTGGAATAACTGCAAACACAATTCAACACCTGCGGGATTATTTAACTCGAACTCCGTCCTTAAAATTAAAGCGCTCTGGGGCTTAATTTGTCTGAACTGAATGTGATTACCGGTTAAGTTAGAACGACAAATATAACTTGCAGGGGTGTGAGAAAACAAACGACGACCTTAACAAGTTAACATCGTAATATTCTGGCCGAGAACCGCGAAGTTATGGATATTAACTCGGCAAGGGATAACAAGACTCGTCGAGTGTGAATTTGTTTGGATATAACTGTGAAATTAGATTGTGTGAGGATCGTTATCGTTAGTTTCGGATTTCTAATGTAATATTAAATGTACGTCTCGAGTTTCGAGATCGTCGGGTTCTTGATTTTGCCAGGGATCTAATCAAATATCAAGTTTATCGGGACGAGATGTAAAACTTAGTTCGCTACGTAAACATTTGCACTATCTTTGGTATCAAGACAAGCAAGATTTTAGATTTGTTTCTAAATTACCTTACATTATTAATCGTCTTCGTTATGCCTCTCAATAAATTATATTAGTAAAAATAATGATCCGAATCGGATTGCATCATTGTTTCATTATAACAAACAATATTCGACCCCAATTTAGATTCGGGGATTTAGGTTCGTAATCAATTTACATTCCGGTACAAGAACGATACAGTAGCTAACAACATTTGGGTATCGTAAACGCGGGTAATAACTCGGTAAAGCCAGAGGCCGCCAACACACGTAGCTGAGCGAGTAATCCCAATACGTTTGCTTGAAATAGTTCCTCCTGTAGCGTAAAATACGGGTTCCCGCTTGACGTACACACTACTTGCCTAATTGATGGTTATCCCTTCCCTAATTTATCTTGGTCTGCCGAATCTTTGGAGAGAGGTCGGATGCAAAAATCAATCAGCCGTATGTCATATTATATTGAGGGATGTTCTGTGTGGTAAATATTAATGTAGGTCACGGTAATGACGCACTTGAAACATTCATTTTGTTTGAGGTATTAAATTTTTCATTCAATCATTTATGGAAAATAATTAAGTAGAATATGACTCTGAAGTAGATATCTTTTTATTTTTATTAAGTAACACAGCCCTCGTGTTTTATAAGATGACATTGGCGTGGGATGATCGTACAAATTGAAGATGCTTTTGGCAATCATAAATATAGAAACGGTTTTATGTCCAACCACAATGGCAAACAGCCATTGAAAACTTTCCGCGCCCGGATTTCGTTAATAAAACAAAACCCAAATTGAATGAAATTTGGACTGAAATCAGAACAATGCAAATCGTAAGTAGAAGTATCAAGGAACAAAAATAGCAGATCTTGGCGAACGGCCAGCAGAATGCAATGCAGATGACTCGAATGTTCAACGAAAACAACAAACCATTTGAATTGCATGTCTAGATACAAGAACCGATTTAAGAATTAACAGACTTCTCTTGCTTTGACAGTCATTCAGAAGCCAAGACAAATGGGAAAACTACAGAAAGGCTCTCGGTTCTTTCATTAATTATATGGCTTAAGTTAACAGATAGTAACAGTCGCATCTGGTGCAAAACGGAGCGATTTGGTTCTTAAATTTTTACAGATGCCAAAGTTCGCATACAATCTGAATTGGTCCCGTACAGGTGGCGTTGGAATACAAACGACTGTCAAGATTTTCATAAGAATAGTTTTGCCTTATTTGAACTACATAAGGACGATGAAATAGATTGTTTAATGACACGTAGGTTGCTACGCAAATCGATCAATTACTCAATTCAGCCTCAAAACAAAGCTGATGGCGCATGGCCCATCAAGGCCATGTGCCTTGATGTATTTGATTCCCAGCCTGAAAAAGCCGATTTTGTCGGTTACATTTCGGGGCATTTGAATTGTACAATTTAATTCCATCTAGCCCTTGCCATCATCGCACTACAAGACGTTCGGCTATGCGCCATCAGTACATGGTGGAGGGGGGGGAGAGGTTAAGTGCGTACGTGTAGAACCACATAACGTTTTGGAGATTCTTTCATTGTGCATACAGCTAAGGATTTATATTTATTTCCTGATAAATTCAACTACCCCCAGTATTTAAGTCAAGATTTAGACCCCCTGGTTACTTCTAAGCAAACATGCTTCACCGTCGATCACATCAGCGCTTATCAGGTGAGAAAGCGGTCAAGCGCGAACCTACCAATAAATAAAAGATTACCTATTTCACAACGACTTCAGAAATAAAATATCAAAGCTGGTAGAATACCTTAACAATAATTTTGATAAAACTTTGATCCCGGTTGTCATTTGTAGATCTTGGACAGTTGTTACGTGTAGTCAGAACCAGGCAAATCTGACACCAGAATTACCAAGGGGTATCATCCTAACCAGTGACTGGGTTGTTAAAAAATTATTCTTTTTTTTTTTTTTTAATCAAACCTTATTTCTTTAAAAGCTTTCTTCTCAGCAAACCCTTTCATTTGATACCCATATCATAGCAGTGCACTAAAAATAACTTGTCCACCATCTTGGGCCGTCCGCCATATTGGATTAAGGGTGACGACACTGAGCTAACCATGCATTGTCATCCGAAATAAACGAGTATGCAAAATGAGGAAACTGCTTTAAAATTCAGTTGCAAGATTTGACCCGAACACACATACATTTTTTTTTTTTTATTTTTTTTTTTTATAAAAAACGTTGCCCCACACTAGGAATTTCTTCCTGTATCGTGGGTGCGTTTACAAACATATAAACTCACATACACAACACCCAGAGCCGGAACAACTATCTGTAGGTCATACAAATATTTGTTCCGTGCGGTAATCGAACCCGCGACACGCAGCGCAGCAGTCAATCGCTCAACCACCGCGCCAACCGTGCGCCCAAACAATTGCCCAACCAATACATTGCAAGTTAAATAAAAGCTTGTAAAATATACGAGGGTCAATAACTGCTATCACCATACCAAGATGCAACAAATAATGGCTGCATCTAAATAATGCCAAATACAAGGGACAAACATTAATAACAGCTAATTCTCGCTAATCTATATAGTTGTTCATGTGAATGCTCCTGGATCAGCGCTAAGATACGTCCTTGTAGAGAGAATTGTCCGCAGGACGGTACCTACTAATCTTCCTTATCATGTAATATCCTGGGGCTGACAATTAAGGATGTTAGTTGTCAGTGAAAGCTTTTAGTGAGGACGTTTCAGCGGAGTGCATTATGAAAGTCTACTGAAGCGACGTTAGTTAATACCTACTCATGCGTTCAGCGCACTTTGCTGGACAGTTTCAAGTGTCACTATATTTTCGTATAATAATATTAAGCTATCTATTTTAGGCTACAATGGTCCATGGATTATAGATAATCTTACTATGCTGTTCGTTGGTAAGCGCATCTATGATCTGTCGACCGATTTGGGTATTTATCTAAAAATAGGTGAAGCATAAAATCCAGGAAATAACAATTCCGTTAAAACTGGAAATTCTTTTATTTATCACATTTTTGTAAAGAGTCTGTGGATCAGTGATATTTTTCTAAATGTTTTACAATTTACAACGTTCAAGAAAATGCTTCTTGTATTGGAACAATCCTAATTCGTAAAGAAAACTAAAACGGCGTGTTCCTTGTTTCGCATTTAAGCTGATTATGCGATTAAGTTTGCTCTAAATCCGCAGTAAAATAACAGAGATTAGCCCTCTTACTAAGAAACGCGGTATAAAGTTATACCAGGCATAACAAAGGTATACCCATACATTTTCATTGGTTTATACCTGGTATATATATATTAATTCTGTGTTTATTTGTAAGAGGGTAAGAGTATTGCGTCGAAAATGTTGAAATAGATGATAGGCACTCGGCTTCCTTCCTGCGAAGATAATGGCCCACTTCGTGTGTTGCCGACTTTTTTTGAAGTAATGTTTCTCATTCCAAACTGTAGAAACGAAATACTTGTAAACGTAGATGGTTTGACTAATAGCTCCTTTTTTGTATAGATTTTTTGTGTCCTATACTTATTCGCCCATCATACATTGCAAGGCTTTTGAATAACTGAAAATAACATCGAATCATTTTTATAACTAACTAACAAGACAAAACATTGTAGGAATATACGAATATCTACATGAGTAAAAAAATAATTCGCTATTTCACGCGTGATAACAAATATATTTATTATTTTACATCCGATTGTTACAGAATTCGGAAAACCCGTTTATCGTACTCCGAAATTAACATGATGGATCGTAGATATTATCATTGTTGTACATTCTGTAAATTCCAACAGAATATTGCAGTTCAATAATATTTTAGAGTTCAAATAACATAACATCGGATAGTACAATTTAATAGAAAACTTGTACAACAGAAATATATTTTAAGAAACAATGCAAAGAGAATTAATTTTATTCAGTCACACATTGTTAGAAACATTTCCGGAAGAGACTAAACCCGCGAGAAAAAGGTGATAGTTCGTTTGTTTGTTACATTTGTGTATGTGCCCTCTCGATTGTCTGCCGCGATATATCCTGGCGAGGGCTCATTTCGAACACCATTAAGTGGAGGAAAGCCATCATTGCCACCATTCCCCCGCTTAAGATGAACACAATAGAAACATTCGAAGGTTAAACAGATGTAATGATATCCTCAAATGTCCGCTAAACTGAATATGGGGTTTAGCTTAACAATATAGACGGTGTGAAATATGATTTATCTGCCAATAAATGGATATCTATAGTATACAAGTATATATCTACAATGTAGGAATCTACTATTCAAATTGGCAATCTTGTCTTCCACTACAGTGGTATTTTCTCGCAGTTGTTATGTTTTTTGTCAGAAATAACACTGTTTAACTAGATACTTAGCTGTATCTACGAGTAGTGTCTCCTTCAATAAATGTTAAGCAAATGTCAAATTGGTTTTATCCTTTTGATATAAAAGAGTATAAGTACATAATGTACTTTATCACAAATTGTAATACGAACATCAAAGTGATTCACTATTGTTTCTAAAACAATTGATTTCGAGGCTGATTTGACAAAGCGTTACGACTACACAATTGTCTTAATTGCTCTAGTTCTGATGCTAAAGTTGTCTCAGTAATAACATAAATTCTGAGAATATTATTAACGCGGTTACCTTACGTTGATAATATTCTCATATCTCTTCTCTATATTTCATAGAGTCAAAGCTATATAATTACTTCCTAGAAACAGAGTTTTAAGAAGAAGAAGTTACTCTAAAAATATAGGCATTCAACTTGGTCCCGCTTAGAGATTGCTTACAGAATTTACAACGGCACACAGGCAGGCCGAGAATCACCGAAAAGAAAGAAATCAAAATGCAAATGTGGAACGAAATTAAAGCGAATAAGCATTCATGAAATCCTAGTACCGACGCGTTGGTCAGATGGGAAAACACGATAAGGCCTGCAATGGAGGTGCCTTTGTGTCGCACTAAACAACCATGCATTATGTACCTAAGAGAGTAAACATAGCGACTCCACCGTCAAATGTAATGAGTAGCTATCAAAGGTCCAGGTAATCGAGACCAATTTTATTAATGTCAGAGATGCTCTCTAAAACAAACAGGTAAAGTTTTATACACACGATTGTTTCATGTAATCTCTCCTAATAAGTTAGATTAGATTTCTTCTAGACTGATCGGATTTGTCCCTTCTCTCTTCCCACAGGATGTTGGCGAGAAAGTTTTACATTCAAATATGTACGATAGAACTCGCGAGGCTTACCGGAGTAACGCCACGGAAATAGAAACACACTCTTTCCTAAACTGTGTTACAGAGTCGTTAAGACTTTCAAAAATAGGTCACAAGAGTGCGGGTGACTCACAATTTGTTTTTCAGGCGTGAACTTATACATAATACATGTCTATCCACCTACATAAGACTGGTGTGGCGAACTTTAAAAATTCATGCTTCATGCCAAGATTGGACCTAATTTTATAAGTATACTGCTTATACCATAAGGTAGGTAAGTACTGTTCCTGCCGCAAAAAAGCCAGTGATGTTGTACATTGTCAATAAGCTGTATAATTTTCTACTGATACGCTACAGGCTAGTTGATGAAGTCCCGAAAGCTTATGCATCAGCAAAACTATTGTATTACCGACCTCGAATACTCATGTATTCTCTCTTGATGTTGCATGTTTTCCTGTTTCTTTATCGATGAGTAAGGCAACGCCTACATACTTAACCTACACATATATTCTAAACTTCTGTGTTTCAACACCGGGTAGAAACACAGAAGTCTAATCACCTAACAAACTTGTTCAAGTTAGTAGGCCTCAAATTAGTCAGCATAAATATAAACTAATTTGCTAAGACCCAAACTAAGTTTTATCAAGTTATCTAAGATTAAGATAGCCTTCGCAAAATAAATAGCTTTTTACCGCTCCATCGCAATCCCGAGACCGTAAGATTAACAAAGTGGTTGCTTATCTCTGAATATGCCCGTATGTTAATCTAGCGTAATTGTTTATAGGTCTAGCTGGCCTGATTCTCCCCGTTGGTGTGGGGGAGAGTGGGGCATAATAAATCGCGGCTAAAAGGCTTCATTGTTGGCTCGACTGACAAAGGTTTTGCGCCTCATGGCAATGGCACGTGCGTGCGGAATGAAAAGGCGTCCAACCGCATTTCCCGTGGCCGACGCTCCCCGAGACTCCCCGAGGCAGCCCGAGCCACGCCACGAAGGGTTGCACTCGATATCGCTTAGTGTCCTTTTAGTACTTTGTGTCATTTTAATAGACAAAATATTTGCAGATGAAATTTTAACGCTTTGTTTGGCTGAAGTGGTTTTTTGTTCAAAACGATTCCATTTACCAAAATGGAACGGTTACTGGTTAGTTCAGCTTTTCATAATGTTACGCGCCTTTAAATAAATGCAATTTTTGTGAAGCTATATAATATGTAATTATAATTTCTGTCCGTCCCGCGCCCCAATTACCAATCTCTCTAAGACAGAAAGGGGTCCAAGACTGAAATTAGTATGAATAATTTCTGCGGACAGAGTCCCTTCACTTAATTCATTATTGCGGAAGGACCCCTCTTCTGAAGGTTATAAAGATACTTTAATATATCCGACCAACAAATTATTTTATAATAACTTATGAGTATATTGCCGATCAAAGACTGAGCTTCAGGACAAGCAATGCAATAGTCACTACAACACAATTTCCAATCACTAAATTAGCTATTTCTCCTAATTAGTGAGATCTTACTTTTAAAAGATCTTTGCCACCACAAAAATAAATATATTGAAATTATATTTTCCATTTTTGTTCTAAGTTAATAAACAAAACATCTGCAGCGGCAAGAAATAATCGTCACACATTCTTATATGAAAAATCCTGAAAAAAAATGTAGTCATATTCCTTGATTTAAATTGCTAGTTTTGGAATGAAATCCCGCACAATATCAATAACGTAAATACAAATCAATCTGCCTAGGCTTTTTCCAACTATATCTATTATTGGGGTCCAGCAGGGTTGGGCATTATTCGAATTACTTGTAATTAAAAAATGCGTAATGGAAATACAAATACATATTTGGTATTTGTAATTCAACTACTTCTTAAAAATGTAATTGGTATTTTAAATACCTGACGCTGAGATAGGTATTTTGTAGTTAGTATTTCAAATACATATGGCTTCAAAATACATTCAGCGATCTTATTTATGGCTGCGTTCTTCAGAAAATAGCACTCGATAGCTTTTGTAAGCAAAATGGTTACCGTATACGTTAAATTTCCAAGTATCTTGTCAATTGTCATTTTCATTACAAACGCTTATTTTCACGAAACTTCTGTGTAGTAATTTACTTTATTAGTACGAATGCCACGATGGATGATCGACTGTGTTTTGCCATTTATATTCCAAATACATGAATTACAAATATTTTGATTGTAGTATTTTAAATACATACATACATACATACATAAACTCACGCCTTTTTCCCAGGCAGAAACTACAGAACGCCACCTGCTACGATCCTTACATTTTAAATACATGCGCTAGTATTTTGTAATTTGTATTTTAATTAAAGTTATGCATGTATTCTGCCCAGCCCTGGGGTCCAGTCTTACCGGATACTGCAGAGTACCAGTATTTGACATAGAACGACTGCTCTGTCCTTCACAACTCAGTATGAATAGGGTAAATATTGCAAGGAAAAAAAATAACAAAGTGGTTTTCACCATCTTCACTTTAACAAAAACAAACTTGCAGGGGAAGAGTACTTGACACTTGTGCAAGTAATATTTGAGGGCCCAGTGTCGGCGCGTTTAACAATTTAACTTTACGTGTTGAGTCTTGTGACCTAAAGCCTTTAGTAACGGTTATGTTAGGTGCTCCAACTTGTAGGATCCTGAGAACTTCTTAAACGGTTACTGTCAGGACACCTGCGGGGCTCGTGAATTATTATAAATGTCAGGTACACTTTGATTAACGCCTGTAAAACTGGCTCAAGAACATGCAAAGGGAAAGTTTTTATTTTTATGTGAAATTTTGCTTAGATTCTGCGTTGATTTTTAGTTTAGGAGTTACTTTTAACTATTGACAGCATTATTATTAACTACATAAGCCGTGTGGTGCAGTAAACACAAAAATATCAGATATAGAACAACAACCATTTAATTACATTAAGTTATAAATTTAGTTTGGATGAATGTCTGTGTAGAAGTGTGGATGTATATTTGTTACTTAATCATATCAGAACGGCTAAAGATCAATGAAATTTGGTACAGAGATGGATTATAGTCTAGAATAGCACATAGGCTACTTTTCATTACGGTTTAATGTTCCCTTGGGATAAGACAACACTTTTCACGAGGGCGAAGCCGCTGGCAGAAGCTAGTTAAATTTAAGAGACAATAGGACAGTAATTAGGACTCTAATTGGATAACAGCTAAATTGGTAGTAAAATTCTCCACAAAAATAAATGTCGCTATGTTTTGTGTGAATCTCACATGTATGCAGAATACAATACCTATTGATTTTCATGGAAATGTGTGTATCGCACGAGCTTCAAATATTGGAAATGAAAAATTGTACTCGCGTATAGCCGGCAAAACGTTACACAATTCTATTAGTTTGCCAAAGCAACTCTCTAACAAGGTTATAGCATGGATGAATATGGGGGAATTTGCACCAACATTTGTACAAATCTTTGGCTTAAGGCGATAGGTAACGTAAATTGCTATTTTTGATCCGTTTGCTTTCTATGTTGTTTTATAGAAATTAATTAAAACGTTTCCAGAATAACCGTTGCAGTTGAGAATACGAAATGTTGATAGTGGTTTAGTGTATACTCTGTGTGTGTGTAGTTTTCTCCGAACTTTAGTTTCCTTGCAACATGTAGATATGTACCTATGTTTATTTAATTGTAGAGAATACTTCGGTTAACATAGATTTTTTTAAGGCCCTTTTCAATTAGGTTACACTCTAAAAAAATATTTACAATATGACAATAGAATCACATCACAAGCTCTGAAATTACACCCGAAATGTAAGGATTCATTTGTCTCGTTACCAAGCGTCTTAAACCCAAAAAAGAAATACCGGATCCGAACCGTTTTCGCCATTACGCAGATACATGTATGGGGTTCGTTAGTCCACTATTTTGCTCAACTTATTCACGGGATGAATTGCGTCCATCAGCGAAAACCAACCGTTGCCACAATGACAATCACAAAAATTTAAATGAAACATTTCATTTCATCCACTAAAAATGAATATGCATACATGAAACAGTGTCGAGTGTCATTGATGTATTTTTAGAGGCAAATAAAACTGGTAACAGTATCAATGCAAATCTGTATAAACATATAAATCGGTACGGTTATCACCGGTGCATGTGCATGATTGTAGATAAGGATTGTATAGTAAGGGACAAAAGTCGATAATCATTTTGGATATAAGGTTTAATTAATATGAAATGAATTAGAGCGGTCAATGCATGGAATGGGCTGCCTGAAAGTATTGTGACAGCAGAAAATATTAATCAATTTAAAAATAGACTGGATAAACACATAAATCAACAAAAACATTGAGTAGTTAGTGAAAACAGTGTAGTGAACAACGAGATGCAGGCTGATATCAGTTGTTTCAACTGCTGGCCTGTTCCCCAATAATAATAATAATAATGATGTAGCCCGTGCAGTCCGTCCGTTGCCGAACTGGAAATCTCCAGGGCCGGACGGGCTGCACAACTTCTGGATCAAGTGGTTACAAAGGTCGCACGCTCGTTTGGCATCTCAGTACCAGGCAGCCTTGGAGTCTGGTTCGCTACCCAAGTTCCTTACAACAGGAATAACCCACCTGCTCCACAAGTCTGGTAGCACCGCGGAACCCAAAAATTATAGACCTATTACATGTTTACCAACGGTCTATAAGGTTCTAACATCCATTTTGAGAGTTAAAATTAATAAACACGTCGACGATAACTCCATCATGTCGGTCTCTCAGAATGGATGTAGGAACGGGTCCCGCGGTACTAAGGAGCTACTCCTTATAGATATGGCCATTAGCCAACAGGTTCGGCGTTCCCGAAAGGATCTGTCGACATGTTGGATAGATTATAAGAAGGCCTATGACTCGGTGCCTCATACATGGCTCATGAGGGTGCTAGAATTGTATAAAATAGATACAACTCTACGCACCTTCCTGATGTCGTGTATGGCGCAGTGGAGCACAGTCCTTCGCTATTCGGGATGTCGAAATATCCAGAGGAATAGCGAACCTGTAAGGATCGAGCGAGGTATATTTCAGGGCGATAGCTTGAGTCCACTTTGGTTTTTGCCTAGCCCTGAATCCTCTAAGCATGCTGCTGGAGAATTCAGGGCTGGGCTATCGGTTGAAGAGAGGCGGTCAGGTTATATCTCACCTCCTTTACATGGATGACCTGAAGCTCTTTGCCCCCAGCAATCTTCATCTGATGGAGCTACTGAAGGTAACTGAAACTTTTAGTAACGCCATCAGAATGGAGTTTGGTGTGGACAAATGTGCGGTCATGCATGTAAAGCGAGGAGAGATTGTGGAATCCGTGGGAATTCAACTCGCGGATTCCATAAACCTGAGATCCCTCTCTCCAAACGAAACCTATAAGTATTTGGGTATGTCGGAAGCGTTAGGTATCAGCACTACTGACATGAAGCAATCGTTGAGGGAACGCTTCTTTGGCCGCCTGAAGAAGGTATTCAATAGCCTTCTTTCGGGCGGAAACAAGGTGCGCGCCTTCAACGGTTGGGTCATGCCAGTATTGATGTACTCTTTCGGCATACTCAAATGGACTCAAACGGAACTTGACGCCCTGGATAGACGGGTCCGTACACTGCTGACTGCATATCGAATGCATCACCCACGATCGTCGGTCATGAGATTGTATATCCCACGGAAGTGTGGAGGCCGAGGCTTTTTAAATGCCAAAAACCTCCACAACCGCGAGATATGCAATCTCAGGGAATATTTTCTAAACACAGACGTGGGTATGCATCGAGATGTAGTAGCAGTGGACAAGGGACTCACCCCGCTCTCCTTGGCGAATGAGAACTGGCGCAGGCCTGTAGTGCTTGACATGAACGACCGCAGGGAGGTATGGCAGAGTAAAGAGCTTCACGGACGCTTTTTCCGGGCCTTACATGGGTCCGATGTAGACCAATCAGCGTCCGTAGCCTGGCTACGTTTCGGTGACCTCTTTGGGGAAACCGAAGGTTTTGTCTGTGCAATTATGGACGAAGTTATCATGACGAATAACTACCGGAGATTTATTGTGAAGGATGGCACGGTTGACATCTGTCGAGCATGTCACCGGCCGGGTGAATCGATCCGCCACATTATCTCTGGTTGTTCTCGTCTAGCTAACGAAGAGTACTTGCATAGGCACAACCTTGTAGCCAGGATTATCCATCAGCAACTTGCTCTGAAATACACTCTTGTGGCATCGGAGGTGCCGTACTACAGGTATGTGCCCGACCCAGTTCTCGAGAATGGCAATATCACATTGTACTGGGATCGGTCCATCATCACTGACAGGACTATTGTAGCCAATAAACCTGATATAGTGGTGGTGGACCGAATCGAGAGGCGTGCAATGATTGTTGACATTACCGTCCCTCATGACGGGAACCTCGTGAAAGCTGAGAAAGATAAGCAAATTAAGTATCTTGACTTGGCTCGCGAGGTTGTCGACATGTGGGATGTGGATACAGCGATCATTGTACCGATTGTCGTGTCGGCCAATGGCTTAATAGCCACGAGCCTCGACCAACATCTTAGGAGGCTCTCGTTAGGCGGCTGGGTCAAGGGCCTGATCCAGAAAGCAGTATTGCTGGACACGGCTCGTATTGTTAGGAGGTTCCTCTCTCTGGAGCCCTGACCGCCGGTAGCTTGGACCCTGTTCCCGATACCGGTGGGCCTCTATTTTTTATATATTTAAATGTTTTTCGTTTTTGTATGAGTTTTTTAAAAATATTTAAAAATGTAAATAATAAGAATGAATATGAATAAAGGAGATAATAATAATAATAATAATATCTATTATAGTCTGTTTTTTATAAATCGTAAATAAAAGTTTCTGTTCCATAACTGTTCTTCCTTATCAATTCCTGGCAATGTCTACAAATTTTTTAAATTTCCATATATTTGTAGGTGTTGCCGGGACATCATATATTACCACAATTGGCAATAAATTGCGCAACTACTTGCCCGTGTAAGTGCAATTTTAATTGCAGCAAATAATTGTATTTATTTATTTATATTATACATATTTTATTGTACACCAAGATAAAAACAATAAAACATACGGAAACCTTAAAATAAAAACAAACTTACTTCCAGGCAACTCAGAATGGAGAAAGATAGCCTGGACTCGTCATGGGGTTGCACTGGTGCAATTTTAAATTAAATAATAAGTTACAAATGTAAAAAAAACATCTTAGATCGTCTCTGATACTCAAGACAGTGTTAATTTCCTCTTGTTGCTGACTGTACCTGAACACGTGATTGACTGTTGCAAGGCAGATAAAGGCCTGTTATCTCCAGTACAAAGCTGATATCGTACTGCACTACTCCTTATCAGTTACGTAACGCCATGCACGTCATTCATTATACTGAGAACAGCTGTCGAGAGAAATATGGCAAACAGAAGATACATCAATACTGCAGTGATTTTATTTTAAGTAAATGACTACGCAACGTCATTAACTTGTAATAAAATCTTTAAACACTTCGATACCACTATTTCAGGCACTTATTCTCAAAACACTTAAATATTTCACTGACTCCTCAAAATCCATTAATTGTAAAGTAACAGAATTGGTTCAAAGTTAACCCTCAATTAAAAGCCCAGACTCAACAATAATTCACTCCTGGAAATTGTTAATAAAGCAACTTGTACAAAAGTACGAAAGTCTTTATTGACTTGTAATGATCGCCTGAAAAGTACTTTCATGAATACAGAGCAAATAAGGCTGTCCCATTTCAGGCTGTCCCGATTCAGTCATTAATAATACATTTTCGACCTCGGGACATTCGATAATTTTGTCCCTAATTGTAGAACTTTGTAATTTGGGAGAACAGGTACTGTTGAAGCGAGCAGGTGACACCGGATTTATTCATTCAGGGATATAATACATCAAGCGCATTTTAATTTACTGGGACTTGTGTTTGATCTGTCATTAAGATCGTAATTTCTGACAAACAATTTGGCACTCTTTTCCATTTGCATTTTTTGTCCTAGTCAGTGCGGGACGTAGAAATGTTTACATAAATCTACTAGTCGCTGAAATCGAAAAGGAAATATTGTATGTATGTTTCTATGTTTGTAAAATGTAATCTCTTAAAGTACTGACCCGATTACAAAAATAGTATTTTTCTCAAAACTGCAAGGTTCCAATGGGATTCTCTTTATATATATAAATATTAGTATATGCGTCGCATAGGCCATATCAATATAGACGCGGGAAAAGCCAGTCGTTGATATAAAAACACATTATAATATAATAAACATCAACTTAATGTACATCTGCAGGCATTTTTAATGTCCATTCGGTTTCAATATCTTCCGACATAAAGTTACGTTCCTATAATGATATGTTCGTAGCAAAGCAAACATATTCAAATTCAGTGCAGAATTATGTGACTACGGTATGGGTAACCCAAATTGATAGATTGCATATTTGGCCATGTGAACTGGCCAAATATTTTCACCAATGCACGGTCAAAATGGACACTCAAGGCCCCGATTTTCTATGACCCATTAAAATGTAAAACGTGTTATTGTATGCTTAGGCATAAAATGTAACCGCCACAAGATCTATAAAAGAGGGGTCCTTTCATAAATATGTAACTTTGGGATATTACTCCAGTTATAGCGTCGTTGTTCGCTTCCTGATCATTGCCAATATAAAATTGGTATTTGAAAACTTTTGTAAATTTATGGTGTGGCAGTGAATCGTTTTACTGCCGTTTTTATCGAGATTTTATAGAAAATAATTAGTTATAGATGAAAGTAATTATAAAAGCAATTAAAGAATTGGAGTTCAGTTTATGCGAGTAGGTAAACAGCTACGTAGCTATTTATAAGAGCACATGCAAAAAATTTAAAAAGCTTGTGAGGCCTTTTTAAAAACCTTTGAACAAAACACCTGCTTTTCAATGAAAATCTCGTAGTTTTCACTGGTTAAATATGGGTTAACGTATTCAATCGAATGGGTCAATTTGTCATCGTAACTAAAGCACACAAGCGGTATAGACCGACACATGTGTCTGTTCTTACGCTGATGTCATGGTGTGCAATAAAGACTATTCATATTGTATATATTCACATGCAATACATTCTTAATGCTGAAATCAAAGGACAATACTCTTTACTTTAAAGATAATTAAAGAGTCCAGAGAGAGAGAGAGAGTTAATTTTGTCCCTTCGTTAGAGCCATGTTCGTTGCTAACATTGTTTATGATCGTTAGTAATGTTATCTATTTATTTAGATGAATTTAGCTGTTTATACGGAACCCTCTGTGAGCGATTCAGACTCGCACTTGGCCGATTTTCAAATTGTAATCATATCCAAGCTCTATCTTCTAAGAAATAACAAAGGTTATTTAATTTATCTAGTTTAACTATCTAAATATCCATAAGCATTACAAAGGATTCAATTAATTTCATAAACACACAACCGTACTACTATGAGCTACTTAAACAAGACAACTCAAACGTATCCGCCAAACAATAAGGAAATACATTTTCAACTGAAACAAACACTTCACATAATGGCATACAAACTAAAAACAAAGCTTGGAACACACTGTTTGCAAATCCCAATTAAACTTAGAGTTAAAGGTAAGTACAGGAGTTAGGTGAGCACTGGGAGCACGCTCGATAGCGCACTCATCCAACTTCATTTAAGTTAAGCTTTTGGCTAAGCAGCGCCGAGTGCTGAGCTAGTCGCTGGCTGCCAATCAAACACATGGCCAGTTTGGAAACTCAACACCTTAGAATTTAAACTGTGTGACTTAGAAAGAGTATTTCAGAAGCGGATCAGTACAAAGTTTTGTATTACTGAGCTTCAAGTTTACTTGCTGTGAAACGTCAATGTTCTTCCTTTAAAACGCTCTCTTCAAAAGCAGAATGCATTAATTTTTAGATGCTTCCTTTCAATAAAACTTTTATAATCTCCAGCAACTAACCGGCCGCGTTGTTCATTGGCTCAACAAGGGAGAACCAAAAAGAACCGACAACATAACTTCTGAACTTCCTACTTTTATAAAGTTTTCCATCGTTTGGAATAACTGCAAACACAATTCAACACCTGCGGGATTATTTAACTCGAACTCCGTCCTTAAAATTAAAGCGCTCTGGGGCTTAATTTGTCTGAACTGAATGTGATTACCGGTTAAGTTAGAACGACAAATATAACTTGCAGGGGTGTGAGAAAACAAACGACGACCTTAACAAGTTAACATCGTAATATTCTGGCCGAGAACCGCGAAGTTATGGATATTAACTCGGCAAGGGATAACAAGACTCGTCGAGTGTGAATTTGTTTGGATATAACAGTGAAATTAGATTGTGTGAGGATCGTTATCGTTAGTTTCGGATTTCTAATGTAATATTAAATGTACGTCTCGAGTTTCGAGATCGTCGGGTTCTTGATTTTGCCAGGGATCTAATCAAATATCAAGTTTATCGGGACCAGATGTAAAACTTAGTTCGCTACGTAAACATTTACACTATCTTTGGTATCAAGACAAGCAAGACTTTAGATTTGTTTCTAAATTACCTTACATTATTAAGCGTCTTCGTTATGCCTCTCAATAAATTATATTAGTAAAAATAATGATGCGAATCGGATTGCATCATTGTCTCATTATAACAAACAATATTCGACCCCAATTTAGATTCGGGGATTTAGGTTCGTAATCAATTTACATTCCGGTACAAGAACGATACAGTAGCTAACAACATTTGGGTATCGTAAACGCGGGGTATAATTCGGTAAAGCCAGAGGCCGCCAACACACGTAACTGAGCGAGTAATCCCAATACGTTTGCTTGAAATAGTTCCTCCTGTAGCGTAAAATACGGGTTCCCGCTTGACGTACACACTACTTGCCTAATTGATGGTTATCCCTTCCCTAGGCCGAGGTCGGATGCAAAAATCAATCAGCCGTATGTCATATTATACTGTGGGATGTTCTGTGTGGTAAATATTAATGTAGGTCACGGTAATGACGCACTTGTAACATTCATTTTGTTTGAGGTATTACATTTTTTATTCATTCATTTATGGAAAATAATGAAGTATAATATGACTCTGAAGTAGATTCCTTTTTATTTTTATTAAGTAACACAGCCCTCGTGTTTTATAAGATGACATTGGCGTGGGATGATCGTACAAATTAAAGATGCTTTTGGCAATTATAAATATAGAAACGGTTTTATGTCCAACCACAATGGCAAACATCCATTGAAAACTTTCCGCGCCCAGATTTCGTTGATAAAACAAAACCCAAATTGAACGAAATTCGGACTGAAATCAGAACAGTGCAAATCGTAAGTAGTAGAAGTATCAAGGAACACAAATAGCAGATCTTGGCGAACGGCCAGCAGAATGCAATGCAGATGACTCGAAAATTCAACGAAAACAACAAACCATTTGAATTGCATGTCTAGATACAAGAACCGATTTAAGAATTAGCAGACTTCTCTTGCTTTGACAGTCACTCAGAAGCCAAGACAAATGGGAAAACTACAGAAAGGCTATCGGTTCTTTCATAAATTATATGGCTTAAGTTAACAGATAGTAACAGTCGCATCTGGTGCAAACCGGAGCGATTTGGTTGTTAATTTTTTACAGATGCCAAAGTTCGCATACAATCTGAACTGGTCACGTACAGGTGGCAAGATGTGGTTCAAGATTTTCATAAGAATAGTTTTGCCTTATTTGAACTACATAAGGATGATGAAATAGATTGTTCAATGCCACGTGGGTTGCTACGCAAACCGATCAATTACACAATTCAACTTCAAAACAACGCTGAACATGACCTTGATGCATAAATAATAATAATAATAAGCCTTTTTATTTTTTGTTTTACAATAGTCGGTAGTTATAATATTACAGTAAACATAAATTTAATTTGTATTATATTAGTAAGAATTTTCTTAGATTATGTTAGTAATGTTTTAAAAATATTTATAAATTAACAGGAACCCCGGTTTGGGTAAAGGCCTCCTCCAAAGATGCCCATTTTTGTCTGTCTTGTGCTATGAAGCACCAGTTTATGCCTTGATGCATAGTAATTAGTTTATTCCCAGCCTGAAAAAAATCAATTTTGTCGGTTACATTTCGGGGCGTTTGAATTGTATAATTTAATTCCGTCTAGCCCTTTCCATCATCGCACTACAAGACGTTCGGTGATGCACCATCAGTACATGGTACAGTACAGACCTTTTAGATTCCCAACGCGACAACTATACAGAGATTTCAGTTCATTAACGGTCCGACAACTATATATACTCCGTACAATCATTCGTAAACACGCAACTCTTCCCTACAATAAAAATAGCAGCCCGACAGTAAGAAGAAGACCCAAACTAGTCTGTCCCACAACTCATACAAAAACTACATTTGCTAGACGCCACTACCCCTACCTAAGTGCCCATATTTATAACAAAATACAACAAAAAATTAATATTCATGCACTAAACAAACACAAAAGTAAAAAAATAACTAAAGAATACCTCCTTACCTTAGATTATGATGAAACAGAAGCACTGATTAAACTGCCATGCCAATAAATAATTATTAGTATCACGTACACGTACACCTACACAACAACAGACACCGCAAATCACCCTCACACTCACGCTCCTTACAAACACACACTCCCACATAACACACAAACACACACCCCTACACACACCCACACACCCCTACACACACCCACACACCCCTACACACACCCACACACCCCTGCACACACCCACACACACTAACACGCATACCTCCACTACACAACATCACAAGCACACATTTTGCGCACGCGCTTACCCACATATTATTGCTACTGTTACACGTTTTTGCTTACAAATTTTTAGAATAACCATAACGGACGAATGGTTGGCCCCAATTACACAGGATTTTCCTAGCATCGGGGCCAATATTCACAAGATTGAGCAGAAATATGCCATAATATTATATTAATGTAACATGAAACTATGTATTTCTTCATTTTTTGCTAAATAAATTATTGTATTATTATTGTATTATTGTATTATGGTGGAGGGGGGAGAGAGGTTAAGTGCGTACGGGTAGAACCACATAACGTTTTGGAGATTCTTTCATTGTGCATAAGGAGTTATATTTATTTCCTGATAGATTCAACTACCCCCAGTATTTAAGTCAAGATTTAGACTCCCTGGTTACTTCTAAGCAAACATGCTTCACCGTCGATCACACCATCGCTTACCAGATGAGAAAATGGTCAAGCGCGAGGCTTGCAATAAATAAAAGTACTTAACAACGACTTCAGAAATAAAATACCAAAGCTGGCAGAATACCTTCAATTACAAGGACTCTCATGAAAAGGTATTAAAATACTGTTTACCGTCCTCATTAGTTGAAAACACTGTCAATAAGGGCCAACTTTCCCAGCGTCAAGCGCGTTTACGTCATCTCAGCAATAAAAAGCATTTTATTATTCTTACGTTTCGCTTATAAACGGCCATTAAGCCTTCACAACTTTTAATTCAGCAGTATCCTTTAAAATGTACAGCCGTATTTTTATAATCTGACGTTTTAATGAGGTTCCCTTTATTAACTCGGAGCTAATGTAGGTACTAAACATCTCGGTCTCTGTTTCAAAATACTAGTAAAAGTACAAGTCTACAAGTACAAGTATACAAGTCAAATAAACTTATTCCACTTCAACACGCCATCTATAGTTACTGTGTGGCAATCGGTTGACATTTATGAGCATGTAATGCGTAGGAATAAATGTCGTGAGGAGAGTTTTGAGTATGAATGTGGGTGGTTATTAGAGTAGGGAAAGATCAAATAAATGATGGATGGACTTCGTGAAAGATGATATGTCTAGGAAGGAGATGACTGCTGGGATGACGACTAGGTAATACATGAGTATGGAAGAAGAAGCCATGATACACCCGCCCTAATTAAATTGGGATGAGGGCAAGAGGATTATTACACAAAATTTTTATACGATTACGGCGAAGCAAAAGGGAGGGTTATGTTTGTGACCGGTATTTATGTATGTATGTATTTAAATCTGTTCCCTCATAACTTCTAAACTACTTATCATAATTAAACAAATGAGGCGTCGTCAGAAGCGTCTTGTTTGTCCGCTGGTTATGATAACCGTGGTCGTATGCCATCTTCAATACATTCTGCAAAGTAGCATACGACCACGGTTATACTCTGAACACCACTATGAATATATATGATGTAAAATAAATGATTTACTACATGTAAGTTGTTTATTTAATACCCGATACATATCGTTTTATTCGTATATTATAGGTTCGCGCTTGACCACTATCTCACTTGATGGTAAGTGATGATGTGGTCGACGGTGAAGCACGCTTGCCTAGAAGTAACCTATTCACTCTTGACTTTAAGACCCCTAGATTGTAGCTATCGGGAAACACAGACTCCGGCAGGGAATTCCACTCCTTAGCTGTACGCATAATGAAAGTATTTCCAAAATGTTTATTTAGTGCGTATGGGTGGGATGTCCACCATGTACCGATGGCGCATTGCCATGTCTTGTTGTCCGATGATGAAACGGGCTTGGCGGAATTAGATCATGCAATTCCATCGCAGACTCCCCAAAATGCAACCGATAAAAATAGAAAAACCGATAAATCGAATAGTGTGAATATTTTCTTGTTTCACACTTTTTAAACCGTGATTTTTCAGTAGTCGAGTTTTAATTTTTATACTTATTTTTTTATTGTCCCTACTCTATTATTGGTCGGTCGGTGACATAAACCCGAAAACAATCTGATCAATTCATCAGAGCTAATGATGACAAGCACTCGCTAAACATTCATAAAGCTAATTACAAATTAATACCTAGTCGTAATGCACATCGCAGCTTAATAATGGGCAATCATGGAATTATATCGCGTTTCCGTAACCCGATATACTAGCTAACTTCAGTTTTCAGGACTATAGGCACGTTCAAAAAGAGCACTCAGAGGAATTAAAAAAAATATTGAATTGGTCTATGGTTTGCCATAGTCCATTTGAATATGCTTTAAATAAATAAATCATATATGAATCAAAATTGAGGCAAATCTGTTTTGCAAAATTTGCCTTAATTATTATCATGCCTTAAAAATATGAAACTTTTACTACTAGAAAATGCTTGGAAAAGACCACTTGGTTTTCCAAGTTTTCATGTCTTGTATCTACAAGATACAGATATAAAGGTACAAAGAAAAATAGGAGTACCACGAATACTCTGAAAACTCACTTCGGTACCTTAATAGTTACCAGGCTTGCGATGGTTTTGTTGCTAGGGCACAGAGCCGTGTAACGCCGCAATTTTTGACAACTCGCCATACCGATCCAATTAGGTTAAGGAGTCTCCTCGCACCTGCGCCAAATCCCCCTTTGACAACGTTCAGTAGGTCTTACCAACTACTTAATAACTTATTCCGGATATAATAGTAATAAAGGAGAAAATAAAACTGAAGTGAGGGGACAAGAGCAATTTGCGAGAATAGATAGACCGTCTCGAACATTAGGTGGCTCTTTTCGAACTTTGGAGCCCCAATAACGGTTAACAGCACATTAACATTATATAAGGCTTTAGATAGTTAGCGCTGTTAGCGGGTTTTTGTATTTTGAGAGAATTTTTTAAGTTATTATTGCTTATTTTTAACCGACTTACAAAAAAAGGAGGAGGTTCTATGTTCGACTTTATGTTTGTTTTTTTTTTTTTTTTTTTTTTTTTTTGTGTATGTTCACCGATATCTCTGTCAATTGTGGACCGATTTTGAAAATTCTTTTTTTGTTTGAAAGAGCATGTTTCGAAATTGGTCCCATTTTAATTTGGTGAAGGTCTGATGAAGAACTTCGGAGATACACAACAGAACTCTTCAATAAATAACGGAAAATCTCTCGGGATTGCTGAAATCGCATGTCTGTTTGTTGTTTATACCATTTCATAACATAACATCACGCCAGTACGCTCTAAAGGGGTACACAGATCTCCCATTTCACCGGTTATGTTCAGGTTTCATATTATTCGGTTCATCTATTCTGGAGTTATAGGGACCTTAATAAACAACTTGCTATTAGGTAGGTAAAACTAAAAAGGGAAAAATAAAAAAACTTTTTTGCAAAAAAATACTACCGACTTCCAAATGAAAAACTACAAAGTGAAAAATAACTTAACTTTTGGAAGTCGGTGTCCATATCGCAAAAAAATGGTACCTACGAAAGACACCGACTTCCAAAAGTTAAGTTATTTTTCACTTTGTAGTTTTTCATTTGGAAGTCGGTAGTATTTTTTTGCAAAAAAGTTTTTTTATTTTCTGTAGCATCATAGCATTATTTATTTTTTTAACCTCGAGGAAAAAGAGGGGTGTTATAAGTTTCACGTTTGTTGCTGTGTCTGTGTATCTGTGGTATCATAGCGCCTAAACGGATGAACCGATTTTGGTTTAGTTTTTTTGTTTGAAAGGTGATTTTGTCGAAAGTGTTCTTAGCTATGTTTGAATAAAATCGGTTCAGCCGTTCAAAAGTTATGGGCGTTTTACTGTTTGAATCGGGGTGTTTTCGCAAGATAAATGTGTCCGGGGGTTTTTTAAATTTTGAAATTTTACTTGTTTAGCATTTTTAATGTGCATTAGGTCTTAACCACTTATTAAGAACTAAAACCATCGAATACAAAGAGCAATATAGAATAATAAATAACGCTAAAAATAATCAAGTCTCTGCGCAGAACACATGACACATTGACCTACAATTGAATACAAACAGAAATAGCAGAAGCTTTCTTAGATTAAAAACACAAGTGCCGTCGCCAAGAAAATAAACAATAACATATTCTGTTTATTCCAACAGCGTTGTGAATTTTATTGAACGGACTCGATATATTATGCAGAGACAAGCCCGCAGGCCGGCTGCGCTCCCGGCTGCCGGTGACAAGTGATCCAAGTTCTTCTCTCCTCGATGTTTTTGTCACGAACCCTCAGGCCCTCTTGACAGTGATTGTGACCGAAATTGAAAGGGTAACATTTATTTGAAAAACAACTAAGAGTGTTTTTACGTGTTCTGTTACATTAATTTCCTCATTTTAGTGTCGGCAAGTTTATGATGACGACTGACAAAACAGCAGAAAATACCAAAGAGAGAAGTAATTTTCCATAGTTTGCAGTTCTTCATTTGTTTTCAATCAGAAGTTTTTAAACAATATATTTTTTAACCCCCGATGGAAAAAGAGGGGTGTTATAAGTTTGACGTGTGTACCTGTGTGTTTGTGTATCTGTGTATCTGTCTGTGGCATCATAGCTCCTAAACGGATGAACCGATTACGATTTAGTTTTTTTTGAAAGAAAGGTGACTTTATCGAGAGTGTTACGTTATGGGCGTTTTACTGAATGAATCGGGGTGCTTTCGCAAGGTATTGTGTCATAATTACGTGTTCAAATATTGTCGATCAAAGCGTGTCTACCACTAAATAAATTATGTAGCATAAAATAAAAATGTGTCAGGGATTTTTTAAATTGTACTTGTTGAGGTAGTAGTTTATTTGATACTATCATATCTTTGCAAATGATACTTAATAAATAAATAAATAATAAATATGTATAAAATTTAGATTTTAAAGAATCTCGATCCGAAGTGACATTTATTAAAACATTCGAATTTATGCCCCGCCCAAAGTGAACAAGAAATCTACGAGAATCTAGTTTGGAACAATGGAAACCGTTTTTGCGGAACATCTATTGTTTTCATGGAATATCTTTCCATCGAGCGCATATTCACAATGGACTGATATTGGTTTACAGCTTTTAACGATAAAATATCTTTGCTATCGAACAATATATTTGGAAGGTTTCTACGTAAAATCACTTTAGTATAGTTTCGAATTCCGTAAGGTGTTGTTTTCTCCGTGAGAAAATTAAAGACATGAAATTTTTTATATTAACTATTTTTTGTAATCTGCTTTCATCAGGTTGGTGGAAGATCATAAACTGCCGTTTTCATTAGGATTTTTTTGTTGAATCTTAATACTACTTTACTTTCAGGCTACCTACAGGAGACAAATAATGTAGACGATTATAACTTGGTGCAACCAGATGCTAGCAAGGATGATTGGTCAACACAAACCTTTCATACCGTTCAAGGTAACTTTTATGGCCAAGCCGAAAGAAGTGCTGCTCCCAAACCATGTTCGAGGCGTAGTTCCTCAGGAAGTGAACCAATTAGTCAACAGCTAAGTCCTCCGCTTGCTTCAAAAGTTCAAACTATTACTAGCGCTGCCACTCCTCTCAAGCCGCAGGCTTTAAGAAATGTAGAAAACGACCCCAAAACAACTGTCAAACAAGTGCCCCTCTCAAATCCGCAACCGATTGATTCCAATAATTTATATAAAACCAGGAATTCATTAACAATAACCAACCCTGTCATAGACTCACGTGAAGAAAGCCACCGTGAAATAATAAAACCAATTGCCAATAATGAAATACAGGCAGATAATTCTAAACTATCTGATCTGATGCATTCAGCACCAGTCAGTGACTCCCTTTCGGCGTCACCTAGTGAAGTTAAATCAGCAGCTAACAGAAGAGACCAGTCGCAACCTTCTAGTTTTATACCAGACAGTGAATATCGTGCACAACCAGAAAATCAATATATTTCTGAGCCAAGTAACGCTATTGCTTCTGAACCTAGTGAAGTTCGTTCAGCACCACAAATAAATGTTCCTACAACAGACAAAAGTGAATATCCAGGCTTCGTCCCTGATTTTAATATTATGGAAGCACAAACATTACCACCTGCGCTTGTAGCTCAACTTCTTTCGCACCGTAATGAAGCATTGCCAAATAAATGTTCGCATGACCAAGAACCAGATAACTTAGAAGGACACTCAAGGCGATCCATGTCCAATTACAATGATGGAGACAATGCAAAGGATATGTTGAGTAATGATAAAGAGTACCTTCGAAGCAATAATGAGCCGTACATTGAATCCCGGATTGATAATGAAAACGCATTGTCAGCCGTTTTGAATTCCGAAAAAAGTGCTCCTCAGCCCAATAAAGTTCAAAGCCTCAGAATCTTAGATAAAGCAAAGTTGCCAACTCATGAAAAGTCAGTGTCGCATGTGCGGCCACCATTCAACGAAGCTAGACGTAACGAAATGATAGAACCCACCAAAGGAGCCGGCATCATGGGGCAGTCGGCACTGATGTTGATGCAAAGTGAGAGAATCTGTTATGCGTGCAGCACGGCAAACAACCCGTCGTGTTGGTCTCCGGACAGAAGGACCACAGTGAAGTACTGTCGAAAAGGCAACAACGCTTGCCTAACTAAAACTTTCGGACAAGGAAGTAAGTTGTACAATTATTTTAATTGAATTTTAAGTCATATTACACCTACTAATGTAGACGATGTCTTTCTAAGACAAATCATTACTCACACAACAACACATAAAAGCACAATTAATTTGATGTCTTATTCACTTGACTTCACACTTGACACTTCTACTATCGACTCAAAACTGCAGTGGGGCGCGCAAATTAGAACTCTTTCGGTTAGGTTAAGTTCAGCTGCATATGCAGTAAGGAAAATAAGGCAGTTAACCGATGTAGCCACAGCTAGGCTGGTTTACTATGCTTATTTCCACAGTATTATGTCTTATGGCATTCTGCTGTGGGGATCAGCAGCAGACGTTGACTCAATTTTCATATTACAAAAGAGGGCAATCCGCGCGATCTATAAAATGGGTCCTCGCGAGACCCTCAGAGTAAAATTTAAAGAGATCGATATACTGACTCTACCTTCACTTTATATTTTAGAATGTATTTTGTATGTCCGCAAAAATCGAGGGCTTTTCAAAACTAGAAGCGACTTCCATAATTTAAATACACGCAGTAAACACGAAATTGTATTACCCAAATTCAGATTAACGAAAACTAGCAAGTCTTTTCTTATAAACAGTATACGCTTTTATAACAAGTTGCCAAAGTCAGTTATAGAACTGACCGACGGAAAGTTCAAAAATCACATCAAACGTGTCCTTATTAAAAAAGCATATTATAAAATCAAGGACTACGTTGAAGATAAAAATATTTGGTTTTAGCTCCTTCTGCACATGCGGCTTCCCTGGTAACTCATAAACGGCACAAATATGTGGACGTCTCTAACT
Source organism: Orthosia gothica (assembly GCA_949775005.1). Classification (NCBI taxonomy): domain Eukaryota; kingdom Metazoa; phylum Arthropoda; class Insecta; order Lepidoptera; family Noctuidae; genus Orthosia; species Orthosia gothica. Next base: position 2,562,505 of record OX459067.1, on the reverse strand, counting down.
ATTCTCAATCAAATTTTTCTTCATTTAATAAGACTTTTTACAATGGTTTTCAATTATCTTTATAGCCCTTCGCTAAGAATAGTTACAGCACTGATAACAACATTTGTGCCACATGTTAAATTTAGTCTTGTTATACTTTGTATAGATTATTTTACCGATTGGTTTGTAAATGTGTGAACATTGTAGGCCTTCTAGATTGTTAACATTTTATCTCGTTTAACTTTTTTTTAATCTTTTGTTTATTTATTATATAATCACTTCTTGTTTAAGTTTCTTACGACTTATTATCGGGCCTACGTTGTCCCCCCATCTAAGTACTGCTGTAACATGGAAATATTGTAAAACCAAACAATTTTTTAAAAGAGTAACCATGGAGTTTCTTGCCGGTTCTTCTCCATAGGAATCGACCAACCCGAACCGTGCACATTGTCGACGTTTTATTAGTGCCCATGTAGGCCTATGTGAAATAAAAATTATTGATTTTGATTTTGATCTTGTTCCAGGTACATTCACGCTGATCCGTGACTGCGGCAAGTCCTGCGATGACGCTGACTCGACAACAATAATGCCAAAATACAAATCTTGTTCCATGTGTCACTCAGAACTGTGTAACGGTGCTTACTCTATCAGTGGGCATAGCATAATATTTTCATTACTTTTAATCGCCGCAGTAAAATACTTAAATTAGACGGTTGGTCCTAACTTAAGTCTATGTTAAATGCAGTGAGTTACCAAAGCATAATAAGATAAATATAAATATATACGGGAGGAACAGCTTTATTCATATTTCAAGTTCCCATTTCCTCGGTACAATGGCTCCGATGCGGAAACGTTGACATTCCACCACTTTGTAGTTTGATTCGTTTCGTATTCAATAAAGCGATAGTAGACAAACATTTTGTTTGCTTAATTACATCATTGTTTGAAACAGGAAGTATTTTACAAACACATTTGTAAAGCAGAACTCGGCTTTTGGGAAAGGTTTCGTGAATTTGATTGAAATATATGTGATCAAACGGTGTATAGCTTTGGTTTCTTTTTCCCTTTGAATTATAAGTGGGGGAAAACGTGTGGGTCAGGACATTAAGCCTTTCAAAAGACCACGTTCCTTTTATCCGGAATTACCCACGTATATGGCCGTCACTCTGTATGGGAATGTTGAATGAATACCGACAATACCGAAGGGGTACGACGGTCATTGTTATTCGAATAATTTGCAATAACATTAAACATAACTTCAGGTAAATCATAACATCGTCCGCGGGGACATTTAATTAATTGTTCAGTATGCATTGTATGCACTGCAGTGAAACTTGACCTGGCACTTAATTATCCCGTTTTGCATTTTTGTATAATCCTGTGCAATTCTCGTGGAGACTAATAAGGTAAATATTTTCTTGTTAAAATGCTTTTATGAAATTAGCTAGTTTTGTATTTCGAGTGGGTACGTACAAAGTAAGTTAATCATCATTTTATTTAACAAACAGATTAGCCTTAACATCAGTGTTGTTAATAAATTATTTCAAAAAATTATGACTTCTAAAATGAAATGCCTTCAAAATCACTACATATCTATCCATCGATATCATCAATCAAAAGATACATGATATAAATCCGTAGAAAAGTCGTTTTTGTACATCGAAAATATTTAAAAAAATATAGCAAGGGTGCTTTAAGATAACCAACAGAACCGATGGTCAGCGTAAAGAGTACGAAGCAAATTGTGTGTACAAAAAAGTATTACTCGCAATGATATTCAAATAAACAGATACGTTATACACTCACAAAACAATTGAAAAAAGTGTTCCGCGCAGCAGCGGCAGCACACATACACACTTTTCATTCATCTGACATTTCACTACAATGTCGAAAGGGATGGCTTGATAAAACAAACAAGAAAAAAAGAGACAGCTAGTGTTTGTCACTTGCGTGTGAATGTAAACAAACATTATTCTGACAACCAATGTTTTTTCTTTTTGTAACCTCCAAATATCAGAAAATTAGGAAAAAAAATTGAAATAAATTAGTAAATTGAGGTGTATTGCGTATTTACATATGGTATGAGATACCTTCTGTTTTATGTAATTCGGTATAATAATTGGTACACTTTCTAAATACACACGATGGCATTTTTTTAATTTTGTTTTTGTTTCAACAAAGCGTATCGCTCTTCGCCATGCGTGACATAAACTAAAGACTAAAGGTTACAATTGTCTACTATTCGAGTCTTCACAATGCGCGCGCTTATAACATATCTGTTTATTTGAATATCATTGATTACTCGTATATTAGTACCACGTGTAAAAGTATTACTTAGTTTTTATTTCATCGCAATCGGTTTACTCTATCAAACGTTGGATGAATTTAAAGTGTTCAAGAAGTAAAATATCAGAACATACGCAATTCAGATAGTCGGACGGTTAGCTCAACTGTACACAACAACAACATATTCGATAGTTGGCGTTGTGCATTTGACGTCATTTTCTGAATAGCGGTGTTAAGATTCGCCACGGAAGAATGAACCTAGAAAAAAAATTGGTAGGTAAGTAGGGTGGGTAGCAAAGGAAGTAGGGTAGGTAGGTAGCAAAGGAAGTAGGGTAGGTAGGTAGGTAAGTAGAGTAGGGTAGGCAGTTGACACGAAGCCGCGGACACACGAATGGTTAAGCAGAGTTCTATATATGATACATCCATATTGCGCCAGCCATGTATGTTCAATGTCACATACCCAAAAGGCACCGGGCAAAAATCCTGACTCTGGGCTACTGAGAAATTCTGTTACTTCTTACAAAATATTATTTACTAGCTCTTTCCCGCGGTTTCGCTCCCGTGGCCTAGTCCACAGGAACCGTTTTGGGGGTAAAAAAAATGCCTATGTCACTTAGGAATAATGTAGCTTCCATTGGTGAAAGAATTTTCAAAATCAGTTTAGTGTTTTTTTGATTTTATCCATCTAATATATAAAATTCTCGTGTCACAGTTTTCGTTGCCAAACTCCTCCGAAACGGCTTGACCGATTTTGATGAAATTTTATATGTATATTCAGTAGGTCTGAGAATAGGTCAACATCTATTTTTTTTTTTGTTTTTTTTTTTTTTTTAATGGGTAGGGTAGGTATGTAGGGTAGGGTAGGGTAGGGTAGCGTAGGGTAGGGTAGGGTAGGTAGGGTAGGGTAGGGTAAGGTAGGGTAAGGTAGGTAGGGTAGGGTACGTAGGGTAGGGTAGGGTAGGGTAGTGTAGGGTAGGGTAGGGTAGGGTAGGGTAGGGTAGGGTAGGGTAGATAAATGTTTGGTCTTTTTATGGCAAAACAAAGTTTGCCGGATCAGCTAGTAATAAATAAACATCAAATATTTCCTCTTCATAATATTAGTGTAGACGAAGCAAATATATTTTCATGGAAAACCTTTTTCTCTCCTAAAGTTATAAGAAAGCTATCAAAACCTTGATATTTTCGACTTAATTTCACAAAGGTCTACAAATTACTTGTATTCTTTGAATAGGGTGCCCATTCCCGACACGTCAGCTCCTTACAAGCGAATTGTTCGGCTTTTGATAGGTACTAAGATTGATTGCAGATTAAAAAAGGGATTTTCAATTTAGGGGTTTTATTGAGCAGTTGGCTGCGAAATGAATGGCTGTTTTTTTCTGACAGGCAAAAAAGTAACTTATCATGTAGGTATATCAAGCAAAATCGGTTATTGGGGGTGCCTACTGAGGCCTACTGTCCTAGACGCGTATTCGTCACTATACGCTTGGCGTACGCTCGCTTGCAGCTTACATTCAAAACTAAGAAGCGTCGCGCTCACGTCACTACATGCAGGCTTCATGACGCCTGCCGTACCACATGTCATACGCTGCCGCTGGGGCGTACATCGAGTGGACGCACGTGTTATTTATTTGTAAAAATAGTGGCAACGGCAGCGAAATTTGTTCAGAAAGTAGAACTATCCGTGTTTGTACTACAATAATCTGGTTGAATATGCTAAAAAAGATATAACTGAAATACTCATTCTATAGAATGAGTAAAATACACTAAAATTATTTTAAAAAGTCTTGCCGCTACGAAAAATCTACGAATCAAATCGTCGTCTTCGGCGACTTCGAAAGTCTTCGTCGTTGAACGGCATTGTCTCAAATGATTGAAAACGTACCTACCCGTGAAATTCGCCTGGTGGACTGAGGTCAGTACGTTGGACTGCACAAACTGCACGGCGTATTTTGAAGCGTCTTTGAAGCTACGCCTCCGTGGATAGTGGGCCTAACTTGACAGGGTAATATAAAAAAAAAGCCGGCCAAGTCCGAGTCATACTCGCGCACGAAGAACGGCAAAAAAATCACGTTTGTTGTATGGTAGCCCCACTTAAATATTTATTTTATTCTGTTTTTAGTATTTGTTGTTATAGCGGCGACAAAAATACATCATCTGTGAAAATTTGAACTGTCTAACTATCACGGTTCATGAGATATAGCCTGGTGACAGACAGACAGAAAGTTGGACCGCGTTGTCTTAGTAATAGGCTCCCGTTTTTACCCTTTGGGTACGGAACCCTAAAAAAAGAGGGTAAGTATAATAGATTAGTTAACAAATACCTATTACTTGACCTAACAATTATTTTGTGAAGAACGAAACCTGCCAATCAGTAACTCTTTTTAGTACACCACAAGGAATTTCTTGACTGATTTGTTTAAGTGATAAAATGTTTATATAGGAATTCAATATATGCCGTAAACAAAGCAAGGTTGCGTTCGAGGCAGCCCTGGGGAGGAATATTGTTTATTCATGTATACGGAAAACATTGGCGAGCACTCCAATCGGTGAATGGTTGCGGAATCTTATCTCTAGGGTCGTTGATATGTCATTAGAAAAGGTGTGTAAATTCGTTTGACGGATCGTACAGTTTGAGTGATAGTACTTCCCCTGGCCGCGGCACAGTGACGTACTTCAAACATATGAAAATAGAATATTGAAAATAATATGGCGGTATGCGCACTGTATACGCCAATTGTATAAATAAATAAAATAGAAAACATTTTCTCCTATCTCAGGGGTCAGAGTAAATATAATAAGCGTAACCGCGCTAGCATAGTATTTATTTCATATAAATAAAATTATTTTACATTATTTCACAAAATTCTTAACCTTTCGTGTGTTTAAGACGTGGATCCACGCGAGATACAATGGCTTTTCTATTGTTTCGGTTATTAAGGGCAGACGACCGGCTGGCCGCCTGACAGTTTTTATCTTCCCAAACAACCATTTGTTTTCCTCTTATTCGAAACTCAAATGACATTTCAAAACCAGCCAGAAGTATTTTCTGTCAGCCTAAAAGCTTCAAGGTTCGTAACAGCATGCAATGTTCATTTGCATACATTATTGTAACTAAGCAGGTACATATTGGTATCTACGTCTGAGTGACAAGGGTAATTAGAAAGAGAACGAGCCTCTACAGCCAGGCCATACATTTTAGGTTATATACGTTACTGTAAAACCCCGAACTACGGTAAAAACATTGGTAAAACGGTACAACGGTTAACGGTACAAGCTAAGATTTACCAAGTCTTACTGGTAAAAGTCCGGAATGATCTATTATAATTGCGATTTTCGGGCTTTAATCAGCAAAAACACGGTAAATCTTAGGATTTACCTCAGTGACTGGTAAATGTTGAAAATTTGTAATATCTATGACATAGTACGATACGAAATTATGAGAACAATTAAGAACTGATTGATTAGCATCACCACGTTAGTATGTTTGATAGACGTTCAGAAGAGAGTCGAATCATTGATAATTTCGGACTTTTACCAGTAATACTTGGTAAAACTTTAACGTTTAACTAAAACGTTTTACCGGTAAATCCTAGGTTTAACCCAAGTTCGGGCTCTTAGGGTAACACATACATAAAACGGAATATTTCTTTAGGAGCACTTGAACAGAGTTCGTCTCTGTAGCGTGGCCAACGTTGACTGACGGTATCACATCAGGTTGAATAGCTAGGTTGGTCGAGTGATCTTGACATAGTTTTTTTAGTTTTTTTATTTAGAGCAATAGATATGTAATGTTTTGGTCCGGTTGGTGCCCCAGAAAACAGCTTGCTGGTGTCGCAAATTCGGTCTCTGGTGTCAGTAAAGGTGCCAAAAAAGGTGACAATAAAGGTGAGTTTTTAGTCAACATCAATATCGTGAGAAAAGATATGAATTCAGCCACAAACAAAATGTATTGAAGAGTTATTTGCGCTCCTGCAGTGAAACGATGACTGGCACAAATGACTAACTACATATTTTTTGAAACTTTCATAGATATATAACTCAACCAATCAATGATTTACTTGACCCCTAACTACTAAGAGACATCGATTGAATTTATGCCATAACACCACTATAACTGCCGATCTCTTACCGCATCCGTTTCTATCGTTCTTCTAGTTCGTAGACCAGCTTTGCCAATGCTTTAACCATTGCTCCTAAAACCAGGCTTCTGGTCGTCTTAAACCGAATTCAATATCTATCAATAGATAGGATATCGTGGGATAGATAGGATTTCTCGGCCGATATCGACGTCAGTGGGTAGTACCCTAGCCGTTGATCTATTGTTGAACAGACAATGTGAACGGTGACCGTCCTGTCCTTCGGTAAATTCGACTATAAGGTAGGTATTACCTACATGGGGGACTAATGGTTACTTGAATGAAAGTATTTTCCGGTTCATATACAGGCTGAGTTTTTCAAGTGGATGGCCAGGTCCGAAATTGTGAGGATTAGCGAATAAGACTTGAAGTAGTCACGAGGCTAATTTTAATGAAAATTAAAAATGCATCATTGGATTTCTGAAAAAATTATATTCCTAGTCAGCTCGTTGATTTTGAAAAAGAAAACGCGTTCTGTATTATTACACCATTCGATAGTGTCGCTAATAAGGATTAAATTTTAGGAAGGAATAACTTACGGTAAACTTAAGAAAAGGGCTAATTTTTAACAAAATACTGATTGTTCCTATATTTCATACATTCCTACATATTAATCCTTAAGTGATGAAATGATGGACATCCATGGCCCGATTTGGCAAAATCATTTTTCAAAAATCCAAATAAGCAGTTTTAATTTTCATCAAAATCGGGCTCGAAAATTCTTTGAGTGTTTTTCGCTCATAGTTTCGGATTTGGCCACTCACACCCATTTGAAAAACTCACCCATATCTATATATTCAAATCTTACCAATTATTTCCGTTTTTAGGGTGCCGTACCCAAAGGGTAAAAAAGGGACCCTATTACAGACGCCGCGGTCCGTCTGCCTGTCTGTCAGTCACCAGGCTGTATCTCATGAACCGTGATAGCTAGACAGTTGAAATGTTCACAGATGATGTATTTTTGTTTCCGCTATAACAACAAATACTAAAAACAGAATAAAATTAATATTTATTTGGGGCGCACACAAACGTGTTTTTTTTGCTGTTTTTTGCAATAATGGTACGGAACCCTTTGCCCAGCAGTGGATCAAAGTAAACTAAATAAAAAACATATAAAAAAATTGCATACCACTATTCCTTTGCTTAAAATGATATGGATAAAGAAACTCAGTGGCAGCTAAAAACAAAAGAATGTATGATACAATACGCTAAGACAAAGCTAGATTAAACAAAGAACAGGCACCTAGGGCCCTTCCAACATCTAATTACTACAAAAAGATCCCTCTTTCACGCCCCAATACGTATCTACGTGTGTCAATAAAACACTCAGAAGATTTAAAAACAATTAGAAGGGCAAGAACACCGTAGATTAAGGAGATAGCGAAAGTGAATTTACTGCGGACAATTATCAAACGATCCTGGTCGTAAAGCCTGAGTTAAAACCTCTTAAAAGCTGCGTCGGCAACAATTTATTCAAAATCTTGCTCAGCTGATGAAGTACTTATTCACAGGGAAACATATTTGATGTGCACTTCAATGTAATTAACATTTGCATTCGTTTCAATGCAATTAAATAAGAACATAACTTTGCACACTGACGATCTGATAAATTAATTATTTATTTCGCCCGGTTTTTCTTGTAAATATCTGGATGAAATCTCTGACTGCAATGAAACATTGAAACTTAAGAAGATTTTCAATCCTTGAACAGAAAAAATAAGTAATATCAAGGAATAAGGATCTTAACAGATGACGTTCTGCATTTTCTGCCAAACTCCATGGCAAAAAGGCGTCAGTTTAAGTTTGCACATAACATCAGTAGATACTGTATGGTTTTCTTTTTTTTTTTTTTTATAACCTATAAGCTCGCGCTTGACCACAATCTCACCTGATGGTAAGCGATGATGTGGTCGACGGTGAAACACGCTTGCCTAGAAATAACCTATTCACTCTTGACTTAAAGACCCCTAGATTGTAGCTATCGGGAAACACAGACTCCGGCAGGGAATTCCACTCCTTAGCTGTACGCATAATAAAAGTGTTCCCAAAACGTTTTGTGCGTATGGGTGGGATGTCTACCATGTATCGATGGCGCATCGCCGTACGTCTGGTAGTCCGATGATGGAACGGGCTAGGTGGAATTATATCGTGCAATTCCATCGCATTGTTTGCATTTGACTACGTTACCTTTATAAATCATTGCTGGATGGATCCAATTTAAATTGTCATTCGTATCTAGAATGTTCTGATTGTCATCTTTGCCAGGGCTCCTCGGAGAAAATATATAAAAATATTGCGAATAAACGCTAAATACAATACAAATATAGCGGTATATTAACTGTGGTAACCTCAAGGGTACCACAGTACACAAGGAGCGTTTCCATTTATCAAAGTCAGCCCAAAACTTTTTGGGAGTGATGATCCTCAATAACGACCCATACCTAATACCACAAAGTACGTAAGCGGCGGCGCGCCGCAGACAGAGGGGCCACTCTCACTTTGACATTTCGGTTTTACAGGGAATATTGGGCAATATTGGACCGAGCTCAGTCGCGGCTGTCACGAGTGCGTTGTCACGTCATTCATACATTAAGTACTGTAACGAGGTTGGTTGCATTGGATGGGTTACCTTTATTATTTGTTACAGACCGAATTTACTTTTTTGTTTTTAATTCTTTCTTTCAATTATTTTTAAGTTATAAAGGTCATTAATCTTTCAAGATGACAAATTAGAAATTCATTATCTAGGATTATAATAAATTATTTTAAGCCCATAGATGAAATTGGAAACTTGTCATAATAATAAGGTTCAAGTCATACAGCTTACAAATATGTTTCCTCCGACTGCACAGCATAATTTTCTTCTTGTTTAAGATCATCTTTGGTTTTTGATTTTATTAGGTACCTGTTTTTTCACATTTATATTTTTGTCAAGCTTGGAGCTTTGTACAATTTAGTTTTTTAAGTGGGATCATTATTACACTATAACTACGTCTTTTTACTCTCCAATATTCATCGTATGTGGCGTAATATTAAATGTTTCATGATATTAAATGGATATTTGATGCCCTGTCTACCCTCTACGGCATGTAAGCATGATATGATGTATGTTTAGACGAATCTATGTATTTATGTTTGTAACTTGGGCAACCTACTCTTTTTTTTAATTCGGAATCAATATAGTAGCAACCCTAGTGAATTTGTCAAGTTTAGCTGTCAATTTTCTAAACGGCGGGAGTGGCCCTTCTGTGTACTTACTATTTTGTGCTAATACCTATGGGCCTTTCTCAACGATCGTGATAATTCTATCGCAGCAAGAATCGCCATTGTGGAGTCATAATGTGAATTAATAAACATTTCCCCATACATCTCACTGAAAGTAGACTTGTTTACGGCCATTTATGTTATTAGAGCTTACGAGGGCAAACAATAAATTGTACTTAAACCAGCTTTGGCTATGTATTTTTAATTTAATGGCCGGTGACTGAGCATCAGGAGTTATTGTAATTGTTGCTCTTAATTTATCTAGCTTAACGCTTGTGATAACAACCCATAAACGACCGAAACAATGAATAGTCATAGCAATGTTTTTTTTTTTGTGTTTGTGCTCACGCTTGACTACTATCTCACCTGATGGTAAGCGAAGATGTGGTCGACGGTGAATCACGCTTGACTTAAAGACGCCCAGATTGTAGCTATCGGGAAACACAGACTCCGGTAGGGAATTCCACTCCGTAGCTGTACGCATGTCCACCATAAACCGATGGCGCATCGCCGTACGTCTTGTAGTCCGATGATGAAACGGGCTTGGTGGAATTAGATCATGCAATGCCATCGCACACTCCCCAAAATGTAACCGATAAAAAACCGACAAGCTGGCAACTTGGCGACGATGTTCGAGGAAATGATGAAATCAATACGTTTGGTCAATTTTAATTGAGTATCAAGTTTTAATAAATCAATCTTATTAAAACTTGATACTCAATTAAATTTCACTGTACAAAGTTTAATGTCTTTAGGCATTTTCTACCGATTGGCATTGTCATAAGCGTAAACTTTTCTTTGTCTGCACGCTGAATCTCCAGAAAAATAAAGTAACCTCAAGCTTAACAGATTTTATTCTGCAGGCAAGTACCCATCTCCCACAAAATATCTACCAAAACAAATAAATACAAACCCAAAACGAAAACAACAGCCCGCCTGTCAATTCTCACTAAAATAACAAATCCGAAGAGTGACGTAAAGGAAAACCGGAATACAAAATTTGAGTACACAAAATGGAATCACCGCGCGGTGCATCAAAGTCGAGGAAGCTTGTCAGCGCTATTCCTCGGAATTTTCATGAACATTCACGAAGTTGAACGCAATCCGCATACTCGCACAGCTCAGGTACTTTCAACAGGATTCGTTTGTTGAAACTGGCTACTGTGGCTGCCATGTTCCCGTCGCCAGCAAATTGAACCAGCCAGGCGCAGACCGACTAAAGTCAAAGCGCCAAATACGCATTTTACCGCCAGTCTTTTACACAATTCTCCTCGCGAAAATCCCAAAAATAACCCAGACAATTCCTAACAGTCTGTCCCTTACTTAAGTATAATAAAAACTTTTCATAAGCCGATTTAAATCGAAAATCCAAACAAAGCTGTCCCTTTATTTGAATGTTAAGGTTTTAGAGATTTATTCTAGGAGCTATTAACATTTGCGGCCGCCATTTGTTTAAGTAAGCCACTTGTTAATTTCAACCTTTAAATTACGAATACACATGTACTAGATTGGGATCAGGTATGAAGTAGATAATGTTTTTACTTACCTGCTATTACTAATATCAAATGATATTTATTTTGAAAGATGTTCAAAATAAAATTTTAACGTTAACTTTTTGACACTGATTAACTTAACTAGATTAGGCTAGTGTTGCCTGGCCTTGACGTTTCATACTCTGGGAAGAAATACTGAAACAAACTCAGAGGTAAAAGTATATTTTAACAATGTGAGAACCATGTGGGTTAATCTGTGGTGGTCTTTTCAAGAGCACAACACAGATTTGACCACAAAGCGAATGTAGGTGTGCCTATTTTATGTAGGTGCGTGTGTTGGAACAATATTGTGGTTACAAACAAATAAAAAATGTCCACAACACAGAAATACATGCATTTTATAAAAAATAACGGGGTTAAGTTCCCCGGGGAAATCATAACGATTTAGAAGATTCGGTTTTACTGAGCTTGCCTCCTGCGTACTGTTGACAATGGCAAAAAGGCGTCAGTTTAAGTTTGCACATAACATCAGTAGATACTGTATGATGTTTTTTTTTTTTTTTATAAGCTATAGGCTCGCGCTTGACCACAATCTCACCTGATGGTAAGCGATGATCTGGTCGACGGTGAAACACGCTTGCCTAGAAATAACCTATTCACTCTTGACTTAAAGACCCCTAGATTGTAACTATCGGGAAACACAGACTCCGGCAGGGAATTCCACTCCTTAGTTATACGCATAATAAAAGTGTTCCCAAAACGTTTTGTGCGTATGGGTGGGATGTCTACCATGTATCGATGGCGCATCGCCGTACGTCTGGTAGTCCGATGATGGAACGGGCTAGGTGGAATTATATCGTGCAATTCCATCGCATTGTTTGCATTTGACTACGTTACCTTTATAAATCATTGCTGGATGGATCCAATTTAAATTATCATTCGTATCTAGAATGTTCTGATTGTCATCTTTGCCAGGGCTCCTCGGAGAAAATATATAAAAATATTGCGAATAAACGCTAAATACAATACAAATATAGCGGTATATTAACTGTGGTAACCTCAAGGGTACCACAGTACACAAGGAGCGTTTCCATTTATCAAAGTCAGCCCAAAACTTTTTGGGAGTGATGATCCTCAATAACGACCCATACCTAATACCACAAAGTACGTAAGCGGCGGCGCGCCGCAGACAGAGGGGCCACTCTCACTTTGACATTTCGGTTTTACAGGGAATATTGGGCAATATTGGACCGAGCTCAGTCGCGGCTGTCACGAGTGCGTTGTCACGTCATTCATACATTAAGTACTGTAACGAGGTTGGTTGCATTGGATGGGTTACCTTTATTATTTGTTACAGACCGAATTTACTTTTTTGTTTTTAATTCTTTCTTTCAATTATTTTTAAGTTATAAAGGTCATTAATCTTTCAAGATGACAAATTAGAAATTCATTATCTAGGATTATAATAAATTATTTTAAGCCCATAGATGAAATTGGGAACTTGTCATAATAATAAGGTTCAAGTCATACAGCTTTCAAATATGTTTCCTCCGACTGCACAGCATAATTTTCTTCTTGTTTAAGATCATCTTTGGTTTTTTGATTTTATTAGGTACCTGTTATTTCACATTTATATTTTTGTCGAGCTTGGAGCTTTTTACAATTTAGTTTTTTAAGTGGGATCATTATTACACTATAACTACGTCTTTTCGTGATATTAAATGGATATTTGATGCCCTGTCTACCCTCTAAGGCATGTAAGCATGATATGATGTATGTTTAGACGAATCTATGTATTTATGTTTGTAACTTGGGCAACCTACTCTTTTTTTTAATTCGGAATCAATATAGTAGCAACCCTAGTGAATTTGTCAAGTTTAGCTGTCAATTTTCTAAACGGCGGGAGTGGCCCTTCTGTATACTTACTATTTTGTGCTAATACCTATGGGCCTTTCTCAACGATCGTGATAATTCTATCGCAGCAAGAATCGCCATTGCGGAGTCATAATGTGAATTAATAAACATTTCCCCATACATCTCACTGAAAGTAGACTTGTTTACGGCCATTTATGTTATTAGAGCTTACGAGGGCAAACAATAAATTGTACTTAAACCAGCTTTGGCTATGTATTTTTAATTTAATGGCCGGTGACTGAGCATCAGGAGTTATTGTAATTGTTGCTCTTAATTTATCTAGCTTAACGCTTGTGATAACAACCCATAAACGACCGAAACAATGAATAGTCATAGCAATGTTTGTTTTTTTGTGTTTGTGCTCACGCTTGACTACTATCTCACCTGATGGTAAGCGAAGATGTGGTCGACGGTGAATCACGCTTGACTTAAAGACGCCCAGATTGTAGCTATCGGGAAACACAGACTCCGGTAGGGAATTCCACTCCGTAGCTGTACGCATGTCCACCATAAACCGATGGCGCATCGCCGTACGTCTTGTAGTCCGATGATGAAACGGGCTTGGTGGAATTAGATCATGCAATGCCATCGCACACTCCCCAAAATGTAACCGATAAAAAACCGACAAGCTGGCAACTTGGCGACGATGTTCGAGGAAATGATGAAATCAATACGTTTGGTCAATTTTAATTGAGTATCAAGTTTTAATAAATCAATCTTATTAAAACTTGATACTCAATTAAATTTCACTGTACAAAGTTTAATGTCTTTAGGCATTTTCTACCGATTGGCATTGTCATAAGCGTAAACTTTTCTTTGTCTGCACGCTGAATCTCCAGGAAAATAAAGTAACCTCAAGCTTATCAAATTTGATTCTTTAGCCAAGTACCCATCTCCCACAAAATATCTACCAAAACAAATAAATACAAACCCAAAACGAAAACAACAGCCCGCCTGTCAATTCTCACTAAAATAACAAATCCGAAGAGTGGCGTAAAGGAAAACCGGAATACAAAATTTGAGTACACAAAATGGAATCACCGCGCGGTGCATCAAAGTCGAGGGAGCTTGTCAGCGCTATTCCTCGGAATTTTCATGAACATTCACGAAGTTGAACGCAATCCGCATACTCGCACAGCTCAGGTACTTTCAACAGGATTCGTTTGTTGAAACTGGCTACTGTGGCTGCCATGTTCCCGTCGCCAGCAAATTGAACCAGCCAGGCGCAGACCGACTAAAATCAAAGCGCCAAATACGCATTTTACCGCCAGTCTTTTATACAATTCTCCTCGCGAAAATCCCAAAAATAACCCAGACGATTCCTAACAAAGTCTGTCCCTTACTTAAGTATAATAAAAACTTTTCATAAGCCGATTTAAATCGAAAATCCAAACAAAGCTGTCCCTTTATTTGAATGTTAAGGTTTTAGAGATTTATTCTAGGGGCTATTAACATTTGCGGCCGCCATTTGTTTAAGTAAGCCACTTGTTAATATCAACCTTTAAATTACGAGTACACGTGTAGTAGATTGGGATCAGGTATGAAGTAGACAATGTTTTTACTTACCTGCTATTTCTAATATCAAATGATATTTGTTTTGTAAGTTGGTCAAAATATTTTCAATAATAATCTGTGGTGGTCTTTTCAAGAGCACCACACAGATTTGACCATAAAGAGTATGTAGGTATGCCTATTTTGTGTAGGTACATGCGTTGGAACAATATTGTGGTAACAAACAAATAAAAAATGTCCACATCACAGAAATACCTACATGCGTTTTATAAAAAATAACGGGGTTAAGTTCCCCAGTTAGATTAGAGAGAGATCCCGATTTAGAAGATTCGGTTTTACTGAGCTTGCCTCCTGCGTACTGTTGACAAAATCGCGAAACAATTGGAAAAAATATGTATATCGGATGGATGAATGTTCCACGCAACTGTAAATTTTTCACTATTCAGAGGGAGACCTAGATTTTCATATTGGTGGTCGGCAAAATTGTATTAAACAGTTTGTTTTATTGCTATACTAGCTTTTGCCCGCGGCTTCGCCCGCGTTCAAAGCTCAAAAAAAACTACTCCGATCGCCACCAAACTTGTCCTCCGCTGGAAAAATCTAAAGATTCTCTGAAAATTTCATTGAAATCGGTCCTCGGATTCGGTTTCGGAGTCTATAAGGAATATACAAACATACATACTTTCTCTTGTATATATATAGATAGGTACCTCCCAGCTGGGTTAGTAGTATATAAATACTTAGTTGTGAAGTAACAAGATGTCCTTAAATAAGAATCAGTCTGGCAATTCTGTATCTCACTGACATAAATATTAAAAGAAAAGAAAAGCAAGAAAAAGTGTTTATTCGTTATTTTTAGGGTAAAAAAAGGAACCCTCATAAGATCACTTTCTTGTCCGTCTGTCCGTCAGTCCGTGTGTCACCACCGATTTTCGATTGACGGGTGGACCTAGCAAAATGAAATTTATACCAGATACTGAGGTCTATCAGAGCAGTGGTGGCCCAGTGGTATCGACCACGACTTACAAGTTGTAGGCCGTGGGTTCGAGCCCAGGCAGGCGTTTTACTTTGTGTAAATTATTTCATCACCACTGCTCTCAAAACGGTGAAGGAAAACATCGTGAGGAAACCGGCATGTTCTAGATCCAAAAATTCGAAGACATGTGACATCCACCAACCCGCACTGGGCCCGCGTGGTGGATTATAGCCCATTCCCTCTCACAGAGAGGAGGCCTGTGTCCCAGCAGTGGGAAAATTAATAGGCTGATGATGTGATGATGTGACTGAGGTCTATAGTTCCTATTAGGTGTATAAAAATCAACACACACCTGAGTCAACACTATAAAAAGATATTTAGATTTTCGCGAAAACTTGTAAGCACCAAAATTCATCTTAATTTTCAACTTTTTTATTTTTCAGAATTTCCCTTTACTCGTGCTGTAAGACCTTGATTTTAACCAAAATTGACAATTCTAGGTTAACCAGAAATACCCTATAGGTTTTAGGTCGAAAACCTATATGGTAGTTCCCGTTGACCTAGTTACCTAAATATGTTGGTGAATGTAGAGAGCTGTTTGTACGGAACCCTCGGTGTGCGAGTCCTACTCGCACTAGACTGGTTTATTATTATGTTATAACTTATCATGTAGGTATATCAAAGAAAATCGGTTAGTGTGGGCGCCTAGCCTACTAACACCTACTGTCATAGTCGCGTATTCGTCACTATACGCTTGGCGTACGCTCGCTTGCAGTTTACATACAAAACTATGAAGCGTCGCGCTCGCATCGCTGTATGCAGGCTTCATGACGCCTGTCGTACCACATGTCGGGCGTTCATCGAGTGGACGCACGTGTTATTTTTTTATAAAAATAGTGGCAACGGCAGCGAAATTTGTTCTGAAAATGAAACTATCCGTGTTTGCACTACAATAATCTGTTTGAATATGCTAAAAAAGATATAACTGAAATACTCATTCTATGGAATGAGTAAAATACACTATAATGATTTTAAAAAGTCTTGCCGCTACGAAAAATCTACGAATCAAATCGTCATCTTCGGCGACTTCGAATGTGTTCGTCGTTCAACGGCTAAAATTATTGAAAACGTACCTACGCGTGCAACTCGCCTGGTGGACATAGGTTCGTACGTTGGACTGCACAAGCTTCACGGCGTATTTTAAAGCGTCTTTGAAGCTACGCCTCCGTGGACAGTGGGCCTAACTTGACAGTGTAATATTAAAAAAGAAATAAAAACCAGCCAAGTGCGAGTCAGACTCGCGCACGAAGAACGGAAAAAAAATCACGTTTGTTGTATGGTAGCCCCACTTAAATATTCATTTTATTCGCTTTTTAGTATTTGTTGTTATAGCGGCAACAGAAATACATCATCTGTACAAATTTCAACTGTCTAACTATCACGGTTCATGAGATATAGCCTGGTGGCAGACAGACAGAAAGACGGACCGCGTTGTCTTAGTAATAGGGTTCCGTTTTTACCCTTTGGGTACGGAACACTAAACAAAGAGGGTAAGTATAATAGATTAGTTAACCAAACAACTATTACTTGACCTAACAAATATTTTGTGAAGAACGAATCCTGCCAATAAGTAACTCTTTTTTAGTACACCACAAGGAATTTCCTGAGTGATTTGTTTAAGTGATAAAATGTTTATATAGGAATTCAATACATGCCGTAAATAAAGCAAGGTTGTGTTCGAGGCAGCCCTGGGGAGGAATATTGTTTATTCATGTATACGGAAAAAAATTGGCGAGCACTCCAATCGGTGAATGGTTGCGGAATCTTATCTCTAGGGTCGTTGATATGTCATTAGAAAAGGTGTGTAAATTCGTTTGACGGATCGTACAGTTGGAGTGATAGTACTTCCCCTGGCCGCGGCACAGTGACATACTTCAAACTTATGAAAATAGAATAATGAAAATAAATTATAGTATAGAATAGAATATACTTTATTGTACACCAAAACATGAAGTTACACATCTCTTTTACAATAATACTTATTTCTACGGGTACAAAGGCGGCCTTATCGCTGACAGCGATATCTACCAGACAATCTTTTGATGGACCTAAATAACTTAGAATAGAACAGGGGGTAGTCTGTGGTGTATTATACATTAAAATATCCTTTTTTAAACCAGCATTTTTCGTATTCTTCTCAGCAAACCCTTTCATATGATACCCATATGGCAGTGCACAAAAAATAACTGAACAATAAATAAAAAATAATAACAGCATATGGCAGTGCACAAAAATTAACTAGTCCGCCACCTTGGGCAGTCCGCCATATAGGATTTAGAATGACGTCATTTAGCTAACCATGCATTGTCATCCAAAGTAAACGTGTATGCAAAATGTCCTCTTAATCGGTGGAGGATAACTGCTTTAAAATTCAGTTGCAAGATTTGTCCCGAACACACACACATACATTGTAAGTTAAATAAAAGCTTGTAATAATACTCGTATGGAGGTATGCGCACTGTTTACGCCTATTGTATATAAATAAATAAAATAGAAATAGAAAACAATTCCTCCTATATCACGGGTGATAATAGGCATATTCGCGCTTGCATAGTATTAATTTCATATAAATAAAAATATTTTTCATTATTTTACAAAGCGCTTAACCTTTCTTGTGTTTAAGACGTGGATTCACGCGAGATACAATTTTCTTTGGCTTTTCTATTGTTTCGGTAATTACGGGCACACGACCGGCTGCCCGCCCGACAGTTTTTATTCTTCCCAAACAACAATTTGTTTTCCTCTTATTCGAAACTCGAATGACATTTCAAAAACAGCCAGAAGTATTTTTTGTCAGCCTAAAAGCTGCAAGGTTCGTTACAGCATGCAATCTTCATTTGAATACAGTATTGTAATTAGTTGGTACATATTGGTATCTACGTCTGAGTGACAAGGGTAATTAGAAAGGGAACGAGCCTCTACAGCCAGGCCATACATTTTTGGTTATATACGTTACTGTAAAAGCCCGAACTACGATAAAACCTAGGCAAAACGGTACAACGGTTAACGGTAAAAGCTAAGATTTACAAAGTCTTACTGGTAAAAGTCCGGAATGATCTATTATAATTGCGATTTTCGGGCTTTAATCAGCAAAAACACGGTAAATCTTAGGATTTACCTCAGTGACTGGTAAATGTTGAAAATTTGTAATATCTATGACATAGTACGATACGAAATTATGAGAACAATTAAGAACTGATTGATTAGCATCACCACGTTAGTATGTTTGATAAACGTTCAGAAGAGAGACGAATCATTGATTATTTCGGACTTTTACCAGTAATACTTGGTAAATCTTAGGGTTTACCGGTAAATCCTAGGTTTAACCGTAGTTCGGGCTCTTAGGGTAAACACATACATAAAACGGAATATTTCGTTAGGAGCACGTGTACAGAGTTCGTCTCTGTAGCGTGGCCAACGTTAACTGACGGTATCACATCAGGTAGGATAGCATTAGTACTGCTTGTGTCGAGTGATCTTGACATATATTTTTTTTTTTTTTTGATTGAAACTGCCATCAGTCGTTAGCGACTATAATCAGTTCGGTTATACTTCAACAGGACTTTGGGTTTTGGAGGCCATCGCCTCAACCAACCATTAATTACATAAGCGAAATTTGCTTCCGTTTAAGTCGTCTTACGGCTTGGGAGGTGTCAAGTAATTTGATAGCCAAGGGATTTGGGTGTATCGCTAAGCGTTCGGCATAACGTCTTGTGTGTTCTTTAATTTCCTCCTTTATGGTGGGCATGTTGAGGTATTCATGTATCTCGTCACTGCGAGAAAACCATGGTGCGTTTACAATTGTCCGCAAAATTGCATTTTGTGCTCTTTGCAGACATGTTATATTGCTGTCGCTGGCAACCCCCCAAAGTTGGATGCCGTATGTCCATATGGGTTTGATTACTGCATTGTACAACAGTAATTTATTTTCCAAGGAGAGAATCGAGTTCCGTTTCATCAGCGAGTACAAGTTTTTGAATTTCAGGTTCACTTCGTTGCGTTTGCACTTTATGTGAGTCTTCCAAGTAAGGCGGCGATCTAGGTGGAACCCTAGGTACTTAATGCAATCACCATGTGGCAAGATGTCAGTGCCTAGTTGGACTGGAGGACAAATTCCTCTTCTCAGGCTGAAAGTAATGTGATGTGATTTTTGGGCGCTGGCTTTAATATTTTTTTACATATTTTTTTTAGTTTTTTATTTTATTTAGAGCAATAGATATCTAATGTTTTGGTCCGGTTGGTGCCCCAGAAAACAGCTTGCTGGTGTCGCAAATTCGGTCTCTGGTGTCAGTAAAGGTGACAATAAAGGTGAGTTTTTAATCACATCAATATCGTGAGGAAAGATCTGAATTCAGCCACAAACATGATGTATTGAAGGGTTATTTGCGCTACAGTGAAACGATGACTGGCACAAATGACTAACTACATATTTTTTGAAAATTTCATAGATGTATAACTCAACCAATCAATGATTTACTTGACCCCTAACTACTAAGAGACGTCGATTGAATTTATGCCATAGCACCACCATAACTGCCGATCTCTTACCGCATCCGTTTCTATCGTTCTTCTAGTTCGTAGAATAGCCTTACCAATCCTTTAACCATTGCTCCTAAAACCAGGCTTCTGGTCGTCTTAAACCGAATTCAATATCTATCAATAGATAGGATATCGTGGGATAGATAGGATTTCTCGGCCGATATCGACGTCAGTGGGTAGTACCCTAGCCGTTGATCTATTGTTGAACAGACAATGTGAACGGTGACCGTCCTGTCTTTCGGTAAATTTGACTATAAGGTAGGTATTACCTACATGGGGGACTAATGGTTACTTGAATGTAAGTATTTTCCGGTTCATATACAGGCTGAGTTTTTGAAGTGGATGGCCAGGTCCGAAACTGTGAGGATTAGCGAATAACACTTGAAGTAGTCACGAGGCTAATTTTAATGAAAACTAAAAATGCATCATTGGATTTCTGAAAAATTTATATTCCTAGCCAGGAATCGAACAGGTTGATTTTGAAAAAAAAAATAACACATTATGTATTATTACACCATTCGATAGTGTCCCTCCTAAGGATTTAATTTTAGGAAGGCATAACATACGGTAAACTGAAGATAAGGGCTCATTTTTAACATATACCTATTCCTATGGTAAAAAAATAAAATGATATGGATAAAGAAACTCTGTGGTAGCTAAAAACAAAAGAAAGTCCGGAACGATACGCTATATAGACAACGCTAGATATACACTTAGAGATAATGAGATATACACAAAGAATCGGCTTGAAGATCTAGGGCCCTTCCAACATCTAATTACTACAAAAAGATCCCTCTTTCACGCCCCAATAGGTACCTATGTGTGTCAATAAAACACTCAGAAGATTTAAAAACAATTAGAAGGGCAAGAACACCGTAGATTAAGGAGATAGCGAAAGTGAATTTACTGCAGACAATAATCAAACGATCCTGGTCGTAAAGCCTGAGTTAAAACCTCTTAAAAGCTGCGTCGGCAACAATTTATTCAAATTCTTGCTCAGCTGATGAAGTACTTATTCACAGGGAAACATATTTGATGTGCACTTCAATGTAATTGACATTTACATTCGTTACAATGCAATTAAATAAGTCACACAACTTAATTTCGAAAACTGACGATCTGACAAATTATATATTCCGCCCGGTTTTTCTTGAATACTTTTAAATTCCAATCATAGCTGGATGAAATCTCTGACTGCAATGAAACATTTAAACCCAAGAATATTTTCAATCCTTAAACAGACAAAATAAGTAATATAAACGAGGTGTATGTAAGGAATAAGGACCTTAACAAATGGCGTTCTGTATTTTCTGCCAACCTCTATGGCAAAAAGGCGTCAGTTTAAGTTTGCACATAACATCAGTAGGTACTGTATGGTGCTTGCATTTGACTACGTTACCTTTATAAATCATTCCTGGATGGATCCAAAGTAAAGTGTCATTCGTATCTAGAATGTTCTGATTGACATCTTTGCCAGGGCTCCTCGGAGAAAATATATAAAATGATTGCGAATAAACGCTAAATACAAAACAAATATAGCGTATTATTAACTGTGGTACCCTCAAGGGTACCACAGTACACAAGGAGCGTTTCCATTTATCAAAGTCAGCCCAAAACTTTTTGGGAGTGATTATCCTCAATAACGACCCATACATAATACCTATGGGCCTTTTTCAACGATCGTGATAAGTCTATCGCAGCAAGAATCGCCATTGCGGAGTCATAATGTGAATTAATAAACATTTTCCCATACATCTCACTGAAAGTAGACTTGTTTACGGCCATTTATGTTATTAGAGCTTACGAGGGCAAACAATAAATTGTACTTAAACCAGCTTTGGCTATGTATTTTTAATTTAATGGCCGGTGACTGGGCATCAGGAGTTATTGTAATTGTTGCTATTAATTTATCTAGCTTAACGCTTGTGATAACAACCCATAAACGACTGAAACAATGAACAGTCATAGCAATGGTTTTTTTTTTTTTGTGTGTTTGTGCTCGCGCTTGACTACTATCTCACCTGATGGTAAGCGAAGATGTGGTCGACGGTGAATCACGCTTGACTTAAAGACCCCCAGATTGTAGCTATCGGGAAACACAGACTCCAGCAGGGAATTCCACTCCTTAACTGTACGCATAATAAAACAAAACGTTTTATGCGTATGGGTGGCATGTCCACCTTAAACCGATGGCGCATCGCCGTACTTCTTGTAGTCCGATGATGAAACGGGCTAGTGGAATTAGATCATGCAATGCCATCGCACACTCCCAAAAAATGTAACCGATAAAAAACCGACAAGCTGGCAACTCGGCGACGATGTTCGAGGAAATGATGAAATCAACACGTTTGGTCAATTTTAATTGAGTATCAAGTTTTAACAAATCAATATTATTAAAACTTGATACTCAATTAAATTTCACTGTTCAAAGTTTAATGTCTTTAGGCAGTTTCTACGGATTGGCATTGTCATAAGCGTAAACTTTTCTTTGTCTGCACGCTGAATCTCCAGGAAAATAAAGTAACCTCAAGCTTATCAAATTTGATTCTTTAGCAAAGTACCCATCTCCCACAAAATATCTACCAAAACAAATAAATACAAACCCAAAACGAAAACAACAGCCCGCCTGTCAATTCTCACTAAAATAACAAATCCGAAGAGTGACGTAAAGGAAAACCGGAATACAAAATTTGAGTACACAAAATGGAATCACCGCGCGGTGCATCAAAGTCGAGGGAGCTTGTCAGCGCTATTCCTCGGAATTTTCATGAACATTCACGAAGTTGAACGCAATCCGCATACTCGCACAGCTCAGGTACTTTCAACAGGATTCGTATGTTGAAACTGGCTACTGTGGCTGCCATGTTCCCGTCGCCAGCAAATTGAACCAGCCAGGCGCAGACCGACTAAAATCAAAGCGCCAAATACGCATTTTACCGCCAGTCTTTTATACAATTCTCCTTGCGAAAATCCCAAAAATAACCCAGACGATTTCTAACAAAGTCTGTCCCTTACTTAAGTATAATAAAAACTTTTCATAAGCCGATTTAAATCGAAAATCCAAACAAAGCTGTCCCTTTATTTGAATGTTAAGGTTTTAGAGATTTATTCTAGAGACTATTAACATTTGCGGCCGCCATTTGTTTAAGTAAGCCACTTGTTAATTTCAACCTTTAATTACGAGTACACATGTAGTAGATTGGGATCAGGTATGAAGTAGATAATGTTTTTACTTACCTGCTATTACTAATATCAAATTATATTTATTTTGTAAGATGTTCAAAATAAAATTTTAACGTTAACTTTTTGACACTGATCAACTTAACTAGATTAGGCTAGTGTTGCCTGGCCTTGACGTTTCCTACTCTGGGAAGAAATACTGAAACAAACTCAGAGGTAAAAGTATATTTTAACAATGTGAGAACCATATGGGTTAATCGGTGGTGGTCTTTTCAAGAGCACAACACAGATTTGACCACAAAGCGAATGTAGGTGTGCCTATTTTATGTAGGTGCGTGTGTTGGAACAATATTGTGGTTACAAACAAATAAAAAATGTCCACAACACAGAAATACATGCGTTTTATAAAAAATAACGGGGTTAAGTTCCCCGGGGAAATCATAACGATTTAGAAGATTCGGTTTTACTGAGCTTGCCTCCTGCGTACTGTTGACAATATTGCGAAACAATTGGAAAAAATATGTATATCGGATGGCTGAATTTTCCACGCAACTGTACATGTTTCCCTATTCAGAGGGAGACCTAGATTTACATATTGGTGGTCTGCAAAATTGTATTAAACAGTTATTTTTACTGCTATATAAAAGGTACCTCCCAGCTGGCTAAATAGTATTTATGTACTTAGTAGTGAAGTAACACGATGTCCTTAAATAAGAATCAGTCTGTGATTTTTGTATCTCACTGAGATAAATAAAGGTCTGTATATGTGAATGGTTGTTAACCAATAACGGCTGAACAGACATGGGTTCCGGCACACAGGTACATCCTGACCTAGCTTAGAACATTAGTTGTGTTCAATGTTACCTTTGGACACTGACTCAGCCCTCGGCCTGGCTGACGCGCGCCCCATATAAAATACTGTTTGTTTGCATCTTACATGCATAGTACACAGATGAATTTGTACATTAGTGTGTGTTAAAACAAAATAGTATATAAGCTGTAAAATATTGTTAAAAAATCAGATATGAATTTATATTCTTGTCTCATTACCCCTCACTTTGGCCAAGACATCTTTAACCCTCTCTCAGTCTCGTGAGTTTGCTGGACTGGTAGTGAGTGTACCCTTCCCAAACTTAGGATTCCTGCCCACTATCCGTTTTTACGGTTCCGTACCCAAAGGGTAAAAACGGGACCCTATTACTGAGACTCCGCGGTCCGTCTGTCTGTCTGTCTGTCACCAGGCTATATCTCATGAACCGTGATAGTTTAGACAGTTGAAATTTTCACAGGTGATGTATATCTGTTGCCGCTACAACAACAAATACTAAAAACAAAATAAAATAAATATTTAAGGGGGCTTCCATACAACATTTTTTTGCCGTTTTTTACGAAAATGGTACGGAACCCTTCGTGCGCGAGTCCGACTCGCACTTGGCCGGTTTTTTTAACCTTAGGTCGCATGGTGCAGAAATCCTGAACTTATCTATACAGGGTGTCCCAGAAATCGACGTCAAGCCATAAATGGGTGATAGACCAAGTTATAACAGTTCTCAGAAAAATACGAAAAAAAATCTATCTAATATTTTTAAAAAATTATGTTCACTTTAAAAATTTACTAAAAAAATCAATCCTTGTAATGGTTCTTTAACTCCAATTGCTACAAATCCCATAATTTATAATTTTTTTTATTATTATGTAATCTTGAATAATGCTTGTGTAGATTTTTGCCTAAAATTTAAAGCCAACTCCTCCTACTTAGAAGAAAATTAAACTTTTTCAAAACCAAATTATTCAAATTTACTGTTTCGCCCAACTTTAACTGACTGTACTGAAAAAAAAATGTACTACGCTAGTTTGGCAAGTAACATGAAAAATTGGCGCATTTAATAAGGATTCAAAAATGGTGTAACACTTGCTAGATTACGTTTTCAATAATTGGTCAAATTTTTTTTTGTAAATAGTATCGGTTTTTACCCAAAATGTCCATACTTCCTTAAAATGACTTTAGCTTACCTAAAGCTTTGCTAAACTCCGTTTCTAGTTCGATAGAGACGGAGAGAGTCATTTTACGAAGTGTGAGCGAGATAAGAAATCGAAATTTTACGTAATTTAAGAGCAAAGTTATGATAGTGACTCAACCTTTTTACTTTAAGTCAGGACCAGATTTCTCATCTTAGAAAAAAAAAACAAATTATCAGTTTTTTTTTTATTTTATTACAATAAATGTTTAAACTGCCTTCCTTCGACTGCAATGCAAGCACGACATCTTCTTAAAAAAGATCTGGTTATTTTCCGGGCAAATCTTCCCCTGTTTACAAAGACAACGGCTTCCGTTATTCTTTCCCGCAGCTCGGCTAAATTCTCTATTGTTTTTGAGTACACTTTCTCTTTTACCGCTCCCCAGTAAAAAAAATCTAGGGGATTTAAGACGGTACCCTGACCAAAAAATCGGCATGAGATATGAGCGTTCCTATTGGTCTAGCGGCACTGGTGGCGCATGAATTACAGTAGTGAATACACCCAGATTTTAGAATAAAATCTTTATAAAATCGAATTTTGGTCTTTTGAAAAAAAAAATTCTACAAAAATGTTCGTTATTAAATTGTCTATCCATTAGTGTTAGTACAAAAAATAATCAATGAACACTTTACGAGGAGATGCATAATATCAATAATTATTTCTCATTTTCATGTTTTTTTGGAAGTAGATTAGTGAAATATATACAACATTTAAAAAAAAACTAAATCTACCATTTTAGAATCAATATTATGTAGAAATTTAATGTATTTTTATTAGTTGATATTTCTTTTTAAATAACGAGTAGATAGCTCCTAAAAACAGCACAAAAAACGGCTTGCGCGGCGTTTTGCTCGGGGTACCGCCTTAAATCAGGCGAACGGGGTGGCCACAAGATTGTCCCACCGCGCCTTATCCACCTGAGCGGGTATTCTTCATCAAGATGTTCTCTTACTAAACGGGCATAATGCGCTGGGCAGCCATCTTGCTGGAACCACATTTCCCTGTAAACGTTCAGTGGCACGTCTTCTAATAAATCTGGTAAAGTATTTTGAAGAAAATCCAAATAAACTGCGCCATTCAAAATCTCTGGCAGCTCAAGGTCCAATTAAATTGCCATTTAGTATCCCGGTCCAAATGTTTACTTTAAATCGATACTGTGACTTATCTTGCCTCATCAAATTTGGATTTTCTACATGCCACTCGTGCAAATTGTGCAAATTCATGTAGCCATCTTTTTTAAATGTTGACTCATCGGTCCATAAAATCTTCTCTAAGAATCGAGGGTCTTCTCTGTGCCTTTCTAGCATCCTTTGGCAAAACGCAACTCTGGGAGCGTCATCCCGTGGCAGTAATGATTGTACTCGCTGTACATGATACGGGTGGAACTCGTTCTTTTTTAAGATTCGGTGGGCGGTACTCTTAGATACACCTGTGCTTGTTTCGATTCCACGTACAGAAGCACTTGGATCTTCTTGGACTGCTTGTAGTACGACGTCTTCGTACGGATTACGATGTCTTCCTTCACCATGTACTTGGTTAGGGAATCGTCCCTCTGATAGTGAACGGTGCACATTAATAAAAACTCGATGATCTGGGTGACGATTGTTCGGGTACCTCTCACGATAAAGTCTAGCGGCTGCATTGGCATTGCATCTGCATTCCCCATAAACGAGGTGCATGTTCGCATATTCCAATGCAGTGTACACAGCCATGGTAGTACTACACAATCACAGGATCAGCAACAGTCCAGAGTAAAGCACAGGTCGTCAGAAAGAGGAATTAAACAGTCCAAATCACAAGCAATTAAGTCCAGAAAACAACGCAAAAAGTGGTAAGTACGGAATCAACATGAACGAATACGGAGATGCGCAGTAAACAAAGCAGCGTAACGTACTGATTTGTAATTGTGTGTGCGTCTGCGCTTACAAAACAGAACAATAACTACTGCTGTCTCATTCGCACTCATCGGTAAATTGTATCTCCGTTTCATGATAAAGGTTGTGTCACTGATAAAGGTGGCGTCACTCTCTGCCTCGCTCACACTTCGTAAAATGACTCTCTCCGTCTCTATCGAACTAGAAACGGAGTTTAGCAAAGCTTTAGGTAAGCTAAAGTCATTTTAAGGAAGTATGGACATTTTGTGTAAAAACTGAGACTATTTACAAAAAAAAACTTGACCAATTATTGAAAACGTAATCTAGCAAGTGTTACACCATTTTTGAATCCTTATTAAATGCGCCAATTTTTCATGTTACTTGCCAAACTAGCGTAGTACATTTTTTTTTCAGTACAGTCAGCTAAAGTTGGGCGAAATAGTAAATTTGAATAATTTGGTTTTGAAAAAGTTTAATTTTCTTCCAAGTAGGAGGAGTTGGCTTTGAATTTTAGGCAAAAATCTACACAAGCATTATTCAAGATTACATAATAATAAAAAAATTAGATAAATTATGGGATTTGTAGCAATTGGAGTTAAAGAACCATTACAGGGATTGATTTTTTTAGTAAATTATTAAAGTGACCATAATTTTTTAAAAACATGAGATAGATTTTTTTTCGTATTTTTCTGAGAACTGTTATAACTTGGTCTATCACCCATTTACGGCTTGACGTCGATTTCTGGGACACCCTGTATATATATTTATCACACCCTAGGTATATGGTAGGTTAGGGCTGTAGGGCTTATAGGTCTTAGGGTAGTAGGGGCTGTTAGACTGTTAGGTCTGAGTAGGTCCTTAATTTATCATATATTTTCATGTACTGTCACACCCTTAACATTACTGCGGCCTTACGTGACGTATGTTAGGGTGGGCGTACAGGGTGTTTTTTATCACGGCATGCGAGAGTACGTTGTCGTAGGATAATTTCAAATCTTCACGAGAATGAAAACACTGTCAAATGCTAGATACATAATATTTAACACGATGAAAGCGATCGTTTCAAAACTACAAGTGAATTTTTGAACAAAGGCT
Source organism: Orthosia gothica (assembly GCA_949775005.1). Taxonomy (NCBI): domain Eukaryota; kingdom Metazoa; phylum Arthropoda; class Insecta; order Lepidoptera; family Noctuidae; genus Orthosia; species Orthosia gothica. Next base: position 2,534,178 of record OX459067.1, on the reverse strand, counting down.
GGTAAGGTACCGCGACATTAAATCAATTTCCCACAGCTGAGACGAACCCTTGTCAAAATCCTTGAAATCGGAACAATCTGCAATTTGCCGGCGAGGATCACAAGGATGATAAATACCACAGTGCATATCTAGCGATTATCTTAATCGCGTTAAGGCTCCCATCGCACTTTCTCAGTCACCATTTTCTTTGACATCTCCAAAGGTTTACCTTAGCTATCGCTAATGCCTTGTTACTGGACAAAGACCTTGATAATATATTTTAATTGTAGTTTTAAAATCTGATATTTTAAGAAATCAGGCGTCTTCTGGGTAAGCCCACTCCATCGTCTACTTTGTCTTTGTCACCTCTGACCTAGACTAGAGTCAAGAGCAACCGAAAAAAAAAACGCACTATCTAGACTAAGATTATAAAGAGGAAAGATTTGTATTTTTGTTAGTAACGAATAAACTTAAAAACTACTGGACCAAATTCAAAAATTCTTTCACCGTTGGGAAGCTACTCTATCCCCGGATGACATAGGCTACTGTTGATCCCTGTATTACCACGGGAACGGGAAATACGCGGGTGAAACCGCGAGGCATCCGCTAGTTCCTCAACAAAATGACAATGAATTAATGACTATAACATACTAGCTTCTGCCCGCGGCTTCGCTCGCGTTCAAAGATAAAAATAAAAGGTGCCGATCGTCACCAAACTTTACAGGATTACCCGCTGGGTCAATCTATAGGTTGTCTGAAAATTTCATTAAAATCGGTCCACCCGTTTCGGAGTCTCTAAGGATCATACATACATACTTTCTCTTTTATATATATAGAAGGTAGATAGATTAAATTTTGCGAGGTAGCTTCGTCCGCTTGTAATTTGAAAATTACCCATCGAGAATCCAAAACCGGGATAAATCTTAACCTATACCACAGATAATAAAATACTAGCATATAGATGCCTAATCCCATACAAAGAAACTGTGCCGAAGTAACTAGCGTTTTTCATCTGATTATACCGATTATTTTTTGTAAATCGATCGCGTTCGGTTCTGCGGCGATAGATAGATCACCATCTATATCCTTTGAACGGGACTGAACGCGATCGACGTACAAAAAATAGTCAGTATAATCAGTACAGTACGTCGGCTCGGTTTCTTTGCATGGTAAGTATTCAAAGTTACATCCAAATCCATCGGGTCGTTGAAGCTTAGTTGATTAATAAAAATCTAAACATATACACTTTCACATTTATATTATTACTAGCTGTTGCCCGCGACTTCGTCTGCGAAGCATTAGTAATTCGAATAGCTTATTTTTTATATCACAGCATAATATTGTGGTTTTTCCATACAAACTTCTACCCCTCTTTCCACCCCCTTAAGTAAGATTTCCGGGATTTCTATGCTCTGTCCTGCCCAGCGTCTCAAAATATCTCCGAACTAAATTGCATCTAAATTAATATTGGTTCAACGGTTTAAGCGTGAAAAGGTAGACAGAGAGACAGACAGAGTTACTTTCACATTTATATTATTAACTCCGCCCGCGACTTCGTTCGTGTGATGGCAACCAAAAATAAGCTGCTATTAAACCTGAGACAAACGGTCCAGTTCGATAGTTCCAAATCGATGTAGAGGTCCCCATCCTAGTACCATTTGATTCTTCAAAGAAACTTTGACACCCCTAAATCGTCTTCTGGGGGTAAATCCGAAAAACTAATGATGCCATCCTTTATTATTTTGCGAAAGGAATAAGATTTTATACAAATAAATGTCTCCCTTTTAACCCTTTAAAAAGTTGAATTTCCAAAAAGCCCTCTTAAGTGCTCCCAACGTCATAAAAAGAAGCTATGTGCAGTAAAAGTAATCAAAAATCTTTACCACCCTGAAATCGTATTTTAAGGGTAGTTTAGAAAAACTAATTATTGAAAACCTTTATTGTTTATTAAGGTTGGTATTTATGTCAAGTTTCATATTTATTAACCCAAGAAATCAGATTCTTCAAAAAAATTAACATACCCTTAATCTTTTTTCCCCTGCCATGAAATGTTAAGCGTTCGGCCCGCTTGTCTATTACGTAAGTGAAAAGCGCACGACTGTGTTTTTGAGGGATTTGGCTTCAGCGCGTTGTCAGCATAGTATTGGCTGAGATTCGAAAGGGCGGTGGAAAGATCTCCTCAAGAAGAATCTCCTCAAAATCAGTAGCTTGGCAAGTTAATGCTAGGTCGTCAGCGTACAGGAAGCGGGTCGTGTTACAGCTCACCGGTTGGTCGTTGGTGTAGATTTTAAACAGCAGGGGAGCCAGAACGCTACCTTGAGGCAGACCATTCTTTTGGACACGCCATCTACTCCTATCATCCAGAAGGATTGGAGTTTATTAACTGAAGTAATAAGATTCTTCAAAAACACTGTAATACCTCCTAAATCGGGAGGGGGTAGTTGCAAAAAACTAATAATAACAACCTTTATTGTTTATAGGATGGTATTTATGCCAAGTTTCAAGTTTATTCACCCAAGAAATCAGATTCTTAAAAAAAAATAACATCCCCTAAATCTTATTCTGGGGGTAGTTTCTAAAAATAATAATAGCAACCTTGATTATTCATTTAGGTTAGTATTTGTGGCAAGTTTCATTTTTATTCACCCAAGAAATCAGATTCTTCAAAAAAAATAACATCCCCTAAATCATCTTTTGGGGGTAGTTTGGAAAAACTAACAAGGAAAGTCTTTATTGTTTATTTAGCTTAGTATTTATGTCAAGTTTCAAGTTTATTAACTGATGTTATAAGATTCTACAAAAACACTGTAATACCTCCTAAATCGTCTTTTGGGGGTAGTTGCAAAAAACGAATAATCACAAACTTAATTTTTTATTTAGGATAGTATTTATGTCAAGTTTCATGTTTATTCACCCAAGAAATCAGATCCTTCAAAAAATTACATCCCCTAAGTCGTCTTTTGGGGGTAGTTTAAAAAAATAATAAGAGCAACCTTTATTATTCATTTAGGTTAGTATATTAGTGGCAAGTTTATTGACCCACGAAATCAGATTTTTCAAAAACACTGTAATACCTCCTAAATCGTCTTATGGGGGTAGCTGCAAAAACTAATGATGACCACCTTTATTGTTTATTTAAGATGGTATTTATGTCAAGTTGCATGTTAATTCACCCAAGAAATCAGATTCTTCAAAAAAAATAACATAACCTAAATCGTCTTTTGAGGGTAGTTTAAAAAAATAATAACAGCAACCTTTTTTATTCATTCAAGTTAGTATTTGTGGCAAGTTTATTGACCCAAGAAACCAGATTTTTCAAAAACACTGTATTACCTCCTAAATCGTCTTTTGGGGGTAGTTGCAAAAAACTAATAATGACAACCTTTATTGTTTATTTAGGATGGTATTTATGCCAAGTTTCATGTTTATTCACCCACGATATCAGATTCTTAAAATGTGGGTACCAACTTAACAAATGGTGACCAAAATAAATAAGCTCCGTGTGTAAATTTCATTTAAAAATCTTAAAATCGTACTTTTGTGTTATAAATCAGTAATATATATGTTAAACGCCCCAATTAACCAGTGTAAACGTTTTCAAAGTGACTACTTCAACAGTGACTGAAATAATTAGTGTTAAAATAGCAACCATGACTATTCGCAATTATACACAAAAGTGACAATTAAAAGTAACAATTACAGTGATAATATACAGACAGACAGATATAATATCAGAAGCAATACAATTAAGCAACCAAACTGTATTTAAAGTGAACATATTCAACAAAAAAAGTGTTTACATTAGTGTCTCGAACATAGGTGTACCTACGTAAAGTGGGAAAAATCCTGACACATTAGTGATACCAACCGCTTTGCATAATTCAAATTTGTCGTCCTTTAACATACTGTGCTTAATTTCAATACAACACGCTAACTACATTGTGGCTCAGATGCTTAAGCAGCTACATGTGACAGACGCTCGCTTCACATACCAAGTTCAAATCCTGGGCACTACATCGTTGTCTTTTTGCGAGATTTAATTTCATTATAAATAAATTTGTACAATAGTTACTAAAAGTGCTCATAGAGGGCGCCAAAGTAACATAGCTACGTCACATAACCACGGATAAACATGGATACCGATAATATCACACTTAGAAAACCGAACATTGGCTCTTTAACTAACCTATCTGGCTTGACAAATGACGATGAAAAAATACTATTTGACACCACAATGATGAGCATACCGGACAGCCTGCACGATTATAATGACAACGACACTGATAACGGCCTGATCGAACAAATAAATACACTTAAGATGCAACTCGAGAGTGCTCATCAGGAAATAGACGACCTCAACAGCGAAAACTTCCGATTAAAATCCGATTTACAAAAAGCTCTAAAGACTGTCGAGACATGTAAAAAGATTTGCTTAACGCCTGGTAGAAAAATTAGCACACCATCATCATCGAGCAAACAAAAATCTAAGTATTACAAGAGTCGACCAACTGATTCAAGTAATGACTCTCATACTTCGATGAATTGTTGCAAGGAAATAAAAGTAGACACTCTCAACAAAGAAACGCAAACTTCCGAGATGATTAATGACACATTGACACAAAAACAAAACTTGACACCAACTTCACACCTGGGTAATGTTGCCTCAAAAAAACCAGTAGGCGTATCTCGACCAAAACCTAAAAATAGACTCGCTATAATTAGTAGTAGGTGTACTAAAGGAAAACTGTCGTTAATTGAAGAAGTCTTCTCTAATGAATTTGGCTACTGTCATTATTTGCTGCATAACGCTACCACAGAAGAATTACTACGCACCGTCGAAGACAACTTAAAAGACTTCACAATGCAAGACTACTGCCTAATCTTCATTGGAGAAAACGATATAAAAAATAGCGAGTATCTAGATATCCTTAGCAACTTGAAAAAGTCACTGAAAAATACTAAACACACAAATATCGTTATATGCGCTCCGACTTATATAAGAGGCGCACTTATTTATAATTATAAAGTCGAGTTATTCAACAACCTCCTCAGTTTGGACATAAAAAACAACGAATACGCATACTTTTTCGACTCTAATTATACCCTGACTTTTGACATGTTCTCTGACAATACAGGGAAAATTAACAAATACGGATGGAGAGACATTTTTGACCAGATTAAATCCAAAATTTTTATTGACTACGATCAAGATTATACTAAACTTAGCGACGATATCCACCTCCTTGAAGAAGACCATAGTGGGACATCAAAACACTCACTTAAATGCAATAGTGACCAAGTTGGTGAACTGTTTTTTCTCCAATAAATTTCTCAAAATTCTGCATCAAAATATTGCAGGCTTAATAACAAAATCTGACATTCTCACTGTATGTTTAAATGAACTAACTGAAAAGAACATAAATGTGGATGTCTTGTGTATTACGGAACACTTTATTATGGAAGGATATCAAGATCAGTTGTATATGCCAAATTATTGTTTAGCTGCCTATTTCTGCAGAGAGGGGAAAAAAAGAGGAGGAGCTTGCATCCTAGCTAGAAATGGGATACAGTGGAAGGAATTACCTAAAATTTCGAATTTATCTTGTTCAGGCATATTTGAATGCTGTGCTATTGAGCTTACGCATTATAGGATAATTGTAATCTGTATCTATAGAGTACCAAATGTAAATAATCTCAACTACTGCTTAGACAAACTTGAAATTATATTGCGAGAAATATCACGAGCACGTTATAAAAACATTATTATTGCTGGCGATTTCAACATAGATATACTTAAAAAAAATAATCAAACAAATTCATTTGAATATTTGTTAATGAGGTATAACTTGAAATTGGCATTAAGACAGCCTACTCGCATGGCAAGCATGACATGTATAGATAATTTTGCGCATAATTTTGGTAAATCTTGTAAAACTGATGTGTTAGAGTTTGCGTTATCCGATCATACGGCACAGCTACTTCACTGTCCTGTTCAAACAAAATGTGTCATAAACTGTTGGTATGCGACTAGAAGGGATTATAGTGTGGAAAACATAGCCAAGTTCAAAGGTCACATCAAAAATCTTACCTTTTCTGAGATTTATAACACGGATGACCCGAATATAGCCTATACTAATTTTATAGACTCTTTCAAGCTTTTGTACGATTTGTGTTTTCCAATTAAATTGATCAAAATTGATGTTATTAAAAAACCTAAGTGGCTGTCAAAGGGAATTAAGTTGTGTAGCCAAAGAAAAAGAAAGCTTCTGTGGCAAATGAGATTAAACCTAAGTAGAGATAGTAAAACTAAATTCAGTAAATATTCTAAATTGCACAAAAAAATTATACACTTGACACAGAAAGCACAAAACAATCATAAATAATAATAATTGGCCATATTATTGTTGTTAACGAAATTATTGTGTCTGTCTAGCTGTAAGTTTTCCGAAAATAATAAAATAAAATAAAATAAATAAAATTAAATTATCTAAAAATAAATCTAAAACTACGTGGCAAATTATTAATCGCGCAAAGCATAATTTACCCAAACAAAACATTTATAAAATTAAGGTTGGAAACGCTATTCTATCAAATCCCAAGAGTATTGCTGAAGCGTTTAATAATTACTTTGTCGATAAAATTCAGCCGAGACAGAATGGCACCGGGCAACCCAAACGCTGCAAAATAAACACGTGTACTAAATCAATGTTCATGTCGCCTAGTGTACCTTTAGAAATACATAAAATAATAATGGCCTTGAATAACACAAGTAGCGTAGGATATGATGGTGTTAGTACAAAAATACTCAAGCACGTGTCAATGGAAATATGTGGTCACTTAAGTCATTTAATTAACCTTAGTATCAGCGCAGGCATCTTCCCCGATGCTTTAAAAACATCAATAATAAAACCAATGTTTAAGAAAGAGAATAGAGAATTAATGGAATATTACCGGCCAATCGCACTTATACCTGTATTTGCCAAAATATTTGAGAAATACATTTATAACGAACTAAATAAATTCATTGAAAAAAATAACGTTCTATGTGACGAACAGAAAGGATTTAGACAACATAGAACTATCAATATGGCCATATATGACTTTATATATAATGTTATTCAGAATGTCGACAAACGAATACCTGTATGTGGCATATTTTGTGACATGACACAGGCCTTTGACCACGTAGATTATGATATTCTCTTAAGAAAACTTGAAGCGTACGGTATTAGAGGCAATTTACTTAGTCTTCTTGAGTCTTACCTTAAAAACCGAAAACAAATAACCGAAATTTCTCAAATTAATCCAGTAAACAAGCGCGAAGAGATATATCGATCCTCAGAGCGTGAAGTTATGTTTGGAGTACCACAGGGGAGCGTGTTGGGTCCTTTTGAGTTCATACTGTACATAAATGATTTACCTGAACATGTTGAACAACCAGTGACACTATTTGCGGACGATAGTACTGTGACAATCCCATGTAAAAGTGAGGAGACGTATGAAACGGACATTAATAATTGTTTAAAAAATGTTGTTAATTGGTTAGAGGAAAATAATTTAAAAATTAACTTGAAAAAAACAAAAGTTGTACATTTTAGTCAGCGGATTCCTAGAATTAGCCCTAATATACACTACAACAATGAAGCAGTAGAAGAAGTAGAAAATACAAAATTTCTGGGACTAGTAATAGATAAAAACCTAAATTGGAAAGCACATACTGAAACAGTATGTAAGAAAATTAGTAAGTCCGCATACGCTCTATATTCACTATCCCCAATAGTATATATCGATGCACTTCTGACTGCTTATTATGGCATAGTAGAATCCCACTTACGTTACGGTTTAATATTCTGGGGAAATTCAACCGAAAAAGAAACAGTTTTTAAAGCCCAGAAAAGATGTCTAAGGGCGATGTTTAAGCTTAAATCCACTGACAGCTGCATGCCATACTTTAAACAGCATAAAATATTAACCTTACCTAGTCTGTACATAATGGAAGTAGCTGTGTTTGTGAAATCAAACCCAAATCGTTTTGAGCGTCTGGCTGACGTAATTAATAGACGCGACAATAGCCTACTATGTTCCCATCCCGCCAAAACGGCACTAATGCAAAAGAGTGTTTATTGCATGGCTTCGGTCATATATAATAAATTACCTAAACAATGGAAAGAATTGCCGTTTTCATTATTCAAAAACAGGCTCCGAAGCTTTTTAGCGCATAAAGCATACTATACTGTCAGCGAATTCCTCACTGAGAAAGAATTTTGAACAAGTATTTTATATAATAATGAATTGTGTCTGTAATATGAATTGTAATATTGGATTAATTTGACATTCTAATTTATTTGTGACATATTTTTTATTTATTTTTTGGATTTATATGTTATTATAGTTCTTGGGACATAGGTACACTGGATTTATTTTGACATTCTAATATTGTTGTGACATAATGATTATTTTGACATACTAATTGATTATTTTGACATTCTTATGCTAATTGATTATTAAGACATTCTTAAGCTAATTTTTTGTGACTTATTTGATTAATTTGGCATTATATTTATTTTATTTTTGTGGTATAGTTGATGATATAATGGTTTCCAACCTTTATTTGTTGGATTGGTATGACATTACATCTGTTTGCAACATATTTTAAATCAATATACAATTTGCTACAATTATTTAATTATTCTTTGAGTGATAATCTTGCTGCAACTATGCTCCACCAATGCCTGTAATTATGTACGCAATATTCTACACAATGTTAATTGTTTGGACATAAATAAATTAAATGAGATATATAGTTAATTGTAATCAACATAAATTGTGTTGCGGGTGACCTAGTTATAGTAAGTTGTGATTTAAAACTATTCAGTGTGTCTGTTATTTGTTTATATTTTTAGTGTCAAATTATAACTTTTGCATGCCTCTTGGTAAAATATGGCCGAACCTACTTTTTATCTATTTATCACCATGTACTGTACCCATATTTGCAAAATAAAGAATTACTTACTTACTTACTTACTTAAAAAAAAATAACATCCCCTGAATCATCTTTTGGGGGTAGTTTCAAAAAATAATAATAGCCACCTTTATTATTCATTTAGGTTAGTATTTGTGGCAAGTTTCAAGTTTATTTAACCCAATAAATCAGATTCTTCAAAAAAAATAACATCCCCTAAATCATCTTTTGGGGGTAGTTTCAAAAAATAATAATAGCGACTTTTATTATTCATTTAGGTTAGTATTTGTGGCAAGTTTCAAGTTTATTGACCCAAGAAATCAGATTTTTCAAAAACACTGTAACACCTCCTAAATCGTCTTTTGGGGGTAGTTGTAAAAAACTAATAATCACAAATTTTATTGTTTATTTAGGATGGTATTTATGTCAAGTTTCATGTTTATTCACCCAAGGAATCAGATTCTTCAAAAAAATTAACATCCCCTAAATCATCTTTTGGGGGTAGTTTCGAAAAACTAACAATGAAAGTCTTTATTGTTTATTTAGATTAGTATTTATGTCAAGTTTCAAGTTTATTAACTGAAGTAATAAGATTCTTCAAAAAAACTTTAACACCCCTAAATTGTCTTTTGGGGGTAGTTTCAAAAAATAATAATAGCAACCTTTATTATTCATTTAGGTTAGTATTTGTGGCAAGTTTCAAATTTATTGACTCAAGAAATCAGATTCTTCAAAAAAATTAACATCCCCTAAATCATTATTTGGGGGTAGTTTCAAAAAACTAATAATGTCAATCTTTATCATTTACTTAGAATAATATTTGTGCTAAGTTTCAAGAATTTTGGTCGAAGGAATTAGAATTTTCATACAAACTTTCAACCCCTTTTTTACCCCCTTGGGGGTGGAATTTCCAAAAATCCTTTCTTAGTGCACACTTACTTCACTTGAGGAACCTTTCTACCAAATTTCATGCTTCTAGGCTTAGCAGTTATGGCTGTGCGTTGATTGATCAGTCAGTCAGTCAGTCAGTCAGTCACCTTTCGCTTTTATAGATATAGATTAGAATAGAAAGTTATAATACAATTTTTTTATAGTAATACTCAAAAAGCGAACTAAAAGACGTAAACAAGGAGAAAATCATGCTGTGCAGTCGGAGGATACATGCTGGCTGACCAAAAGCAGATGTATCCTCCGACTGTAAAGCATAATTTTCTCCTTGTTTACGTCCTTTTAGTTCGCTTTTTAAGCAGTCGGGGTTTTTATTTTTAATTTCATTTTGTTTATAACTTTTTAGTTATTATTTTTTTTTGAATTCGGTATATTTAAACATATAATTGTGTTATATATTGTAATAATGTTGGTATATTGTGTTATATAGTAGTGAAATCACCGCTTAAAATCCTTTACTTTGATATCCCACACGATGGGTGTGGAAGAAAAAAAATATGGTCCCCCACAATATGGCGCCCAAAATCCGCACTTTTTCTATTTTCCAATTTTAATGTAGCCAGTGACACTCGCAGGGTTAAGACGAATCGATTGACGTAATAATTATCAAAATCGGCCAATGCGTTTGGTCTCTAGAACGCCACATAGGAACAAATATACATACATGCATACATAAATACGTGCATACATAGACTGATAAACAAAATACCCTAATTCGGCAGTCGGGTAATAAACGAGTTCAACAAATTTTTTTTTGATAGATACGCATTTGCTACGAAGGTATTGCTTCTCGGCTACGCGGCTACGAATATCGTAGACACTCATCGATGCATTCGAGGGTCTACGAGGTCTGTGAAATTCGTAGCACCGTAGCAAGGCCTACGTAGCACGTCTACGCTAAATTTTTCATTCATATTCAAATAAGTTATACCCTGTTTTTTTATAGTGTTCATTTTCTCCGTAGAGGTTTATTTTATATATACCGGCTATTTATACTGGTTCACTGAAGGTTTTAGATCATTGTAATGTAATACGTACGTTGTACGTACGTATGTTGTATGTAATTGTAGGTTGTCTGTAAGAGATTGCCCTGTGCGATAAGACCGCCCATTGTACACTTATCTTTGTAAATGTTTTGTCCTGTAATTTTTAAGTGGTGTACAATAAAGTATATAATAAATAAATAAATAAATATGTAATTTCGGGTATAATTTATTTGTTTTCACCTAAACACTTCTCAAATCTTATTATTTTTAACGCCCGCCGGAAAAAGAGGGGTTTTATAAGTTTCACGTGTGTTGCTGTGTATCTGTGTGTCTGTGTATCTGTGTGTCTGTCTGTCTGTGGCACCATAGCGCCTAAACGGATGAACCGATTTTGATTTAGTTTTTGTTTGAAAGGTGATTATGTCGAAAGTGTTCTTAGCTATGTTTGAATAAAATCGGTTCAGCCGTTCAAAAGTTATGGGCGTTTTACTGTTTGAATCGGGGTGTTTTCGCAAGAAAAATGTGTCGGGGGTTTTTTTAAATTTTGAAACTTTACTTGTTGTACCCATTGGTTTTCGTTATTTGACACCGACTTAGGCAAAGTGAGTAATTTTTCGCTTTATAGTTTTTATTTTGGAAGTCGGTATTGATTTTTTGTTAAAAAGTTTTTTTATTTTCCTCTTTTTAGTCTTGGTAGATACCTCCAATTAACACGAAAATCATTTATAGCCAAAGTACATCTCATATCGATACCAATAAGCCCAAACACGACTAGGATACACTGTTTCATTCCAGTGCCCATCGTGGTCTTCTTCATCAGTTCCACTTCACCAAAGGATACTTTTTGATCGCATTATTGATGAAAATACCAAAACCACTATATGTATGCCTAAATTATTTGAGGAGTTCCCTCGATTTATCTAGGATCCCATCATCAAATCCTGGATTTCCTTATCACGGTACCACCCTTAGTACTTGGGATATCTCCTATCCAACAAAAAAAAGAATCATCAAAATCGTTTCATAACCAATGAAATTATCCGCGAAAAAACATTTAAAAAAAAACTGTCGAATTTTGAAACCTCCTCCTTTTTGTGCAGTCGGTTAAAAAATTACATGAACCTAGGCTAGACAACAGACAATAATTATAGTTACATTTTCACTAGACAAGGTGATAATTGCAGAACTATGTTGTCAATCACTCATACACTAATTTCTTCCGCATACAAGTATTTTTATCTTATCTCTATGGCTCCCTCTATTTATAACTGAGGCCGTATCTGTGAAGACTAGTGCTGCCATCTAGTTGATACGAACATAAATATTAGCAACGCTCACTTTTACAGTAGCCGGTGCCCGAAAGGTACCGAACCTAGCAGTCAACTTAATTTCCCAAAAGATGACGTAAACATAAAAAAAAACATGTTATTCATTTGTTATAAAAACAAGGGACAAAAACGGCCTTGGTAATAACTAAGTTCTACACGTACAATTTTGTAGTACAATATCGAATATTTTATTTATCTATCTACTTATCTGAAAATTAACTCATATAGAATGCTGAAAAACAGATTCATTTAGATTTAGATAAAAATTAATTATACGTGTAAGTTTAGCTAGATATATTTGTAGTCTCTGAAGGCAGAATTTAAGTCTCATTCAATCACAACCGAACGAAATGGCTGACTCCGAAGTTAAGTAAATGTTGATTTAAAACACCGATAGAGAGCGCTGCGGTCGCTCGGAAATAATGCCGGAATACAGTTTGCTCTTTACTTTGAACCAATTGAAGTTTATTTGATTGAATTAAATTGTAGCCGCAAGATTGTGGAAGTACGATTGAATTCAGCGAGCAGAGCAAAATATTTCAATCATTTCCAATAAAAATGAATTGGACGAGCGACGCGACGGCGGCGTTATGAACGACAGTTCAAGAATCAAATTCTGGTGTCACCCATAAATTTAAGGTCTTATTATTTTATGTAACAATTTTTTGGGAATCCTATAATTATTAAAGTGACAACTTCTTTAGCCGCATTGAGCGATTTTTGGGAGGGCCAAAACTAAGGGACTATGCTGCACTGCGCCGCCTGCGTCTCAGCTTATGCCAATCCTTATGGATCCTCGTCACCGACATGCTAATGTGACGTGTTGCGCTACTTATGTCGGCAGTCCCCATGACTATCTATTTTTTATTAGATACTATTATTTTAGCCTAAGGTGTCCCATTGTAGGGCTAGCAATCGACCTTCATCAAAAACTATTAATTTAGTTCGGTCGCTCTTATGACGGTATCCTTTGTTCCATATAATTTTAGTTAAGTAGTAGTTAAGTTTTCTGTACACAGTCATCATGACCACTAAGGCGATTTTCTCCCGTAGTGCTTCTTAACCAGGTTTTTAGTTTCCTGAGGCAGCTAAACCGATCCGATCAAAATTTTCATCTCTTTTTAAGTTACGGGGAAAAAACTCAGGACATCAACAACGGCTAGATTTGTTGGGTTGAGTTTATGTTGACTTAGGACTTTGATTTCTCTGCATTTGGCTAATTTCTCGGGAATCTCTAGGGGGTAGGCAACCCCTACCTGTCCCTCTTGGCGACGCCCTTGCATTATGGCACAATTTAAGTACTTATAAACGTGAATAGCTATGACATCTTTATATTTTTTTACGATATTGTCCCGGTAACAACTAGTAGAGCTTTGTTATACTAACAAATTAAATCACGCACAAACTTTTAAAGTAGTATATTCGGAACGACCTTTGTCTTAAGCGGTCATAACATGAATGCGATAGAAGAAAGTAATATACCATGAATGCTAAAATATTTCATACCTATTCGAAATATGCGCAACCTTTTAAAAGCAGAAAAGCATTTCGTACCAGTATAATCTTATGGCAGGGAACTCATGCAACTTCAGCTGCTATATTACCTTCTTGACTTCAGTTACAGCAATGACATTTTAATCTTACGCTCGATTTCTGATATTCACTGATTATTTATAAGTACACTGACCGGTCAATAACAATTTTTTTTTGCTTTGTCTCACGCTTACTGCACTACCACGGGGAGATAGTGCAGTTATGTGGGACTCCAACTCACTAAAACTCCACGGTGTTCTCCTGTGCCGCTTATTGTGGGAACACAGGCACGCGTTAGAACTTACCACGAATCCGCCGCGGCTGTCCGTCACCGGAACCTCCTCGGGGGAGTACCCCCATTACCGGCGCACCAGGACACACTGTGCGCCGTGACCACCCCAGGGACCAAACCAGCACATGGGTGCCAGACGACCCCGTGCATCCCTTGGTCCCTTTGTGACGGGTCAAGGTCATTGGCCCTTCCTCCATTTTTCAGCCGCAGGAGATAGGGTTAGCGGCCAACGCTTTACTGACACTCCTCCTCCTCTGCGGCCAAACCGCGTCCGTCAACAGACGGTGGCGACCCCATCCAGGCCGCGGAAGGTAGGGAGAGCGGCGCACCACAATACCGGCACTCGTCTCCCGCCGCGGCCTCCAACCCTCACCCGCGATATCGTATTGTACTTGTAGCTGTGTTGACGTAGTGTCACTTATATTCATGGTAATACTGAACACAATCAAATAAAAAGTTCATAAACTAATGGAATAATTACTTGGCGCCACACCTTAAGCTCTAATTGTTATTTATTACAATTTGGTTTAGGTAAGTAATTGAATAGCAGCTATAAGCTTTAGTATAAATAAAATTAATTAATATAAATTGCCACGACTGTTAGTGGCATAAAAATTATGTATTTTTGTTTTATTCAATTAAACAAGTATTTTATGTGTTTCTTATAAAATGCTTGAATGTAAGAGGTAAATGGCATCAGAATAGCACTAAAGCATTAAGCAGAAAATACTTCGGTATCAAAAAGCTACTACTAGTTTTGTAAAAGCCCTTAAATTAAATAATATTAAGTCAGGTAAGTGCTGTCTCTTCGATGAGTACCTGAATAGGATAGGGCGAGAGGCCACGGCAAATTGCCAACATTGTGGAGACGACCTTGACTCTGCACGCACGTTCGAAAAGTGCCCTGCGTGGGCCTCTGAGCGGCAGATCTTAGTCGCCAGGATCGGGCGAGACCTGTCTTATCCAGCAGTTGTGACGGCCATGCTGGCAGAGACAGAAAACTGGAGGGAAATGACCTCCTTCTGTGAGACCGTGATAGTTCAGAAGGAGGCCGCCGAGCGGGATCGTGAGAGGGAATGAACGAACCCTCTCGGAGAAGAAGGCGTCGGGGAGACAACTGCGTCGTTCCCTGAGGCTGGATTTAGAGTCACGCTGACCGTCGGCGCTGATAGGTCAATATTTATGTATTATTATGGAGCGTTTGTGAATCACGCCGACCGCTCAGCGCTGACGGCCGTCTGAACGAGCTACGCGCTGACCAACAGTCATCGTGACTCTAAAACCCAGCCTTAAACGCCGAAATCCCAACTGCATCATAGGTATGTGGGACATCGGGGTTGCGGGCGCTCAGACTGAGGTGTCTGTCCGCCTACTACAACTCCAGGAAAGACGGTGGCACAGTGATCCCGTGCTGCCACGCACAGCGAAGCTCAAGGAAGGCGCTTTACCAGTCTCCCCAGGGATATACCCTAACATGCGTTGCTCAGAGGGAGTGCTGGTGTGGTCTTCTAAGAGTTCATGGGCCCTCTAAGTGCTGATGTTGATCACCGGAGTAACTATAGTGAGGTAACAATCTCATTGCACACTCCCTGGTCTTTTCCCCAAAAGTCTGTGTGCCTTTTGAAGGTTTCGCCCCGTAAAAAAAAGGTAAGTCGTATTTATTTGTTAAATCAGTAAATTAGGTAAATTACCCGTAGTAATGGATAGATAAGTTATCGAATACTTATACGTAGATATCAGATAAGCACTTACAGTGGATAATTACCTATGGTGTATACTTACGTTACACCAGAGATAAACTAATCAGTTTTATTGTGTTAATGTCAAGTACTTATTTGACCACTCCTCTTTACTAAGTCAATCTCCATTTTTATCGAGTCAATATTTTTATAGTGATATGGTTAAATTATGGTACAAGGAATGGAAAGTATAAGAGGTAGGTAACTGCTGAGGCTCTCCTTCGGCGCACCTCGTCGAGGGAAACTGCCAGGCTTCAGGCACAAATAACCCGGTTGGAAGCCCAAGTCCTAGAGCAACAGAAGCTCATCGAAGAGCTCAAGGAGGAAATGGCTAATTTCCAACGGGAGTTCCGAAGGGAGGTGAGGAAGCCATAGTCCCAAGAGTCGGAGCTGACGAAACTGTGGCAAGAGGTGGCGAACCTTAGTGCTCGATTTGGTGTCCTTGAGGGGAAGCAGCTGCGACCACCTCTTGCTGCGGATCGCATCGCTGCTCCGTCGGCAACTCGGCACTCACATATGCGGCAAAAGCTACAGCGCCCAAGGCTAAAATGCAAGCCACAACACCAAACCCGGTTCCCCATACAGTCGCGCAAACTTCAAAGGGTAAGGGCAAGGGAAGAAGCCGGTGGGTGGTATTACTGCAGGAACTCCAACCCAAGTTGCCACTTAGAAAAGATCCGAGTTCCTCAACCATAGCGAAAGGCAGTAAAAAACCATCGGGGCCAAGAAGAAGGGTATGAAGGCGGCCCAAAAAGAAGCTAAGTACCTGTTTGGTCACTGGCAACGTATATGCATTGAAGAGACCTTGTCTTCCTGGTGTAGTACTTCTGCTGGGGTACCGCAGGGTGGCGTTTTATCCCCATTACTTTTCGCAGTTTTTTTTAATTCAATCTCCAGTGAACTAACTTCTTCCTACCATCTTTATGCGGACGATCTACAAATTTATTCGCGAGCTCCTCTCGGACATCTGTCTGAGGCTATCGTTACAATATGTCGTGATCTGGCCCGCATATGCGAATGGAGCAAAAGGTATGGACTTGCGGTTAACCCCACAAAGACGCAGGTTATAGTGGTGGGCAGTTCTAGGATGGGTTCAAAAATCAACTAGACTACTCTTCCCCAGGTTGTTTTCGATAACTCAGTTATTCCGTTCTGCGCCTGCGAGAAAGTTAAAAACTTGGGGATATTCATTGATAGGAACTTCTCTTGGACTGCCCAACTGCAGGAGGTTAGCGGCAAGCTATTTGCATCTGCTGCAGCTTTGAGGAGACTGCGTAATTTTCTTCCGACTGCCACCAGGATTGCGCTTGAGCAACCTCTTCTTTTACCCATACTTGATTATGCTGATGCCAGCTATCTTGACCTTACTCAAGAACAACTCGATAAACTTGAGCGTCTTCAAAATGTTTGTATAAGGTTCATATTCGGGTTGAGCAAATATGACCTTGTTTCCGAATTTCGTGTGAAGCTCAAGTGGTTGCCAATTCACCTTCGCCGGAATGCTCATATTCTTACCCTTTTATACAATGTGCTCTTTACTCCTTCCACCCCTTTTTACCTTAAGAAATGTTTTCAGTTTCTCTGCGATTCCCACACAAAAATTCTTAGGTCATCAGACAACTTACGACTTGAAATTCCAACACATTGCGCGACTTTTTTGGCTAAATCCTTTACTGTCCAGGCTACTCGTCTGTGGAATTCATTGCCAGATCCAATCAAACGTGCTTTGCTCAAAAGACACACGACACAAACGAGTCTTTTGAACACAGTCATTGCCTGTGTTCAAAAGACTCGTAAAGGAACATTACCTGTCACTGTCTTCGTCTTAGCGTGTTGATTTGTGATTGTGATTATCAATTGAGTCATTCCATTCATCATTTATTTTTATTGCCTTTATATTTAGTATGTATGTATTTATGTTTATATTACGTAGCATATGTATTTATCTGTGTATCTATTATAATTATCGTATTTAAACTATGTTAATGTCACACCAACGACAACCCCACCGATTGCCTGGAAGAGATCGCGCTATGCGATAAGGCCACCCATTGTATTTGTATTAATTTTAAGTTTCTTGTTATAATTGTATTTTAAGGTGTACAATAAAGCATATAATAAATAAATAAGTATTGAGGATGGAAACTGCCAGGCTCCGTGCTCCCGATAAACGGCTGTTGTGCTGACAATGCAACCCGAAGTAAAACAACGATGCCTGACTTATGAAGAGATCATTTGAAAAGCGAGGTCCCAATTCTAGCATCCGGTTCAAATACGCTGCTACTGGAGCCGTTAAACCAGGGATCTCACCAGGGACCATCAAACCAGGGACCAGGGATCTCATACAAGCGGATGCCTTTGATGAAAAGCTATAGGCGTCGCTCGACGCAGAGGAAGTCAGTGTTTCCAGACCCACTAAGTGCGCAGATCTGCGCATATTGGACCTGGACGACTCTGTAACCCCGGCAGAAGTCGCAGCCGCTGTCGCAAAGGCTGAGGAATGCCCGCTAACACCAAGTTAAGGCTGGGTCAATTCGCCCGGACTTCTCCGGCCTACGGACTGTTCTTGTTAGCTGTTGTTACGCTCGAAAACTAAGAGAGAATTCCAAGCTGGTGGTGGGCTAGGTGTTGGCACAGGTCAGGGTTTTGGCAGCTAAACCCCTGAGGTGCTATAGGTGTATCGAAGAGGGACATGTGGGAGCTCGGTCCACCTCAGTGTTTGACTGCACCGGTCTTTGTTTCCGGTGTGGTCAGCCCGGTCATAGGGCCAGCTCTTGTAATGCCGCGCCGCACTGTGTAGTGTGTGCGTTATCGTCACCGGACGGGCAGCAAGACTTGCGCGCTTATCAAAAAAGGTGATGCGAAGAGGAAAAGTGGTTTCTCGCACCTATCGGCCGTTAGTGGTAAAGACCAACAAAGCGCTTCTGCTCCAGAGCATGGCGGAGTGGTTGATCAACGTCTCCGTTGTCGCTGAGCTATACTTTGTTCCTACCAAGGGTGACTGGGTGAGTAATATTGATGGCGGCGTGGCACTTATCTTGAGGTCCGCCGCTGGCACCCCACCCTTAGCGGACGTTACCCTGGGATGGGGCTACGTAACGGCCTTATTAGAAGAGTATCACAAGAGTGTGCGTGGGGATTTATTTCTCTCCCGACAGACCGACTTTGAGAATTTCTTTACACATTATCATCCTCACCTCGTCCTGATGATGGGGGACTTCAATGCAAAGTCAACTGTTTGCGGTTCCCCGGCAATAGATGTACGGGGGCCGTTGCTGATGAAGTGGGCAGTGGCATAATCATGGATTCGTCCAGACATGTGAGCGTCAGCGGGGTGGGTCTATAGTGGACTAATCGTTAGCAAATAGGGGACTTATCGTTAGCCAGTCCCACTGTCGCACGCCGTGTCATGAATTGGCACATCTTGGGGGACGTGGAGACGCTGTCAGATCATAGGTACATCCGGCTCGATGTCTCTGCCCAGTATTCGACTAATCCAGTTCAATTAGCTCCAGTCGGGGCTGGTGACCGTCCGCGTTGGGCACTTAAACAACTGGACCGGGAGGCTATCCAGCTATCCTGACGGCGTCAATCGTGCAGGCATGGTTTGAGTCACCAGACCGGCGTTTTGATATTGACGAGGAAGCAGAGTGGTTTCGGGAGGCCATGACACACATTTGTGATGCAGCGATGCCCCGGGTACAGATACCTCCTAGGCGCCAGGTATACTGGTGGTCGCAAGAAATTGCGCAGTTGCGCATCGCCTGCGTGGCTGCGCGACGCCCGTACACCAGGCATCGACGAAGGCGGCAACGCATACCGGAAGCGTTAGCAAGGGAGTCGGAACTGTATGAGGTGTAAAGAGTAGCGAAAAAGGCTCCGCAGCTAGCAATAAAGATGGCAAAGGACCGGATAAATGATTGGCGATTCTGAATCGTGATCGGGTTAGGCGTCCTTGCCGTTTGGTTAGGGGCAAACTTCGCTCGTGGGCGCCCTCACTGACCCGTAGTCTCGAGCCGCAGCTGCTGGAGAGCGTGGTGAACGCTCTATTCCCTTCACAAGCGGAACATAGTATATACACCAGGTGTATATACCGTGGTGCCCAACGCGGAAGAAGACGATGTCTGCTGGGCAAAACCCTCTTCTGAACTATAGAGAATGAGAGAAAGCACGAACATCATCACCTTTTGCTCAAGGCAGGTAAGCGATTTCTATTTGGTTTCTTCACTGTGTTTTCCTTAACCGATGTCAGCGAAATCTTAAATAAACTTAGAAATAGGAACAAGAAGATATCAATTGAAATATCTTATGTCGTGATGAGTAGTTAAGGTTTCGACTCTCATGCAAAAATGCAAGCAAGAAGAAGAAGAAGAATTCAAGCAAGTTCTAAACCAATGTCGATTTTCAACCTACTTAAAAAAAACGGAGGTTCTCAAGTCTTGTAAATATGTATTATACTTAAACTTCTTAATTCCCTTGAATCTTATTCTTAACTTTATGCTTAAAGAATGAGGTGTTATTTTAGAGCGGTTTGCATAACTCGGAAAGCCTTATATGCAAAGAGCGGTCCCGTAACTCTTTAAAAATAAGCCAAATGCGTGGAGTCTTCTTTAATATTTTCTTCCCTCTTGTAATATATCCTTCCCTCTCAAACGAGTTCCCTCTCAAACGTTTTCCCTCTCAAACTTAGTTCCCTCTCAAACTACTTCCCTCTTAAACTTAAAGTCACTCCTAGACTTGAGAGTTCCCTCTCCTAGACTTGAGAGTTCCCTCTTATAGACTTGAGAGTTCCCTCTTATAGACTTGAGACTTCCCTCTTATATACTTGAGTCCTCCTCCTCTTTGAGTTCCTCTTGTTTAAATAAATAGAAGCCGAAGATAGTAGATAATAATCCTACATTAGTGGCGTAGATATCGCGAGGTAGAAAAATTACGTTGTCTTGTCATTGGAAAAGGACCCATCAAATCCAAAGAAATATTTTGAAAAGGTCTTGAGCAAATTTTTGGTTTACCCATAGGACCATAAGGAGAATGATTCGAGTGCTTATAAGAAAGACAAGATTTAATAAGAGGTGGATTTGACTCCAAGACAAGGTAGGATTTCGATTATATTGAAATCGAAACCAATGAAGTGCATCATCAGTGAAAATTTCAAATGCGTGTTTGCAAAGCATTTCTTCTGATAAGTTCCTAGATAAACAGAATTCTTCTAATCTTTGGAGGAATGACCTAGGGCATGATTTGCCATTAAAAGAAAATTGTTTAAGTCCTCCACATAAATTCGACTGTGTTTTTTTGTTGGTTACCTTCGCGATTACTCCGCCAATGGTGGACCGATATTGAAAAAAAAATATCTGTTTGAAGTGGTATAGGGGAAGGTGGGGCAGCCTCATACAGTTTTTATATTTTATTTTTTATATTCAGTTTTTTTATATATTTTTTTATTAAATACTAGTACTCTAACTATCTGACTTTGTATCAAAAACATGTAATTTGTGTAAATTTTAACACTTGACTTTACTTATTTTATTCTTTATTCTTTACTTATTTTATTCTTTTTTTGTTTGAAAGAGTATAAATTTAGAAATTGGTCCCATTTTAATTTGGTGAAGATCTGATGAAGAACTTCGGAGATATACAATAGAACCCTTCAATGAATAACGGCAAATCATTCGGGATTGCTGCAAACGCATGTCTGTTTATTGTTTATACCATTTCATAACATAACATCACGCCAGTACGCAGTAAAGGGGTACGCAGATCTCTCATTTCACCGTTTATGTTCAAGTTTCATGTTATTCGGGTAATCGATTCTGGCGTTATAGGTATGACCTACCTTACTAAACAACTTGCCTATTTTAGGTATGTACAACTAAAAAGGGAAAAATAAAAAACTATTTTGCAAAAAAATACTACTGACTTCCAAATTTCCTCCAAAATTAAAGTTATTTTTCACTTTGTAGTTTTTTATTTGGAAGTCGGTAGTATTTTTTTGCAAAAAAGTTTTTTTTTAAATAACAAAAATAACCGACTAACAAAAAATACACTACAAAGTGAAAAATAATTTTGTTTCGAAAAACGAAAAACATAAGTTACCAAAGACACGACTTCGGAAAAGAAAGTTTTTACTTGAGTATAAGTAGGTACAGAAACTGTATAGACCTAACTACATAAGAATTCATTTTGTAGGTGTTACTACTAGCACACTTAGAACTCGTGACATGCGTAGTACCGTAGCTATTATTATTTTTAGTCGAACCGATTTAGATTTTACTCATAAACACTGCCGCTTTCATTGCCGAGTGGAACGTCGTGACAAATCACGTGTTTGTTAGGTATTTAAAACAAATTTAGTAGGTGTAGGTGTTTAAAATGTCATGCAAGACAGTTTTTTGTTTGTTTTGTAAACGTCTAGCACACGTTGTTCTGTAATTTAAGCAGCTATCCAGTGCTAGCTATGGGTGACCTTGAAACTATAACATATAAACTGATTGAACTAAACAATAAGATTGACCTAAGACAGATAACACGAAAACCTGATATTACATGATAAAAATACCTCGTTTCATAGAAGGTACTTTAGATAATTAACTGAGCATTAAATTATAAAGAATATTTACCACAGCCTAAATTGCAGTAACTAAATAATTTAGGTCCGAAGAAACGCTGCTGCACTATTAGGTGCCTCAGGATAGAGTGGTGATCATTCCGAATCTTGAAAAACCGAGACTACGCGGTACCGAAAGTCATCATCTTCCTGCCCATGTCCCATGTTAGGTAGGTAGGTACTTGGGGTCGACACAAAACATTTTCTTCTTCCATATAGCCCTGTCCCCTGTCACGCTATCACTGACTCCCTTTCCTTTCATAACACTCCTCTCACAGTCCATCCATCTATTCTTTGGCCGTCCCCTCCATCTCCATTCATACGCGGCACCGAATACTCGACTCAAAATTAACACCCGGCAGACCCAGGAGATGAACAGTGCAGGGGTGAAGAATTCAACACCTTTGCTAATCGGCCTAGGCAGTGGAACTAGTCCACAAATTCATTTACCTCGAGAGCGTCATGTCTGAGACTGGAAGAACTGATGAGGGCATCACTTCCGCAGTATCGCCTATGCTAACCGAGCTACTTTTACACAGCTGAAACCTGTTTGGAAATCGCGGAGACTGACCCTGAAGGGTTAAACTCAAAATCTTCGGCGCCAGTAAGAAATCTGTGCTGCTCGACGGGTGCGAAACGTCGACGGTAATAAAGGACATCTCACGCCAAATCCAGGACTTCATCACATCCTCGGCATTGACTGGCCCGAGACAATCTCTAACGTAGAGATAGGATTCCGAATATTGTTGTTGACATATTCCTAAACGGGCCATGGTAAAGCTGGGAACAAATTATCGGACGCGGCTGACGGACGCGACTTCCAGCCGCGGCTGATATGTGTCTTAAGGGACGCGGCTGCCAGACCTCTATCAGACGTCTGAACGCCCAAGGTCACGTCCGCGACTTACGTCCGATAGTTGTAGCTGAAAAATTTGTGCAAGTGCAAAAAAAGTACTCTGCACACCAAAACCAAAAAAAGTACTCTGCACTCTGCGCACTATGTAGGTAGGTGTCATTCAATTTTAATTACGTTAAGTTTTACGAATTAGATGCTAAGCGTAATAAATGTGGAAATTGCTACATGATATGTATTTGTTTAATATTTTGATAAGATGTTTTTTTATTGCTGGTAGGATACTACGTTCGTTAGCCGATTCTAATGATGACACTGATGAGTGACGTGCTTGGGTCATACTCTCGATCTTGTGATGGTAAATTTCCTTGCGTCATCCCCATCTCTATAATAGTTATTATCAGTAGTAGTCGTTTTTTATTTACTCGACTGGCTCTCTGGCTTTTTTCTGGCTTTCTGAGTTGCAGTGGTTTGGGAATAGTGCGGTGGGATTGTCCCAATTTTACTCGACTGCCGAAGGAGGGTACGTGTTATGTTTATCAGTATAAGCACGTAGGTCTATAATACGGTCAAATTGAGAAACGACCTCCTTTTTGAGAAGTCGGTTAAAAAATCAGAAGACCCGTTAGCGAACTAAAAAGACATAAACAAGAAAAAAATCGTGCTGTGCAGTCGGAGGATACATAATCACGAGCTGGCTTTTTATGTAGCCAGTGACACTCGCAAGGTTATGACGAATCGATTGACGTAAGAATCATCAAAATCGGCCAACTCGTTTGATCTCTGGAACGCCAGATAGGAACAAATATACAAACCTACACACTTAAAAACACATTACCCTCCTTCGGCAGTCGGTTAAATAAAAAACGACTACTACCTACTGATAATAATTAATATTCTAAAGATGAGGATGACGCAAGGAAATTTACCATCACAAGATCAAGATTATGACCCAAGCACGTCACTCATCAGAGTCATGTGTCATCATTAGAATCAGACTGAATCGGTTATCGAACGTAAAACCTACCAGCAATAAAAAAACATCTTATCAAACTATTAAACAAATACGTAAGATGTAGAAATTTCCACATTTATTACTCTTCTTAGCATCTAATTCGTAAAACTTAACGTAACTAAAAAGTGAATGACACCCATATGACACCAACGTAAAATGCATTTAACTTTTTAGAATTATTTTTGCTATGCGAATGGACTTTCATGGCCCAACGTCACAGATTACGTAGGAAATAGGAATTTACTTTACGAATTTACGATATCGAACGGGGCGGGCTGGCTGGCACATTGTGCCAACTGGCAACATTATTCGCGGCGCGCTGCGCAGTTCATTCATTATCATTCGTTGTCGTGTGAGTCTACACGCACGGTTCTGTCACGAAACGAACGAATTGGTCATTGAAAAAGTCTAAATTGTGGTGAGCTAACGTCGCGCTAAATTGTAAACTTTTCTTAAACAGAAAATCGTAAGTAAATTTATATTGTATTAGAGTCATCGATATTATGTAATTTATCATTTAATATTAACATTGCCCATGTAATGCTCGTATTGATTGAGCCACCTTACATTTAATTTTAACTTCGGTTCGGACAAGTGTTTCGTGAATTTAAGTGTATAATGTGAATTATACTGACTGCATAAGAGTAACCAGCGGTTATAACAATGAGCACCATGCATAATATTGAAGTGATTTGCTCCATAATAAGTATTTCAAGCACTTACGTAACAATGACGTTACGTTACGACACCTTGTGCCTTGGAATGGAATTCTGCTGACATTGATCCTGACCCAGTTCCTAATGCAAATTCCAGGGCAATACTTATTAATAACCATTTAATGATTTACTTACTTATTTTTTACTTAATACACAAGTCGTAGGTGAATATTTGCAAAATTCTGCTCTTAGAACTAGGTAGATATTTTACCCACATTTTACCTTCATATTTACCGGTTGATGTAAAATAATACAATTTTTTAACTATTAAATAGGTAGTTACATATGGCAATTACTTAATTACATTTATCCAACAGTTAAATGAAATAAATAGGCTGTGTTACAATCATGACCTTGAAGTCTTGAAGTCATCATGATCTCAACATAACCTCACTATAATTCATTTATTTCACCATTTTCCTATAGGTTATTAAAAAATAGATTATTTCTTACTTTTCCTGTTTATTATTTCTAGTAAAATGGGTGTCCCTGCTGGTAACGCTGAAAATGGCAAGAAAATCTTCGTTCAGAGATGTGCCCAATGCCACACTGTAAGTACCTTCATTCTTTATCTGTACATCATCCCATTGCCAGTGCAGTTGACATTGTCTATAGTTACTCATGACATTGAAACTTTATTTCTGGCGTGACTGATAAATAAATTTTCCAAAGGAAAGATGTTTAACAATTCAACAAAGTAATTTGGACTTTCCTGTTAAACTGTTCTTCAGAAAAACCCAACAACATTCCATATTTTTGTAGGTTGTCACAATGAGTCATTGTAATTTGAACTTTATGTCAGTGTGATAGACTCTGTGATGGGTAACTCCATGCATCAATAACAACTTAGAACTACAGTAAAGAACACGTGACAGTCACATGGGAATTGCAACCATATTTTTTAAATAAAGAAGGCTGGTAACTCTTTCTTTTTTTAACCTGATTTTGAAATGTTTTACCTTTCAGGCCCGGCAATTTGTAATTTGTACCAATATATGGTACCAGCTGGGCCTGAGTGGTTAATCAATAATTTTCCCAAAATAAACAGTACATGTGTAGTTAAGAAATTATGAGCAATTTATTTTAATAATTATAATATTAATGGTAATTTTATCTATGTTACAGGTTGAAGCCGGCGGCAAGCACAAAGTAGGTCCTAACCTACACGGCTTCTGGGGTCGTAAGACTGGCCAGGCAGCCGGCTTCTCATACTCAGATGCCAACAAGTCCAAGGGTTAGTTTCTATTAGTTTTCCTAGTATATATTTTAAATTTATCGAATGATTTTAATTTACCACATTTAAGCTTTATCATAAGATATGAAATCAATCAATCTTAGAAAATCAATCATGTTGAGCGCTGTTTGACTCGAGATTTGCTGCTTCGCTGTTAGACATGTGTAAGTTTCAAGGATACTCATTGTACTATTGTGTGTGATAATAGTACATAACTGCAGCGGCCAGCAAAAGAGGCGTTGATGGACGAATGTGTAAATGTTGGCCGAGGCACACATATGTAAGCCCATCAATACCTTGTTGTGGCAGAGGCTTGTATAGTACATTTCTCAAATAATGCCCGGAATTTAAACCAAGGACTACCTAGAACTCATTTTGTCAAATACAATTACTTTTAAAATCAATGACAAACAACAATCATTTTTTTTCAATAAACTGCTTTCTATTTGCAAGTCAGTTCGAAATTTGAATAAAATCTTTGATAAGTTACCTCCTTGGTTGCCATGTTTCGGAGTAAAAGATGGTTCCATTTTTAAATTACATGGCAGATAAGAATTTATGTAATTTATTTGGCCGCTAAACCACGACAGATATGGATTATCATACAATTATGCCGGCCGCTGCTCGCATGTATTTGGCCAGTACAGCATTTTCGATTTATCTCGAATAAGGTTGTCAAAATAATGCTCAAAGTGCCAAGCATGTTGGAGAAATAATAATTTATCTTCTAACACTAGTAATTCTAATTGATGACATCAAGTTCAAAGTCCCTTTGTCAGTGTCTACTGTCTTTTATAATCGCGTGATTATCACGCCACGCGTGCACGGGTCCCTCAATCACAATGACTTCACTTCCGTCAAATACCGAAGTCTGATTAGATATCAGTTATCAGTCACCACAGATAAACAAATATTTTTCAATGTCAAGAATTATATAAACATGATTAATAATTATGTTATTTTTTATAGGTATCTCATGGGGTGAGGATACGCTCTTTGAGTACCTGGAGAACCCCAAGAAATACATCCCTGGCACCAAGATGGTGTTCGCGGGTCTGAAGAAGCCCAACGAGCGCGCGGATCTCATCGCTTACCTAAAAGAAGCCACCAAGTAGATTTATAAAGACTTAGGAAAAATTTCGTTCGAAATAAGAGGCATTTTCCATTTTATTTATGGAATGTACTTCTTATTTTTTAGCCCAATCAGTATCATCAATCGTATTTTGCAATATTAAGTTGCGTGATACACTTAGTTATAGTTCACAATCATGTTCTTAGCTGTTATAATACAATTATGTGAGTACAAGTTACAGTATGGAGTGTATACGCTGAGTATACTCTGTTGATAATGTTGTGAATGGATTTACTGTTATTAAATTATTAACTAGATGCCCCCTAAAGCTTTTCATTTGTGAATGTTTTACACAAATCACTATTTATTTTCTTCTGTATCACCTAAATTCCAGTGTGTTGACTATTAATTTCGGATAATTGTTACCAATTATTAATTAGTGGTTAATTAAATTATTTAATAAATAATTTTAATTATTAGTTTGATTTTCTGGCACCTTTTTTCCAAAATTTGTTAGGTCTATTACTCTTGTTTATGTTCTTTTTATTTTTAACAGAAGAAACCATGTGTATGTTACCTGCTAATTCAGTTGATTTATGATGGGCGGTTCTGGGCTTAGGCAGAACCACCATTGATTTTAGACCAAGAGCTAAGCTAAGTTAGTAACTAACTTAGCTTTCGTCAATCACTGCTAATACCATGGCTAATACTAGATTATATTATCTGTGATGGAATGTTGCAAACAACAAAGTGAAGCCGGTTCAAACTATGCCTTGCCGTTTAAATACACAATTACACGCGCACACGTACAACGAAACTACCTCTTAGCAGCACAGTAAAAATATACAAACGGACACTACCTACAAACACTCCTCCGGCAGGGAATTGCACTCCTTAGCTGTACGCATAATGAAAGTATTTCCAAAACGTTTAGTGCGTATATAGGTGCGATGTCTACCATGTACCGATGGCGCATCGCCGTACGTCTTGTACTCCGATCATGATCGGGCTTGGTGGAATTAGATCATATCATGCAATTCCATCGCACACTCCCCGAAATGCAATCGATAAAAAACCGACAAGCAACTCGGCGACGATGTTCAAGGCTCTGGCTTAAACATCGTCGCCGAGGCCTAATTGAGGTTAAGGTTAAGATAAAGCTTGCCAGCTCTGGCTGGTAAGCTTTATCTTAACCAGTGCCTCATTGCCGATGAGCCTTTTGATCGACTCTAGTGCATCAAGCTGGTATTTGGCAGATCCATCCCAGAGATGAGAACAGTTCTCCTTGCATGATCGAACTTGCGCTTGATACAAGCTGAGCAGCTGTTCTGGCGTGAAGTACCTTCTAACCTTTGCAAGGATCCCCAGCCTTGTGGCAGCCAGCTGAGCCTTTGCCTCAATGATGGACCTAAATTGAGAGTCGATGTCAACGTAACGCCAAGATGGTCAGTTATTGGCACGGTCACATCTCGGAAAGTTGGAGCCGGGTGAAATTGGCTCTTTTTAGCGGAAAAAAGACACGCCTAGGTTTTAGCAGCATTGAACCTGACCAGATTGGCGTCGCCCCATTCGGAGACTGCCTGCAAGGACAGTGCTCCCACAGAGACTGGATCTGAGCCGGTCGCTCGAGCGTTGGACATGTATCTCTCAGCAACAGTGCTGTTGTCTGCCTACCCAGAGGTGCCTGTTTGGTTTTAGCAGATCGTTAATGTAAAACAAGAATAAAGTTGCCGAGAGTACTGACCCCTGAGGGACCCCGGTATTAATATCCAATTGGTCCGACGATTGTTGTTTGCAACGTATAGAACGTTGCACAACAATCTTGACTTTTTATTTGATCTGAGTACCTATCTGTGCTGCTCATTTAGTTGAGGAGGTAGTTTTCCATACTTGTGCGCAGTGTAGTCTGTAACTATGTAACAAGCATGGAAAATACCTCAGCTACGTGAACTAAGGTTAAATGTTTACCTTAGATCACCTTATTTGCATTTCCGTTTTGACACCACGAAGCACACTTCTTCCCTTGCATTTTGTCACTCAACAGTATTGCATGTTTTACCATGTTTTACGTAGTAACTATTAAGTCATCTGTGGTTTTACGCTGTCGAGTAGACATGTGGATTTTTGAACATACGCAAGGGAAGCGTACCTTGAGCTTTTCTTTGAACTTACACAATTAGGGTGCTGATCAAATGATCCTTATACTCCCTAGACTGTGTGTCAAACAAAACTGCACTTATGTTGACGTATACGTTCAATATGCTTGGCGGGTGCTTCGATGGCGCGGCCATGGCAATAAGTAAAAAGTTAGTAAAATTTAATTTAATTTTTAAGGAGTTTTTGGCGGGATTTTTTCGAGTGAAGTTCAGCGGCTGCTAATATTATTTGCAAATTGATTCCTAGTGGATATTGTGATATAAAATTGGTGTAGTTTTGTGTCTCAACTGTCTACGCAACTGGACAATATGTGAAATCATTGACAGAAGCGATCTCAGGATAGTGGAGCGGAGAATTTAAAAGCCATGTCTACAAGTTGTTTTCAAGAGTCATCACGAATCGTCTCGCTCGCAGGTTTGACGATTTCCAGCCTCCCGAACAAGCCGGATTCCGAAAAGGCTTTAGCACCGTAGACCACATACATACGCTGCGGCAGGTTATACAGAAGACCGAAGAGTATAACCTGCCTCTCTGCTTAGCGTTTGTGGACTACGAGAAAGCCTTCGATTCGATCGAGACTTGGGCTGTACTGCAGTCTCTCCAACGGTGCCAGATCGACTACCGGTACATTGAGGTGTTGAAGTGTTTGTACAGAAACGCCACCATGTCAGTCCGTCTTCAGGATCAGACCTCGAAACCAATATTTCTCCAGCGTGGCGTGAGACAGGGAGATGTCATTTCTCCGAAACTGTTCACTGCTGCGCTGGAGGATGTATTCAAGGTTCTGGACTGGAGGGGCCTAGGCATCAATGTTAATGGCAAGTACATCACTCACCTTCGGTTTGCCGACGATATAGTGGTCATGGCTGAGACAATACAATGCTCGATGACCTCAGTAGAGCTTCCGAAAGAGTGGGTCTGAAAATGAACATGGACAAAACCAAGGTGATGTTGAATGCCCATGTTACACCCACTCCTATCAAGGTTGGAGACTCTACACTCGAAGTTGTGGACGACTATGTCTACCTGGGACAAACGATCCAGTTGGGTAGGGCCAACTTCGAGAGAGAGATCAACCGTCGAATCCGACTCGGCTGGGCAGCGTTCGGGAAGTTGCGCGGTGTCTTCTCGTCCAACTTACCACAGTGTCTCAAGACAAAAGTCTATGACCAGTGTGTGTTGCCAGTGATGACATATGGCTCTGAGACGTGGTCGCTCACAATGGGCCTCATCAGAAAGCTTACAGTCACTCAAAGGGCAATGGAGAGGGCTATGCTCGGCGTTTCCTTGCGTGATCGAATCAGAAATGTAGAGATCCGTAAGAGAACCAAAGTAACCGACATAGCTCGAAGAATTGCCAAACTTAAGTGGCAGTGGGCAGGGCACATTGCTCGCAGAACGGATGGCCGATGGGGCAGGAAGGTTCTGGAGTGGCGACCGCGAACCGGAAGACGTTGCGTTGGAAGGCCTCCCACCAGGTGGACCGATGACCTGGTGAAGGTTGCGGGGATCCGCTGGATGCGAGACGCATGGGACCGGTCAATGTGGCGACGCTTGGGGGAGGCCTATGTCCAGCAGTGGACGTCTTTCGGCTGATATGATGACTATCCCGAGATCGCTTCTGTCAATGATTTCACCTAGTGTCCAGTTGCGTAGACCACTGACTTAGAAAGCGTAGACAGTACCAATTATAATACCAAATTACATAAAACAGAAGGTATGTAAGTACGCAATACACCTCAATTTGTTTTCCTAAAATTCTGATATTTGGAGGATAGAAAAAGAAAAATACATTGGTGGTCAGAATAATGTTTGTTTACATTCACACGCAAGTGACAAACACTAGCTGTCTCTTTTTTTCTTGTTGCTTTTATCATACCATCCCTTTCGACTTGTAGAGAAATGTCAGATGAATGAAAAGTGTGTATGTGTGCTGCCGCTGCTGCGCGGAACACTTTTTCAATTGTTTTGTGAGTGTATATCGTATCTGTTTATTTGGATATCATTGGTTGAGACACAAAACTACACCAATTTTATAACACAATAGCCAATATATGAATCAATTTCCAAATAATAATAACAGCCGCTGCACTTCAATCGAAAAAATCCCGCCAATAACTTTTGTAAAAGTTGATTCCTAAAACCATAAATTTGTCATGTTAGTTAGGATATATAAAAAGTTTTAAGGGTTTGCCGTTGCCGTCGCCGCGCGGTTCTTCGCGTTTCAATGACGCGGCCACGTTCAAACCCTCAAAACTTTTTAACCATAACTTTGATAAATTTATGGTTTTGGGAATCAACTTTTACAAAATATTGGAATAGTTTAGTTTAAAAACTTTTGTATTGAACAGCAATTTATTGCGCAAAAGTCGCTATCGTTTTGCTCTTGCAAAAGATACGTAATAAGCCTGCTGGTAATCACCACCAGCACATGAAACCCCGGAACTCCATCTGTGCAAAGCTGTTAGAGCATACACCTGGGGAGGCTGAAAAAGCGCCTCTCCTGAGCCTCGCAACACGTGATCTCTGTGCTGCCGTCTTTCCCTAAGTCACTTGGTGGGCTGACAGAATCCCCAATCTGACCGCCCGTGACCCCGGAGTCCCGCCTGCTTATGACGTAGGGTTTCGGCGTTTTAGGAATCGAGGCGGTTGCCTCCCTGACACCTTTTTCTTCGAACGAGATCGGCCCTCTCACGGTACCGCTCGACGGCCTCCATCTGGGTCATCACAGTCTCATAGAAGAAGCCAATTTTCTGTCTCTGCCAACATGGCAGACAGAAAATTCCCTCACATCCTCACACTGTAAACTACCCTAGTAAAGTAGAATTAGTGACGAAGTATGTTTTCTTTCGATGACTATGACTGCGCTGCCGGCCCTAGCAAAATATTTAGGTGGTACGAGATCTTGAAGTGGCGCGCCGCGCCCCCCCTCCAAATACAAACCTTTCGCTTTCTTTCATTCCATTCAGTTGCTTTTCGTGAAGACTTGTCTCAGGTTGTCAACTTTATCGAAACATGCAGAACCGTTTGAGGAAGGGCTACCTATACATTCTTATAACGACTGATAGGCTGTGACTATTATGCCTAATGTATGAAGGATCAGTGGCGGACTAAGCCTGTTCCGGAGCAGCGAAGCATAACGGAGGCATCTGGACCGGCACAAAATGCAAGAGCGAGCACGGAGTAAATAAAACACCACCCTTGTGCACGTCTTTTATAGATTTTGTGGTGAATAATTAGCTACACTAGGCAAGAGCGAGCTCGAAAATTTTGGCTCCCAGCCATTTGTATTTTTCACGTTTACCCTCAATTACGCAGTATGGTCATAGCATACATAAACCACCCTGCCCCAACAACGCTGCCGCACAAACCCGCCGATAGCTAGCAGGCAACCAGCTGTCAGTCAACTAGCTTTCCCTACGTTTACAGCTAGCACTGCTAGCGCATGTGCGCTTTCGCTTTTCGTGATAGACACAGTTTGTGATCAGTCTCCATTGAAGTATGTCGTATTTTTACCCGACTGCCGAAGGAGGGTAATGTGTTTATCAGTCTATGTATGTATGTATGTATGTATGTTTGTTCCTATGTGGCGTTCCAGAGACCAAACGCGTTGGCCGATTTTGATGATTCATACGTCAATCGATTCGTCTTAACCCTGCGAGTGTCATAGGCTACGTTAAAATTGGACAATAGAAAAATGGCGGATTTTGGGCGCCATATTGTGGGGTCCCAAATTTTTTTCTTCTTCCAAACCCAGTGTGTGGGGTATTAAAATAAAGGGTTTTATGAGGTGATTTCAAAAATATATAACACTTATAATTATGTTTAAATGTATCTAATTCGAAAAAAACTTAACTAAAAACTTATAAATAAAAAAAGTTAAATCAAAAAATCAAAAAACCCGACTGCTTCAAAAGCGAACTAAAAAGACGTAAACAAGGGAAAAATCATGCTGTGCAGGCGGAGGATACACCAGATTTTGGTCAGCCAGCCCCTTAGAGCATTGTTAAATGCTCTAAGGCCAGCCCGCGAATATGTATCCTCCGACTGCACAGCATGTTTTTCCCTTGTTTACGTCTTTTTAGTTCGCTTTTGAAGCAGTCGGGTTTTTTGATTTTTTGATTTAACTTTTTTTATTTATAAGTTTTTTTCGCTATGTATCGATTCACAATGCGCGATCTGGCGATGATTGCTATTACACTTGACAATGAAGAGAATAGCTCGGGATATAACAAAAAACGAAGATTTGGGTGCATAAAATTCTAAAGGCAAGAAAGCTAGCAACGTGCTTCAAGCGAGCAGTCTTGATTCTACGTGCGAACACCGAGTGGGTCACCGGGTCACCGGCTTGATGCGCGTGGTAAGCGAGATGTCTACGATACCGCGTAGTACGATGGCGGTAAGCTCGCTTTAACAGCGAGCTGTTTGCTAATTTGTGTTGTCAATGTAAAGTATGTCTACAGAGTATGCCCTGAAGCTCACATTTCAACGAACATTATTTTGTCGTGTGGGAGCAATATCGTATAAGTCAGCTACGAATTCATTCCAGTCCAGACAATCCATCGGCGGCGGCGGCCATACAAGAGCCCGAAGAATGCACCTGTGGTCAAAAATGAAAGGAAAAAGTTTTTCACGAGGTATAGTTCAATGCGATTCATGTCTGGCGCCCCGGGCTGTTGCTTCTACATTTTACGCTTGCATTTTTTTTTTGCTTAGTTTCGGCGTTTTCTATGATAGCGCCCGGTGCGGTCCACTGCTGCCAGCCGCCGTCATGTGTGAGATGTAGAGGCAACAAAACGAATCAAACAACTCATGCCCAACTAGGTATGAACTAAACGCATAATCTGTCACAGTGACAGTTTAATTTTCTTTTTATTTGACTTGACTGACGTGAGACGTCCAATTTATCCTCAATGAAATGAACGATTGCGTATGGTTGTAATAATTTATCGTTATTAAATTAAATAAACTCAGTATGGAAATACAATAGTTTCAAAATATTAGTGATAATCCAAATTACTCGAATCGTGACTCCAATAAGTGCTCTCGCACTTTATCAGCCTATGGTGAGTTCGTTTACATATCTTGTGACCAAAAATCTATTAAAAATACATTAAAATACTAGTGAACGTCAACCACATAATTAAGACTCAAACTTAATTAACATTTGATGTTATTTTTTGTTGACATCACTAACAGAAAACATTAAAGCAGTGTCTGAAATTATGACCAAAATCAAGTAGGAAACATTTTTTTTCTATTTTTTTTTTAAGCAAAATTATATTTTTCTTGCACATTTTTAAAGTTGACGGACACTTGCATTTAATAATATTTTATAAGTGCTTATATTTTATTTTAGTTCTATTTTTCTTGCTTACCAGATAATATCAGCGTTAAATGTTAAAGACTTGAATGTTACTGGAGACCAGTAAGTTAAAATAACTTGAAAATGGCGAAAGCTTCAATTGTATTAAGCTTCCATAGTATATTAATTCATCAGTCAGATATAAATCTATTATCTGGACCGCACTGGCTGAATGATACTATTATATCATTTTATTTTGAATACTTAGAGAAAAAGATATTCAGAAATGCAAAAGAATTACTGTTTGTATCACCAGAGGTGACTCAATGTATAAAGATGGTCCAAGAAGATGAAATAGCAACATTTCTGGAACCTCTTGGTGTAACTAAAAGACAGTTTGTGTTCTTTGCATTAAATGATAATGATACACCAGACATGGCTGGCGGCTCACACTGGAGTCTTCTTGTTTATTCAAAACCTGAAAGCTGTTTTTACCATCTGGATTCTTCATATGTGAGCAATCACAAACCTGCTTGGGAGCTTGCAAGCCATCTTATTCCCTACCTATCCAAGGGTGAGTAATCAATTTGTATAATCAAATTCTGTGGAATATTTTTCAAAATTTATTTTTGATTTCTCTTATAAATGTATTCTGCTATAGTTGTCGGCACGTAACTTGGTAAAAGTCATTAGATGTGCACACATCTTTTTTTAGGTCTGTTTGGTTACCGAGCGGGACTCGGGGGACGTTTAGCAATGTTCCGAGTGTGTGATCGGTTGCTCAGTTTATACAAAGATCGTACTGACCAATCGCATCACATCCACGTTACGTTCGCTCTATATGGTGGTTGGTCAGTTCGAGCACTATGAGCGAACTTATCCCCACTACGCCAAAACCTTGCCAAGTTATGTGCCGACAATTATGTCATGGTTTAAAATGGCAATTATTAAATGTAGGCACATAGATCACCACAGACTGAAACAGTCAGGATATTCATTAGAAACCTGTAATTTCTAAATAACAGCTGTTTCACTTATCTTCATACTAATGTTTGGAACTGATTTCAGGTACAATCAACTTTGTGAACAAAGATTGTTTACAACAGAGCAATGGATATGACTGTGGGGTGCATGTCATTTGTAATGCTGAGAGGCTCGCTGAGCATGCCCATCACACAGGAGAGATCGCCAGCTGTGAGATGCTTGATAAG
This sequence comes from Orthosia gothica, assembly GCA_949775005.1. Taxonomy (NCBI): domain Eukaryota; kingdom Metazoa; phylum Arthropoda; class Insecta; order Lepidoptera; family Noctuidae; genus Orthosia; species Orthosia gothica. Next base: position 2,498,241 of record OX459067.1, on the reverse strand, counting down.
TTAAACCCCTCGGTCAAGAGGAAAGAAATATTAAAAATTATTTACGGCCTTGCTGGCTCAGATTAATTTGTTATGCAAATGTTGTTAATTACTGATGTGCTTTGTTAAAGTTATTTATTAATATTAAAAATGAATCAATTACATTGATCAATTGGTTTTTATTTTACAAATTTTTTGTGGCTTATTTGTGTTGTCTGATTGGTTTAAATTTTTTGTCTGATGAACTGGTGAATATTGTACGAGTCAATATTGTGCTTTTAATTCAAGATTTTCATTGGCAAGTGCTGTAATTAACAAAATTGAAAATACCTTAATATCTATGTGCTCTACATGGGTATTACAACTTTAATCATGCATTTTATCTAAATATTCTGGTGATAGCTTACCTACAAACGAAATTGTGATAGCAAATTGGATTTGAGACTGTGCAGATGACAGTACCAACCGGTACATACTTTTAGCATTGCTAGACTAATTTCATTCTTATGTTGCTTGTAATAATTTCAACTGTATTGACCTAACATTTACAAATCTTTCAATGATAAAAATTTCGAATTATGAATGTAACTGTAAGAAGGTACCTACTTTTCATGCGTTACGAATTCATATCACGGTTTGCAGTTTCGCTCCCATAGACAAAATCCGACTGGTCAGCTGAGATAAGGAGGAGCTTTCCTACCAGTTCATAATACCTCTTGAACTCTGTTTGTATTGGCGGCAAAACATAGTCTTTAGTTTAGCATGACGAATTTTTTCGATCATGCTGATAAAGTGTTTGCTTGTGTTATGAACTTTTTACTTTATCCCTCCCATTGTTTGAGCCTCTTTTAATTAGCTTGGAATATCCTACTGCTTGTTATATTTCTCCTCCAAAACTTTGCAAACTCTCTTTTCTTGCAACACATCAAACCAGCCTTCGTGGTATGCGTCCAGGTCTTCTCGCCATTGTTTGTCTGTGCCATATCGAAACTTATTAAATAACTAATACCTATAGTTGAATGGTTTTCGGGTGGTAACAATGCCTAGTGTTTGTGCGGCGTTTCTCCGCAAACCATGGCCCACCTGTCGTCCTGTACCACATGCCCGGTAATCTTGCTTTAGTACCATATGGCTGCATCGGTGAATGGTACCTATTGCCGTACCTGAATATTGGGATAAACATGATATTTGATAATTGTATTTGCCATCGACACGCTAAGAAGAAGATAGTTTATTTAGGCGATTGTGTATAGTTCTCGCTAAGCTTCTTGGCCACGCAGTAGTAAATTTCATACAAAAACAGCACCGATCCGTGCCTTGCGTATCAGAAAGCCAACTTCAGGGCGGCCAAGAAGTTTGGCGAGAACTGTACCTAATTGACACCAAAGTCTGTGATAGTAATTTTTCATAAATTTTGCGGACTCTAGGGTCCTTTCTCTGTCAACTTCCATGGTAGTGCGCAAGAGTGGCACGTGCCTATCACTCAGTGAGTTGTTTATGTATGTACTACCTATGATGGTTAACTGACGCAGATAAGACAGCAGTACGATACATGGACGCCTTGGAATCAGCCGCAATCTGTCGCGCTGCTGTCGCTTTGTCGAGTAGAAAGTTTTGTTTATTCAATTTGAGTAAAGAATCTGAATCTGGTGGATCGGATCTGATCTGAAACACTGCTCGACGGGTTAGGTAATATTAAAAAAAAAAACTTGTAAAAAGAACGCGATCACCAGCACCGAACCCTAATAAATGAAAGGCGTGTCTTTTTTCCGCAAAAAAGAGCTTATTCCACCCGGCTCCATCTTTCCGTGGTGTAACCGTGCCGATAACGGACCATCTCGACCTTCTTGGTGTTACGTTAACATCGACCCTCAATTTTGGTGTATATAATAGCGAGATGACGCGCCACCTAAGGCGCGGCCAACTAGTTCCGCGCGCACTGTAATAGAAAAATAAAATAATACGAATACAAATTTAAAGATTTATTACATTTTTCTTTCTGTTTAGTACAGTCACATTAAAAATAGTTTCGTCACCGTTACCGTTAGGTACATTTTTGTTTGCTCCATGCACGTTAGAATCTACGTTAGTTATTATATACCGAGTCAGTATCGTCATAATGTCAATTTATAACATAAAAATACACTGTATTAATAATTGAATTGGCAATTAAATTCAATTAACTACGAGATTCAATATCATAAAAAGTCCATTAAAAAAGTTTTAGTCTGATATCAACTGAGGAAGGTAGAACAATTATGGTGGAAGGTTTAAACTATTTCGAACATTGTTTTCAAGTGATTAAATAAAGTTATCTGATCTATGCTTTGCTTAAATACGTATTATGTATCCTGTGATAAATAAAAGAATTCGAAAACTGGCAAACAATAAACGCCTAGACTGTACCACAGTATAAATATACAAACAGTATGGAAACTACCTATAAACTCTCGAAACGGCACACTCACACAAATATACGCACTGACGAGACGATTAAGGCACTTATGCCAGGGATCTCGTCGATGCACATGTTTGTGTGAGTGCGTTCGTGCGTTTATAGGTGGTTTCCATACTGATTGTATATTTATTCTGTGACTGTACTAGACTATCGAGAAGTAACCAGGTACCATATATATTAAAGATAAGATACTGTCTTATAGCTACTCAAGCCATACCAATAAGTAATTAATATTATTTGTTGTTTCTCATTTTCTGTTTCTTTTAAAAACTATTTAATAAAAGATCGGCACCTAACAATAATTATAATAGGTAGACAAATCATTAAAAAAGTAAGTTCTTATTGATTGAATTTTCAGTTCCCTTGATTGCTGTTTTTATTTTTACCCGTATTAGTAAAATAATTGTTCTGAAGCACTCAAGAACTGCTGCCATGGATTTTTCCCGTACTTATTTTTAAGTAAAGAAACACGAACAGTATAATCATGTATTGTTCAAAAAATCTTCCCAGTACAGTTGCGCCAACATCCAACACAATAATCATTTATAACATAGGTATATCACACCAGAAACAAGAATATCTAATGCTCTAAAATACCATTAACAATAGCAAGATAGTTATATCATCTGATTTAAAGGGTACAGTTTAAAAAAAAACATTTAAGGCTTTGTACAAATATATTAAAAAATATAAAAATATTGTGACATCTTATGCACCAAAAATTGGAAATGCAAAATTTATGATGTTTGAGGATCTACCCATCCTCCAAATGCTCGATCTAATTCTTCTGCTACTGCAAAGCATAATCTATCCTGATTATGATTTGCAATGACCTGGATACCAATCGGTAACCCTTCGCTACTTAACCCAAGTGGTACCGTTGTAGACGGTAAACCTAAACAGTTTATAATAGCTGTGTAAGAAAAATTGAAAGGTCGAATTAGGGGTTCATTGTGATACGGCGCCGTTGTGGGGTGTGTGGGGAAAAAGAGCACACCGTTGTTCCCAAGCAAGTTCGACAAGGTCCTTTCTAAATCTTCACGCAGTTTCAAGTAGTGTTTGTATTTCTCGCTGCCAATTTCCACACCTCCGTAGTCAAATAGAGACGTAATCAAACCAATGAATGTGTTTCCAGAAAGCCCAAATATACATTTCACCATTTCTAGCAAGATCTTTCCTATACTTTCGTTCTCCATTATGAACTGGCCAAACTTCTTGCTCGACTTCATGTTTGAGAACCAAATGGCCATCGATTTGCGCATCAGCGGTATTTTCTTCTCCACAGCGTCAATTTGATATTGTTCTTTCAAAAATTCCGTAACCTTTTTCATTGCTGATATAATTTCTGGATCAACAGGGTCCACCATCGGAGCTTCAGTGCTAAATAGGTAATAGTAATTGAGTTTTTTGACATCGACGGGTTCATCTAAGTTGAGTTTCTTTGCGTTGTGTCCAGCTATAATTTTCGTAAGAGGCTTCAAGTCCACCGCGTGTCTAGTCATAGGCCCGATACCTGCAGGTACAGAACAAATATTAATTTAAGTTTTATTGGATCCTGAACTAGTCAAACTGTAATGCTTCTCTGTTCTATGTATTACTATAATTATTGGCATGTATTTGCTTACCCAAAAATGAATCCAGTAAATCCGACTCAGGAATGGGGTACTGTCCTTTGTTTGAAACAATATGACGTGACGGCTTGTGGCCGAAGATCCCGTTGAAATAAGCCGGCATTCTTATAGAACCACCGATGTCAGATCCTATAAACACAGAATAATCATTGTATTACAATTTTAAAGAAAAATAAGAGAGAACTATAAAATCTCTTACATATCGATCTAACATAAGGTTGCTAAGTGACGACTTGAAGTAACACATTAGATTACTTGCGCAAAAAGACGTATATACGTAAATATACAGTACGTGTCGCTATTGGAAATTTATCAACCATAGGTATCTTGATATGTTACCTGGTTAACAATATACCTATTACTTGGGGAGTTAAAAATAACTGTTGAAATGTGTGTGTATTATGAGGTTCACCTTCGGGGAATACAAACCTTGAAATGTTTTAAATCGAGTTGTCGCACAACTCTCAATTTAATTAATTGATCAAATTACTCAGCCAATCGCTTTCCAGCACTACAGGGCATAGACATCTCCCAAAGTACGGCACACCTGGTTTCATGCCTTTCACGTCCAATCAGTTCTACAATCTCTGCCCAATTTTCAAGATCGTATGCATTCTATTAGGAGGTCGCCCTACACCACGTTTACTTTAGCGGCCTCCAAGAACTCATCAGCTTCAACAACCATCGGATCTTAGGGACATTTGACCTAGCATGGCATCTTAGTGGGGTCTCAGAATTGTGTCTGATACAACGGTATTTCATAATTTCGATGGTACGTTGTACATACCTATGCCAAATATGCTGCCTGCAGCAGACTGGCAGCATCCCTCCCCGCCAGACGAACCTCCAACAATTCTTGTGGTGTTGTAAGCGTTGTTCGTTCTGCCGTGGATGTGGTTGTGGGTTTCCCACCTGGAATATCGACATAAAATGCATCTTATAGAAACATCGCTTAAGTTCCAGGTACCTTGGACATAGCACGCATAAAAACATAGCTTAGAAACTGTTCAAAATATCTTGGAAAGTACATTTTTGGTTAAGTAATGACTAGGTTTATGTAAGTTAACATCCTGGATTTGTGGATAAATTTAGATACTGAATAGTTTGATTGATTTTGAAACATTCAAACTTCAAAAACTGCATGTGTTCCCTGGGGCTGTGCAATTGCCCTCTCTCTCGTCCTTTTAATGTATCTTCTGTCAGACAGCGTTATTCTTCAGTCAGTAACGCAACTTGTATACTTAGATGAGTTTACCTAGATTTTATACTACTCTTAGACTTACCACATGCACAGTTCAGGTACATTCGTGAGTCCAATGATAATGGCGCCCTTCTGTTTTAGCAACATGACGACATCGCTATCTTCTTCAGCGATCACATCTTTACGAAGAACCACTCCGGCAGTGTGGTGTAAACCTGTAATGCGAAGATAGGGAAACATTAATTTTGTGAAAAACCCTTAGGTACCAATTTACCTTACACTCCCCGTTCCCGCCAGTGACGTCATAAAACGATTACAGTTTCCCTCGTGTATAGTTTACTCATAGGGTAAAGTAGAGCGTCTGGGGCAAGAATGATTGTTGTGGTCGTTGTGGTCAGTGAGTTGTTAAATAATGAATCAGATGAAATAATACTGAACATTGGTCTCGTGATGTCCTTGATTCTTTCTAGTTGTAAAATTGTATGTAGTGACGTAAACCAATGATTTCGTACGAATAATTACAATACTTACCAAAAGTATATTAAAAAAATCTCATTCGGTTTATCAAATTATTCCGTACGTTCTAATTAGGTAGCTGTGTGGTCGTAGAACATGAAAACAGTACTTATCTTCGTAGGTACACTTAGGTAATTGGAAACAAACCATAATGTATTGCCAATTAACTGTTAGCAATTAAGTTGATATTAAAGTTCATGTAACCTAACGTTTGACCGACCATTTTATAAAAAGAAAAACCGATTACACTCTTTGCGCTGTAGCATGGTGCGGATGACAGTTTTAATATTTTTTTACGCATATACGTATACGCATGTTTTTATAGTTTAACGTCATACAGGCAACTATGGTATATGGTATAACTATGGTATGACGTTAAACTACAAAAAATGCGTATACGTATTTGCGTAAAAAATGTTATGAAACTGTCACCCGCACCTTGCTACAGCGCAAAGAGTATAGGTATATTTTCTGTACCCACAATATTAATTCATGAACCTTTGGTACTTAGTCATCATAATCTTACATCTAAATTAACTGACGGACAATACAAGAAATCCTTGAACTGAACTGACACCAATGAAAGTATTATTCATAAAAAAATATGATGCAATACAGAGCAGTTGTAACAATGGCATGGTAGTCATTGTGATCTCACTTATCTCACCTTTAACGGCTATACAGTCTTTAGTCGTAAAAGGGACGCCGAGGAAGGGCTTCTCGGCTTCTAGTTCATCGGCTGTCTTTGAACCACTTCGTACGAGGTTATCGGCCTCCCGAGCTTCCTGTAATGCGGCTTCAAATCGATCTTCCACGAAGCAATTGAGCGCGGAATTGACATCTTTAATCCGCCTGATGCACGCTTCTATTACTTCAACACTGGTTATCTGAAATATACATAAATAGTTTTTGTTTTAAGCTACGGGTAGGTAATGATATAATTAAAAATCTTTATCAAACCAAACAAACCGGCCTTGGATTACCTACAGTCCCTTTTTTATCCGACTGCATAGATTATTACTTTTATAAAATACAATCTTAAATAGCCAGTATTTAATAAAACCAGTATTGTTATATTTGTTGTTGACCTTGTTGGTTATTTTTATCATGGAAATAGTAAAGATATCCAATACAATCTTAACACCAAGCATTTATAGACAACAGCAATGATTTCATAACTGCTGAAATGTGCTTAATATCCTCAAAGACTTCTGCAACATGGCTATAACGAAGGCCACGTTAATTTATTCAGTTTTAGTCGAACCCTGACAAAACCGCTTTATTCTTCTTAACTACCTAACAGATTTTCATACGGTTTTTACTAATAGAAAGAGTGATAAACGAGGAAGGTTTGTGTACCTATATAATTTGTCCCGTGCAAATCCGGGGCAGATTGCTAGTGGAATATACATTGATCAGTTTAGGTTAATTTGATCAAACAGACTCCTTTATCGAATTTTACATAGATCATTTAAAATATTGAAGGTAAACTTTTAATGTTTTCGCTAACGACCATCGTAAGTAAGGAATTAAGACGAGCTGTCGCCACTTCGATCCAAAGCCTGGCAATCGTTACAAAATAATTACCAAGTTTAATGTTCAGTACTTAACAGCAATTATCTTTAGCTTACGTTCGAAGCTTCATTTTCTGTTTGCTGAAACTTTACCCGCAGGCTTGTATTCAAACTGAATGAAAACAAAATTTTAATAAAGATAATGAAAGAACAGGTAAACTTTATCTAACAAACTTGAACACTTGGTGGTTTTGAATAGATACCGTAGTTATGATATATTACCCGTGTTACCCAGTTACAGGGTTGTGGAGGTCAGGTAGGCAGTCGCTCCATGTAAAACACTGGTACTCATCTAAATCCGGTAAGACTGGAAGCAGACTCCAATATAGTTGGGCAAAGGCTAGGCAGATTGATTGACTGTAGTTATGATATATTCCTAATGGATAGGAATCGCTTGAGTTCCAAACACAGTTTCCATATGAAATTAAATCAACAAACTGTCGTATTCAGCTTGTGGGAAGACAGATGTTGCTTGATGTCCCTAAACAAGCTCGAACTTCCCGTACCCTACTTTCAGAAACGCTATAAAACTCATTCATATCTTCAATGGTCATTTGTCTATCCCCAGAAGATTTTTCATAAAGCGAAGGAACTCCTTCATGATATTATTCACAGTCCAACAAAGCGAGTACCAAGTGTACCAGCTCACGGTTTCATTCGGTTTGTGATGCTTACAGCCAATTCGTGCCGCATTGTGAGCCCATTTAAACTCAGTATTACTAGTTATGTTACGTAGTTGATCAATCAACATCGGGTGTTATATTGCCTGCTGTTTATTATGTCCAACTATTATGATTGCACTGAAGATTGTTGTTGTTGTTTGGCTATATCCCTAGGGATTTTGCCGGCATTTGCTTTAATATATCAATGGATTACTTCATCCTTGTTTTGGACACTTGTATAACCTAACCGGTTTTCGGAAGACTCTTTGACGAATAAAACGAGATATTGAAAGTAAAATGCATAATTTCAATTTCAACCAACTCACCAACTTGATATTTTTAAGTTTTATGATCAGCATCAAATGTTTTGCCAGACTCTTAATCGTTTAAAGTTTTTATCTCAATCTAGTCTTTGATGCTATCTTAACTTTAGCGCCAACGTCTTGGCTACTATTCAGGGAAAGATTATCAAGAATTCCATTGTGCCGTGGATTCACTAATTAAACACTTAGCTTCTGACCTTCAAATGAAAGGCACGAGGCAACATTGTTTTCATTTCTAATTATTCTCTCATCGTTAAAATCGCACGAAGTCCTGGACAGAGCCAAATCCAATTTGATTTTTACTGACGAAAAAAATACAACAAAAAATAAATATCACGAGTCTTACCCTGCGTCTTAAGAAATACAACCTGTTTTTCCTCATCGACATTAGACCCAAGTCCGATGTTTTTACGATCGGACAGAATTCTAATGAAGACAATGCAAAATGGTTTTATTCACATCATGACAAAAGCCTTTTGTAGGGTTGACTTTAATACTTGAGTCATAACCAGCTTGTTTAGAAATTCTATTCCAGACTTATCTACTTCATTGACATATAGGTATCATCGTTTACTCGTATGGCTAAAGATAGGTAGGTAGCTAGTTTTGATCTGCTCGGAGGCGACAGATTATAATTAATTCTGAATGTTATTCTAAATTTATGTAAGTTGCCAGGAGTACCAAGTTCTAACGATATAAACTAACTGTGCGTCACTTCTATCTAATGCCAAGGTTATAACTTGAACTTGAATTTTGGGTGCCGACACGTTCTGGCATTAAGTAATAGTGCGATAAGATAAACAATAATGTGACGTGGATCTATGTGAAGCTGTTGAACTACAATAAAAACATCCCGTAGTTGAAACAGACAAATGATACAGCTGTGTAAGAACAGAAACATTTAAATCATTTGTCGAAGTAGGTCAGAAAATTTAACCCTCGTTAAAAACTGAACAAGCGAGTGCAAGCCCGATATCCTTTAAAGGATAGGAATATCAGCCAAAGCAGCGAAAATATGTAGGATAATAATCAAATCGTTTTGCTATTCCAGATAAGAAGACTGAACACATAATGAATGAATCATATTTTTATAGTTTGGACTTTGTGACTGTGCCTTTTGCTGGAGTTATCAACGTATTGTTATTAAAGTGTATTTTTAAATGCATAGCAATCGATTCACACATGGATACTGTAATCGATTTGTGTAAACATGGCATTGAGCTACGTACTTGGTTCGGAAAATCGACATAGATAGGTAACACCTAGCACTACGATTGAGATCGACTGGAAAACTTGTAGGAACACTATATCCTCGTTACGTAGAAACACGCACTGGTTACTTGCATCATGTGCTTCCTCTTTAAACATTACATCATTAGCCATTAAACTTGTACGTACTAGTTAACCGCTGTCATGTTCATGTTTGTATACATTGGTGTTTTATTTTAAAACTTCATTTACATCAGATGCAAGTTTGGTTTGTTTAGAAAAAGTTCTGTCATAACGAGCCAATCAAATATGTTTACTCTCTGTTCTAGTCTCTATTATTAATTCATTATTACTGAAACTTACCTCTTTATTCCGAATTTTCCTTGCTACTTCAATAGCTGGCTGTTTTAGGATATCATCGTGTATAGGTGGTATTCTTTCTCCCTGAGATCCATAATATAAAGTAAAGAAAAACTTCCCGATACTCGCAATTATTAATCTCACTGCATGTAGCACTCTGAATTTTATTCCCACAGGTTTGTCTATCTCGTTGGTAGACATGTTCACGATAACTTTAAATCACTGCTATTTATATACTTTTCGCTTAGGAACTATCTCTGTTACCGCTATTGCACACTTTATTTGAAAACAATGCTAGAAGTTTTGACGGCAAGCTGCGACAACGCCTGTGTCGCTCATATACAACGAAACGAACTGTTCAACTCAATGAATGAGCGATATAGACCGAGGACACATCAGCTTGTCTCTACGTGACTGCTGCCGTCTCGCTCTGGCGCAGTAGTGCGAGTGTGGGCCGGGTGGCGGCTTCGTGTCGGGCGTTCTCCTCTACGGCTCCTCTCTGGCGATGGCGTGCCGGGTTGCCGGTTGCCGGCCACTACACTAGGTGCACGTTGTTTTATTTATCTTTTTTATAATCGGCGCAAATTGTGTGACGAATAATTTACTTAAGGAAGATTTGCGCTGGACATCCGTCTATAGACTACCTTATCGGCAAGATAATTTTTTATGTGGAACGATGAACGTGAATAAATTTCTGTTCAATTATCCGATAATTAGAGTGGAATCTACAGAGAGCGCCTGAAATATAACACTGAAATCAGAAAAAGGTTAGAGGGTTTGACAAGGGAGGAGAATTAAGTTATAATAACGAATATATTTTATATAATGAATTAAGTTTGCTGTCGTCAACATAGCAACTCAGAAAGCTTAGCAAAAACGTGTGAAGTATACGCAACGTAAAATCAAACAATTTTTGATGAAAACTAGCCTGAGTTTTTTTTTTTTTTATATTCTTATTATATATGTATATTTTTATAGATTTAGATCGTTCAATCATCTCAGCAACTAGGCTGTAGCATTTTAGTTTAAAAATTATAGGGCAAGCAAAATTAGTATCTCCCAGACATGAATATTTTTTTTAAACAATATACGAATCGAAAACAGGAATCGAAAAAAAATAATCTATAATCTAATACTTTACGATTACAATGTGCGTTTGTGTTGTAGACTATATACACTATATTTTAAGGTTCGTTCTAGACCTCCGTCTTCTCAGGATAAGCCCACAGATGGTAATGCTGTTTGTTTGTTGTTGTTCACTTACTCAGGTGTTTAGTCATCATACAATGAAAAATTATGTGATGCAATTTTCAACATCAAATCTTATTATTGACATACGCAGAGGAATCACCACAACTTTTACTGCATATATTTGTCAGCTTTTGTTGTTCAGTATTTATATAGGTTATCCGATAGTTGACATTTAACACGATTTTATTTATATTCATTCACAAAAGAGGTTTTATATGATACCAAAAAGGTAACTATAAAATCTATTTTCTTTGATGTAGACTGCGAAGCTAACGGGGAGAAGATTTTCAATAGTTTGAATGATGGTAACCGCTAAGAAATTATGCTTGAACATTTCAACCCCTTTTTCGTCAAAATCGCTTTTCTATTATGGCCATATAGTAATGATATTTTTTACGATATAGTTGTTTCACAATATAATTAAGAAAACCTTTAAATGTTTTCTCTTTTCGAAAGATTCCCAGTGAATCGTATGCTCTCGAATGATTTCTAGTGTTTAGAGAATCATCATCGGCCATACATCTCTCTTCTTAGTCGTCTTCTTCATTACTGAAGGTCGTGTCTAAATTGGAGTGTTGATCACTTGGTGCACTATGTCCTTCCAGGCGTTTCTGTCCTCGGCGGTCTTAATAGGTATTGGCAGGCCAGTGAGCGTCTTGATTAGGTCAGACCAACGGGTAGGTGAGCGACCACGCGGTCTTTTTCCATCGACCTGACCAACTACCATCAGCTTTTCCAAGCTATCAGGGTCCTTGCGAGCAACGTGTCCGAAGTACTTAAGTATCCGCCATAAATAGACATCCGGTATGTCTATTTGTGGTAAACAAACAAAACTACATGTTACAACTTGAATCTTCTTACCTACTTAACGCTACTGTTACGGCTACGATTTACAACATTGCTTTGTGCGATTTCATGGTTTAGAACTAAAGCTTACCGTTTTAAAGGACAATTGTTTTTTGGACCCATTAATTTTATGTTTAAGGGTGTTTTTAATCCTTTCTTATATCATTTTCAAACTTTGCCTACAATGTTTTTGTCAGCACCCTTGGACATGTCTGTATGTTTCGAATCAATACAACATTTGAAAGTGGGCCAACATTTCTGTACAAAATACTGAAAAGTGTTAAATTTACACAGCTTTGTTCTCTAGCGGGATAAACAAAATTGCAAAGTATGTAAACTGTTGGGAAGATTTAGGATATTTATCCTAAATAACAAAAGAACAATGAAACCAATGATAATCTTAGCTTTGTACTGGCTGACCGTTGTATTTCACTTACTGCTAACGTATATCACTAATTAATCACAATAATACATATTCTTTCACGTCACGCGATGTGAATAACCTAAAAATAGACCAGACTATGTTTAATTAAATTTGGTTATAAAAATTAAAAGCAAGTGGCTTCAAAACGTGTAGCACTTATTCGTACCTTTGATTTCAGAATAACATGGCCGACTCTCCAGAAAGGGAGCAGAAATCAACGAGAAAAATATCATTGCCAACAGTTCTCTGTACTCCCGAGCCTTCGGCAGACAAATCCGATATATCTATCAAAGTGAATTCTTTCATTTCCGATTCCAAGATGTCACTTCCGTCCAATTTGGGCACCCCTACGTCACCGCTAAGATTATCCTCTCCTATATCATTACCGACGTCGCCATGCGTGAAGACTTCGCCGACGTCGTCAGCCAACTCGTTACTGAATCCGAATCCGAAGCCAGTGACGTCAATTGCTGCGACAATGAACGTGGTGAACAGTGGATCAGCTACCGGTAAGTCATAATATAGTTAACAAGTGCTGTAGCAATTAGCATCCCTATTTGGTGTCGGTTAGCAGAGAAGTGCTAATAAACGTATGCCTTGTGCAATCGCGGGCAAAATGACGGTGAATCAGAAATACTGATGAAATTATGTGTTAATAGTATATTATGCAACTAGTGAATAAAAGACGGATTTAAAGTGAGGGCCATAGATGAATCACGAGCAAGTGAAGGATTCTAACGACTGAATCACGACCGTAGGGAGTGATTCATGATGATTGAATCACGAGCATAGCGAGTGATTCAAGTGTTAGAATCATGAGCGACGCGAGTGATTCATGGCCCTCGATATAAATCCGTTTTATTCAAGAGTTGCATACTATATTTTATACCATGACATCGAGAAAAAGCAAGATCTAAGCGAGAAGCACAAGGAATATTACGAGTAATAAATAAATGGTTTATTACCTTCAAAATTTACAAAAAATGTGAAAACCCGACCCCTGAGCTAGGTGCTGTTACCTGTGTTTCAGGGGCCAGTGACCACCTCCGTTACTTTAAATAATTATAGTTAATTAAACACTATTGCAATTAATATTAGAATTACAATCCAAATAAGTATTCAATAAATATCTTAGACTAAAATCAAAATCACTATTAAAATCCTAAATATAAAAAATAAACTCAAAATTAAAATCGAAGGAGTTTGAAAGTCGAATATTCTCTACACAAGAAGTTTGTAGCGAGTATTTTTTGCGCAAGGAGGTTACATAGCATTCAGATGGACGGCTAATACATTAGTGTGTTCCAAATTCAAACTCCAAAACAGTGATTAAAAGTGTTTTTTATTCACTGTTTTCAGTGAATAAAATAAGCTTTATACCATTCCCCCTCTAAAAAGCTTATTTTATTCACTGAAAACAGTGAATAAAAAGCACTTTTAATCACTGTTTTGGTGTTTGAATATGGAACACACCAATGTATTAGACCTCCATCTCAATGCTATATAACCTCCTTGCGCTCTATACAAACTTCTTGTGCAGAGAATTCTTGACTTTCAAACTCCATCTTCGATTTTAATTTTGAGTTTGTTTATATTTAGGATTTAACTAATGATTTTGATTTTAGTCTAGGATATTTATTGAATACTTATTTGGATTTTTATTCTAATAATAATTACTATGGTGTTTAATTAATTATAATTATGTAACGTAACGGAGGTGGTCACCAGCCCCTGAAACACAGGTGCTGTTGACTAGCTCAGGGGTCAGGGTTTCACATTTTTTTGTAAATTTTGAAGGAAATAAACCTTTTATTTTGTATTTACTAATATACCTTGTGCTTAAATCTTTCTTTTTCTCGTAGTCATGGTATAAAATATAGTATGCAACTCTTGAATAAAACGGATTTATATCGAGGGCCATGAATCACTCCCGTCGCTCATGATTCTAACACTTGAATCACTCGCTATGCTCATGATTCAATCATCATGAATCACTCCCTACGGTCGTGATTCAGTCGTTAGAATCCTTCACTTGCTCGTAATTCATCTATGGCCCTCGCTTTAAATCCGTCTTTTATTCACTAGTTGCATAATATACTATTTTAGAGGGGGAATGGTATAAAATAATTTTTCTAGCGGTCATATTGGAATGGATTGTGTTATCGTTTTACAGTAACAGTATTGTCCATCTTTTTCCTCTGCTATACAGATCCTTAATTCAAATGTTCTATAGACAACAGATCTAGCAGGTGCTGCGTAAACAGTTCAGAGATTTTCATAAATAAAAACACCGGCCAAGAGCGTGTCGGATTTCACACATTTGGGGTTCCGTACCAAATAAAAAATCTCATTTATCAATATAATGGGATTTTATTAGTAAAGTATATCTACGTAATAATAAACATTAGGTATCCAATTGGCTCCGGGAGTTGCAGAAAAACTACTCTCTGTCCCAAAATAGCTAATTTAATACATACTATTCCCCCCTCCCCACACACACCACCCCCACACATTCACCCACATATACACCGTACTCAATCACAGACACACATTCATACCTACTAACACCAAGCACCAATAATTGATACCATTTTCCTTTTCTGTTTTATTGTATTTTAAACTTCAAAGCCTGCTTTTAGAAATTCATGCCGCACCAATTATTGTACACAACATTAAAATGTAAGGACTACCCAACGGTAGGAGACCTGGTCCTGAAATACAGACCTCACGTCTAGTTTAGGCACCAGTCTCCCACAGAATAATTATTGCTGTTACGTACCTACTTTGTATTGATACCTCTCTAAATGTACCTATATTGTGGTGAGAAATAAATCATTATTTTATCTTATCTTATTATCACCAAATTTCAAGTTTGTAGGTCAATGCGAAGTTAAAAATTTATTTACAACAAAATTGTGTGATAGACGACGGACACGTGAGTGCCAGCAATAAGGCTCCGTTTGGACCCTTCGGGTACGGAGCCCTAAAAACGGTAATACATTTAGATATATCATACTGTTTACAATCATATTATGGATATAGCACAACTAAAGGGGTGTATAAGTGCCTACGGGCAACGAGATCGCGAGTAGATTTGTCAATATTGATGCTTCGCGCATTGCGATCCTCAAACCGACACAATAGCTAGACTGCTGATATTATTATACTTATGTTTATCTAGTTCATAATGTTATCTAAGCAAAAGTCGATAGTACTCTTGCGAACATTGAACTGATTCACAAATCCAGATAAGTAGTTAGATATAGATAGATATCCAGCCTTTATAGGTAACTTCATTATCAATAGGTATACTAGCGACCCGCCCCGGCATCGCACAGGTAGCAGAGCGTATAATAAGCTAAAAAAAGATAGACATGCCATCGCAGATTTTTCTGTAGACCTATAAAAGAGTGACAATTCCACCAAATATTATTTAGTTATTATTTATTCACACTAAAAAAACAGGCACCTAAAGAAATTTACATTCTAAGGTCGATTTGAGTTAATTAAATTAAATTTAATGATTTGACGTAGTCTGTATATTACATAAAATCGTGTAAATTAATACGCGTGTGAAGTGAATTCTGGCGATTAAAAAAAACAAACAATGTATTCTTTAAAACCGATGTACAAGGCCAAACAATAAGAAGTGGTCGGCAATAAAGACATGATAAGAAGTTTTTTTTCTTTTATTAATTAAATAAATTTACAAATGTAAAAACCTAATAATGAGTGTGACCTCCTTTTGCCAAAATCATAGCCTGAATACTTCTGGGCATGCTTTCCACGATGTATACGTTCCCACTCTTCTGCAATGACTCTTTTTAGCTCCCTGATGTTTGTGGAGCAGGTTGCACTGATCTTACCCGTCTCTTTAGAACATCCCAGACATGCTCAATTGGATTAAGGTCAGGACTTCGAGCTGGACAATCTAAACGACGGATCCCAACTTCTTGCTTGTACGCTTCCACGTCGCCAGAACGGTGCGGGCGGGCATTGTTATCCATAAAAAGTTAATTAAAAAAAAAAAACTAAAACCCGACTGCTTAAAAAGCGAACTAAAAAGACGTAAACAAGAAGAAAATCATGCTATAGATATAGAATTTATTTCATTTAAACATGTAAGTGTTATATATTTTTGAAAACACCTCTTAAAACCCTTTATTTTTATACCGCACACGATGGGTTTGGAAGAAAAAAAATACCCCATAAAATGGCGCCCAAAATCCGCCATTTTTTTATTTTCCAATTTTAATGTAGCCAGTCTCTAGAACGCCATATAGGATCAAACATACATACATACATAGACTGACAAATACATTACCCTCCTTTGGCAGTCGGGTAAAAATGGAATTTTCCCCAAGTGCAGTCAATCCGGAGAGTGTATATGGAATTAGGACTTCTATTATGTACCGGTGTGCATTTAATGTTCCATTTTCTATGAAATCTAACTCCGTACGCTCCGTACGTAAGGAGTGATTTCTTCGAAACACACTTCCGCATAGCGTTCCCGTGGTCTTCGCCGGCGTCGGTCCTCTCCACACAAAGAGATTCTAGCTTCATCAGAAAACAATACTTTATTCCAGAACTCCAGAGTCCATGAAGCACAGCTTCGAGCTAACTGAAGTCGAGCAACACGCTGCTCACGGAGTAATTTAGGGCCCCGAGCCGGGTGGTAACTCCTGATATTGGCAGCCAAAAGCTCATCCTCCTGACCGTCCACAAGCTAACTTCTACTCCTCTTACTTCTTCAAGGCTCTTCTTCAGGTCCACACTTGACGCCTTACGATTCCGCAACACCTGACTCACCAAAAAGCGGTCATCTCTTGGTTCTGTACCTACATCGTTTTCTTCCCGAACCGAGTCTTCTTTTAACCGAACCGGTCTCTTGATACCGTGGTCAAGTCCTCTGGACAGTTGAACGACTCACATTTAGCCGCTGAGACACGTAAGTTTGCGAACAACCTTCTTCAAGTAGGGCTACAATTTTACCGGCCCTATCACTTTATCACTCATATCAAAAAGTGGTATTTAATGTTAATAGAAAGATTAAATTGTTCAATTTGCAGAAAATACCCAAAAAGTTTTAAAATTTTAGTAATCAGTAAAAAACACGTTTCAGCAATTCGCGCCATTAGTAAAGCAATTTTACAATAATCAATATTTTTCTTTTGTTAATTTCAAAATTTAAATTTGGAACGTAAAGAATCATGCCAGGATGCTTCAAATACAATCCAATACATCGTCAAATTAACAAAACCTATTTCTTGTTCTTCTTCATAGAAGTAGAGAAAAAAATCTAAAGGCCCGTTTTTTTTGCAAAAGAGTTTATATCAAAGGGATTAATTAGGCATTGTTTACGATGAAAGCTCCCAGGCGGGTTGATTTCTTGGCGATGTTTGCAACAATTATCATCATATTCCAACCAATTTACACAAAACATTAACAAATTATACCCCTTAATCTTTCTCATGAATCACTCTGTCTATTGGTTGAGAAC
Organism: Orthosia gothica; assembly: GCA_949775005.1. Lineage (NCBI taxonomy): Eukaryota > Metazoa > Arthropoda > Insecta > Lepidoptera > Noctuidae > Orthosia > Orthosia gothica. Next base: position 2,480,307 of record OX459067.1, on the reverse strand, counting down.
CGCATGAAAACCCGTTCAGTAGTTTTTAGTTTATCGCGAATAGACACGGTGATCAAATTATGTAGATACCTCTGTCAGTTATTCTGAACAATTTTCCCCACAAATAAAATATTCGAGGCACATTTTACTTACTAAAATCACATTTTGTATCAAAACTTAATAAAAGCTCACATTTTGTATTCAATCCTCGTATTTTGTTACATGTATTCAGATGAAATTTACCTACTGGCATTATTACATAAGACCAATATAGCTGGTATATTTAAAGGCATTATGGGTACTTACATGAGCTCACTCATTGTTCATTAATTAATTATTAGGCTGAAGCAATTGTTTCCTTCCCTCCAAATAATATAATTAAAAAAGCCATTGGAAATTGGACACCGACCCTTCCTTGGTAAGGCTTATTAATCTTAATTTTGATATAACTTATTTTAATTAGGTACCTTTTTAAGAAACTCGAAATTTATTTATTTATTTATTTTATTTGGTTCACCAACAATTGTATACACTGGTATAAGCAAATTAAACAGAAGCAAAAAAATTAGAATAAAGTGTAACAATCACTTACAGGTAAACTCTGCATGCACACAAAATGTTGTCGTAACTTGCAAGACAATATAAATGGTAGACAATACCATCCAAGTTGCACTAAATTAAACTTAACAAATTAATTAAACTAAATTAAATCAAATAAAACTAAATAAAACTAGGTAAAACCAGGTATTACAGAAATGAAAATTGTTAATATGGTTGCCACACTCAGCGAGAAAATGCAGGGCTAGGAATTCAATGTTCGGACAGATATTTAAAAAAACTGGCTTTCAATTTGCCTAAACTGTCAAAATGGAGGTCGATCCGATCAGCGCAACCGTTCACAATCCTGCAAAATCTCGCGTAGGGAGAATTAGCACCCAGAACCGTTCTTCTCTGCGGAGGGCAGAGTGGCGTTATTGGACTGCGAGGAATTCTTGAGGGAGCACGGAAGTCAAAATTACTTAATATTTGCGGGCAATCGATTTTATGGGCCATAACTTTGCACACAAACATCGCGTCATTCAGACGTCGACGTTTGTCTAGAGAAACCATATTAAAATGCTTGAGCCTATCACTATATGAACGCATTTTCTTGGTCAAACCGCTAGCATAGGTCAGGTGCCCCAGAAAACGTTTTTGTACACGTTCAAGACGCAATGAGTGAGTAGCATAGTGTGGCCGCCAGACCACGCTACAATACTCTAATATGCTTCGAATCAAACAATTAAAAAGTATAATTTTCGTTCTGCAGCTCTTAAATTGTTTTGTGTTTCTGATAACAAACCCCAGCATTTTGGAAGACTTTTTCACTACATTATCTATGTGAGGGACAAAAGTTAGTTTTCGGTCAAACATAACACCAAGGTCTCTTATTGTGTCCAATTCCATAATTTTTTCTCCGTCAATATAATAATCCTGGTCAATGAGATGATGTTTCCTGGTAAATTTTATATGGTAACATTTGCCAGGATTTAGAAGCATCTGATTTATTTGGCACCATATCACCAATTCATTCAAATCACTTTGTAATTCAGAGGCGTCATGCTTAGACTTAACTATTTTGACGAATTTTAAGTCATCGGCAAACATAAAAATTTTACAGTGGCGAAAACAGTTCGGAATATCGTTAATAAAAAAGTTAAATAAAACCGGCCCCAAATGAGACCCCTGTGGCACGCCCGAGGATATGTGTCTGACGGTTGATCGAAAGCCATTGACTACTACAAAGAAAGTTCTATTCTCAAGATACGAACTCAACCAAGAGAGTAAAGTTCCAGCGATACCATAAGTTCTTAATTTGTCAATGAGAATTTGATGCGAGACCCGATCGAACGCTTTGCTGAAATCTGTATATATGACATTAGCTTGATGGCCAGAATCTATTGCCGCCGTCAATAACTCAGTAAAAAGCGTCAGATTGGTATTTGTGGATCGAGACTCCACGAAGCCATGTTGTCCCTCACTTAAGTAAATTTTAAGATGATTTTGAATGGAAGGGCAGATCATAGACTCAAAGATTTTACCTAGGGTTGATAAAATTGAGATGGGTCTGTAGTTGGAAACTAAGTCCTCGTTGTCGGATTTATGGATGGGGACGACCTTGGCTTCCTTCCACTTTGAAGGGAAGACTCCACTAGCTAGGGATTTATTAAAAATAAGCAACAAAGGCGTGACCAGCTCGTTCGCACACTCATATATGAATATTGGTGGTATGCCATCTGGACCAGCGCCTTTGTTGCAGTCTAAACTTTTTAGCTTTTTGTATAAAGTTTCACTGTCAATAACAGGGTTGTTTAAAAATATGCTACTTTCTTGAATATTATTAACATTTGTTGTTTTATGGGAACTGCTACCGTTTTCAGCAGGGCTGTATACAGATGAAAAGTAAGAAGCAAAAAGCTCACATATCTCCGTTCCATCTGACGATGTAGCTGTACCATCCGTCATAGATAAAGGATACGAGCTGGAACCGCCTCTTTTAGTTTTAACATAGGTCCAAAATGATTTAGGGTTATTGCTTAGATTGTGTTCAAGATTTTTTAAATAATTATTGTAGCAAATCGTAGCAAGTGCGTCACAGCGTTTACTGATTATTTTTAACTCAATTTTGTCCAACGGGTTATGGTAAGTATTGTAACGTTTCCTAATCTTATTTTTTGTGTTTAATATTTTAATTAGAGTTCCGTTAAACCACGGGGGATACTTATTATTTTTGGTTACTTTAATAGGAATAAATTGCTGAATAGCACCATTGACAATGTCATAAAAAATCTGTACCATGTCATTAACGTCATGAGTTCCCTCAAATAATCCCTCCCAGTCCTGTTCCTTTAGGTATTTTTTAATCGTTATATAGCTTGTTTTACGAAAGTTACGTATCTCATTTGCAATGTTATATGGAAGCTTGGCGTCTTTTTTAAGACAAATATTTATATCTAGGGGTGGATGATACTGATCGATATTACATAAGGAGCCAGTACTTTGACTTACATTACACAGTGGATGATCAGTTAACACTAGATCTAGTATGCGAGAAGAGGCATTATGTACATTATTACATTGATTGAGCTTATTAACATATGTGAAATCCAACAAAGCTTCACAGGTATTAGGCAATTTAAGGCTTTTATTCAGATTACTGCAAAGTTTCCAGTCTATGCACCCTAAATTGTGGAAATGTGGCTCTTCACTACATAATAAACAACAAAAATTTAAAAATGCTCCGACACATTTTTATTTTTTGCTACATAATTGATCTAGTACATAGTAGATACGCTTCGATCGGCAATCTATTGAACACGTAATTATGACACGATATCTTGCGAAAACAACCCAATTCAAACAGTAAAACGCCCATAACTTTTGAACGGCTGAACCGATTTTATTCAAACGAAGCTAAGAAAACTCTCGATTAAGTCACTTTTTAAACAGAAAAACTAAATCAAAATCGGTTGACCCGCTTGGACGCTATGATGCCACAGACAGATACACAGACACACAGATTGCTGTGTGCAAAACACGTGCAACTTATAACACCCCTCTTTTTCCGGCGGCGGTTAAAAATAAAGACCCCCGCCGCGTTTGTACGCGATAAACTCAAAAACTACTGAACGTATTTTCATGCAGTTTTCACCAATAGAAAGAGTGAGAAACGAGAAAGGTTTTTGTGTAAAATTTTACACGGGCGAAGCCGGGGCGGGTCGCTAGTACCCTATAAACAAAATGATTTTACGAAAATCCTACAAAAGAATATTTATTTAAGCAAGATGATAAATGTCGTGCTAAGATAAAATAAAATTAGAAGTCTTAGGAATCCTGAAAACTTTATGAAAATTATTAGTACTCCGATGTCTAATAGTAATGAAAAATAATTATCTCGGAGACTAATACAATTAATGTCTATCTAAGAAGATATTATTTACGGCCTAAGATAAGGCAGTTTAATCATAAGACCCAGACATATTTCAACTGGTATAAAATAATTAATTTAATCTGATTAATTGGTGAGGTATTGATGCTTTTTTAGATATAGCAAAAAATGTTATGACTAAACCGAAATAACGGAGTTTCCTACAGTCACGGGCACCCACTGCGAAGAAAGAAAATTTGGTTCAAATAAATTGCACTAGATGGCGTGATAAGCTTCGAATTGTTATTGAGTTTTGTAAAATATTAAAATTTTCTAGAGACGATCATAAAACAAATTATGTGATTAATTAACTCTCCTAAGCACAAAATTAAGGAATATTAGGCTCTTAATTCACATTTCAAAGGTTATTTAAATGAATCATTTAAAATGTATTCCAATAGATGGCACGGTTTTAAATTTCTGAAGCATCCATTCGATTTTTAAATTAGTAATGAAACTGTAAAGACGTGTAAAAAAATACTTTAAAACAAATCGTCGCTGTTTTTAAAAAAAAATTATTCACGAACCAAGTAAACCCTTTTACTTGCGGGACGCTGTTAACACCATCTATATCCGTGGAACACACGTGGAACAGAACCGAACGCGATCGATGTTCTTTGATAAATAATCAGTTTAAAGAGACGAAAAACACTAGTTACGTCGGCACAGTTTCTTTGTATGGGATGAGGCTAGTATTATATTATCTGTGCTCCAGTATAGAAACGCTATTTTCAACACACTAGGAAGTGTGTTGGAATAGTACATTACAGCAGAATCCAGTAAGTAAGCCTTCCTGGCCGAGTATGAGTTAACCGGACCGAACCGCAGGTGAGGTCCGGTTATATACGAGGCCAGGATGGCTTTCTTACTGGTTGAGGTTTGTATAATGCTTTTCTCAAAAATGAAAGAAAGTTTAACAACAAATTCGTTTAATTAATATTGAAGGTTACATTCATATTAGGGCAATTACTGATAGATATTGTGATCGATTTACCGGGGGCATTTATATTTGTTTGTTGTACATCTTGATTAACGGACTCTTTAATCCAACATGATTTATAAACTGAAATGACTAAATACAAACATAAAATCCCACACTATACTTCTACAACATTACTAAGTACAAAACGCAACGTGCATACTTTTTCTGCGTCGCGTTATGTGTCACAGACCCATAAAAAAAAAAAAAAAAAAAGTGTCACAGACAATAAAATGGATGTTTAAGGCTCCAAAATATATTATGTATCTCATAAAATGTCATACCAAAAAGAGATAGATATATATTTGGAGCCTCCCTCTAACCATGTTATAATGGCTAAACTCTAATCTGTGTCTGGTACTATGTTTTTTTTTTCTAAGCAGATCTAAAGAGGATGACCTAAACCGTGCGAAGCCATAAAAAAAAAAAGGGATGAAGGATGACCAAGTGTCCAGTAAGTAAATTACATACTTACTTACTGGACAGTAGGAGATTCCAAATTTAAAATCTCGCTTCTTACCGGACAGTTGTGAATAGTCTCCGGTAGAGTTCACTTTCTGGATACTTTTTAGAGATGTTATGTCAACATTACATACCATTTTTGAGAAAAATGTATTTTCCTACAGCGGCTCTATTACGCCCCAGCCTTCCGAAATAAAAAACGCCAGAACCATACAAGTTGTACAGTTCTACACCTATGTAGCTTTAGGTATAAATGAAGCTAACTACCTACGGTACTTAACGTCTTAATCATCTCTACAGAAACTATAAAACGGTTTCGTAATTAAATTATCGTCGTAAATGTTGTAGCTCACAATATCAAACCGTATTAATTATTCGGTAATCCGCTCATTGCAATCCGCACTATATGGGCGCTACGGGTTTATGACATTACACCAGTAGGTACCTTATTATTAATTTACACAGCGTCGATATTCCTACAGTATCACTTGCTTTTACAGTTCTAGATTTTCCCGCGACTTCGCTCGCGTAGCCTGTCTCTTTTTTGGGATGAATGACTATGACCCTTGGCAAAAATTTAGCTGTCTGTCAGTGAACGAATTTTCATAACTGGATCAGTACCTACTTCCAGAGATTTCACCGTCAACAAACAAACAATGTTGCTTCTTTGTAATATCTGGTTTTGTTGTCTATCGAAATTGTTGCTTTTTATGTGGTTGGTCATTAATTTAGTTTTCGACGTGTTCAACTCAAGTCCATCTGTGGTCCTCTTTCTTCTAGCATTTGTTGAAGAATATGTATACCTAGGTCAAATTATCTCCCCAAATCAACTCAACACATAAGAAATACAAAATAGGATTAACTCTTCATGGAACTGGTACTAACGAAAATATAAAGTCAAATTAAAACTCATAAGGAAAAAATTTATATTACGGACGTGATATTCATAATTAAAAGACTATAATGGCAGTGGGCAGGTCACCGAAGTAGAAAAGAGAAGTGGGCCAAGTGCATGTCGGACATTTAGGATTCCGTACCAAAGAAACCGTACGTAAAAATCAGATTTATCAATATATTTATATTGGTTAGTAAAGTATACGTAATAATAAATATCACCAAATTTCTAGTTCTTTAGTCAATATGAAGTTAAAAAAAATCAGAACATAAACAAGTAAAATTTCACAATTTAAAAACCCCCGACGCATTTATCTTGCAACAAGTAAAATTTTACAATTTAAAAAACCCCCGCGGCATTTATCTTGCGAAAACACCCCGATTCAAACAGTAAAATGCCCATAACTTTTGAACGGCTGAACCGATTTTATTCAAACATAGCTAAGAACACTCTCGACAAAATTACCTTTCAAACAAAAAAAACTAAATCGAAATCGGTTCATCCGTTTAGGCGCTATGATGCCACAGACAGACACACAGATACACAGATACACAGCAACACACGTGAAACTTATAACACCCCTTCTTTTTCCGGCGGGGGTTAAAAATTGTGTGACAGACGACGGACAGACAGACACGTGACACCTGTTTGGACCCGGATATTCACAAAAAATATGTAAATATTAGATTTAAGTTTGTTAATCTGTACATAGATTATTCTGGCTACCAAAAACAAAATTAAAAATACCATCTCGTTACTGCTCCTGAATCGACAAAAAGATGAGCCTCTAAAAACCTCAGAGCCTTTATGCACATAATTATCACAGCACCACCATCTCAGCGACAGGTGACTGACCTTAGGTTGATTTACATCGATTCTGTATCATTCTTCCACTTTTGGATCCGGTCCAGCATCCACCATCAGGCGCTGAACACTAATTGGCGTTGGCGGTCCAGTTGATCCAGCATCACGAAAATACTGGATCAATGTAATATAAAATAAAGTCTCCATAAAAGAAACTTAAACTCAAGTTGAAACCTTGTCATAGCACTAACATCATTTTAAGACGTTTGACATTTTCCTTCTCTTGGAAAGTTTCCGGAATTTATTTAAACCTGATAGAAAAAAGTTTCAAACTGCCCGAGGTACCATTTCACTTCATTTGCAACGCAATCCGCTTAAATATACTTAATTTGAAATGTTCTCTGGTGCAGCGTCCACTCGGCAGCCAACTTTTTGAGAAAAAAGTGCCTTTTTACTGCTCCTTTATAAATAACCTCTGTTACTCATTTAATTATTAATTAATAAAGGCTTTTATTCCGGAATTTCTCAATTTTTATTTTTACTTATCAATCACTAGTACACTAATCATAATAAGTCCCTAAGTTCGGTGTGCCTTACGGCATAGGCCTCCTCCAACATCTTCCACTGTTTCCTATCGGTGGCAATTCTTAACCAAAGGGGACCTAGAGTCAATTTCAGATCATCTTCCCATGTTCTCACTTTGCGACCTCGGCTCCTTGGCCCTCTTGGATACCAGACCATTACCTGCTTGCTCCATTTTTCATGCTTTCAACGAAGCGTATGCCCTGTCCATCTCCATTTTTAACCCCCGCCGGAAAAAGAAGGGGTGTTATAAGTTTCACGTGTGTTGCTGTGTATCTGTGTGTCTGTCTGTGGCATCATAGCGCCTAAACGGATGAACCGATTTCAATTTAGTTTTTTTTTGTTTGAAAGGTAATTTTGTCGAGAGTGTTCTTAGCTATGTTTGAATAAAATCGGTTCAGCCGTTCAAAAGTTATGGGCATTTTACTGTTTGAATCGGGGTGTTTTCGCAAGATAAATGCGTCGGGGGTTTTTTAAATTGTGAAATTTTACTTGTAGTTGGTCAATACGTGTTAGGATGTCTGTTAGTTTAGTTTTGCGTCTGATATCTACATTCCTGACTCAATCTTTTAACTTTAGCCCCAGTATGCTCCTTTCCAGGGCTCGTTGACATCTCTGTCACTCATTAAAACTCATCAAATCATGTTTCATTTGGTTTGATTTTGAGAGCAGATATAAAACTGCCAAATAGGATCAAATATATTGTTTTCGTTACCAACCTCTTGTACGGAAACAAACAAACGTTGCTAACTTTGCGATTCGCTCGTATTGTGACTTGTGACCTTCTAAAGTTAACGATATTCGTGACTGTTTCCATCTAACTGATACAACTTTAGCAATTAAAGCTACGTAACCGGTAAAAGATCGTTCGTCTACTAAAGTATTTATGTTTAAATTACGCTTGGGAAGTAGTACAATCGATTGGAGGGTTCCCTCATAAACAAACTTACACACCGCTATATCTCCCCATTATAAAGACAAACGTTGAAGGCTCGACGAGATTAAGTCTAGTGTGAATTGGCTACGATCGCACACTATTTCGTCATTATAGTCCATCTATTTTGGCAATCGAGTTGATACGCAATCCTGAAGGGTACAAGTACCCTCATTGAACCTTTTGGCCTTCACGAGACCCCAATAAACATGAGGATTTAGTAATTTTTTCAGAACGCTGAAACCCTCATCGACTTCATTCATATTCCGCAGTTGAGCGCAGAACGCGGCGGAGGGCGGGCGCGTCCCGTGCCGCTTTCCTCGACAATGCCGATACTAATTCGCTTTAGTTTCCTTATCCGAGTGAAGTGAAGTGGCAATTAGTATGCAGTATGCCTGTCAGCTAGCGTGGTGCATATCGACTATTGACAGTCCCACACACGCGTAATTACCTATTAAACTCGCAGTAATATCAAAAACTTTGCGGATAATAGAGCTGATAAATTAAAAACTTTCTGAAGGAAAAGTTTTATCTCGTATGAAAATAAATACTTTGAGAATTTATGATAGTTCAAGATAAAATTAGTTTTCTAGCAGTTACAATGTCGAGTTGAATTGAAAAGAATAGTTATTGCAACGAACAATGCTTGAATGGGGTTTTGTTGGTAAACTGTCGCAGCTTACAATGCGAAGACAAAGTTAAACAGTTAGTGGTGTTGTGTGGTGGAGACCGGGATGCCTTGTTGTGGTTGCTGGTGGAACGGCAGACAGAGACATCGACCCCCCGACCCCGACACTTCAGGTTATTTTCCGCCTCAATTTCTTCACAAAATTGCTTGCTCTAAACCCAAATAGATATAAAACCAATGAATCGCGGGATGATGGATAAGCTGTTCTTTGTCCACTGAGGTTTTAACGCTCAACATTATTACTCCGATCTGTGTGGGTCGAAATGCTGGTACTTTATGGCATTTTCTCGTTACTTGCGAAAAGTTAGATAGCAACTCTTTGTTATCGCTTATTAGCGGAGTATCGCATTTGTATAATTTATCTTATTTGCTTAATCATATCGTTAAATAAACATTCACTATGAAACGTGGCTTTTCTCATTATTTTTTATCAGAATTACTAAAAGTCGTGCGGTAATATTTCCCGGCCCGACTTTGCAAACAGCGAGGTACTGTGAAAACTTATATCTCTGTTGCTTTTGTATCCGCGATAACAATCTGTGTATCCTTCTGTTATTAAGGATTTACGGTAATAGTCTAGACTAGATCATTTGTCAGAAATCGATACAAAAATTATTTTACTGTCAAATTATTTTAAACTTTGAGAAGTCTTGTATAGGTAATCTAGACACTACATGTAGGTTGGATTTAATTATAACGAGCCTTGTTCCATTAGCTACATCAAACGAGAAACTTCGAGCTAAGGGTCTCTTTGAGTCAGATATAATTAATCAGTTAACATGACCATACAGTACAGAGCACAATAGCACTTCGATGTTATCAAGAACCCTTTCCCCAGAAGTACGAGGAACGGTTTGGGAATTACTTACATTTGACAATTTGACAAGAATGGAGCTCTACAAGTTTACACACTCGTGCCATTTACGTAATTGTCTTAAACTTTTGAGTTGACTTGTGGCGTGGTGACTCCTAAATGTGAACAATGGACCGGTTTTAACCCTAATCTTTGACGTGTTTTTGATAGGTAACTGAAAATATACGACCATTGTTCCCAAGCCCGGTTTAAAAATAAAAACATATCCGAAAAAGTGGTCCTGAACAAACAGAAGTGATTTATTTACGGATTATAAAATGAAGGGACATTTGCCAGGGACCCATGGACATCGCTAGGACCGGGCGTATGTAATTGATGATTTTGCCTGTAACAAAGTGTTTCTTAAATGTTTTTTCTCATACTTATAGTCCAAAGGAAAAGCTTTTAAACAAGATATAAAGTTATCGTTGTAATCTACAGAATACTGGCATAAAAAGTGTTAATCCAGTAGGAAGTCAGGGTCAAGGGACCTAATGTGATACTAAATTTTGTTAGAATTGTAAGCCTGAAGGCGCAATGAAAACTTTACTTTCTGGGCACCGATTTATTTTCCAAACTTAAAATGTAGGTTTTTACTTACATTCACATGAAGTGAGGGGCGTCTACTTGAAACTGTCCGTAAATGAAAATTTGACACTTGAAAAATGCAAGAACATTGTCAGCAATAATAAAAAAAAAGATATCGCGGTAATGGAGAAATTAAATGACACTTTGATTTTAAATTCGAAAAGAGAACCGCATCCACAGCGTAAAAATAATTGATTTACAAGGAAATGTTACCGCAGGTGAAAAATAATAAAAGAAAAGCAGCTAACGTGGAAGTAATTGTGACGAATGATTGGGGCTCGATTTATTACCCTCATGGTACCGGGGAGACGGAGCTACGTGACAGGTGGCACTGCCCACTACCTGAACTGTCCTGCAGGCAATATCCGCGTACAGTTTTATTGCGAGGGTGTGACTTACGGTATTTCCTTTTTAGGGTTCCGTAGCCAAATGGCAAAAAACGGAACCCTTATAGATTCGTCATGTCTGTCTGTCTGTCTGTCTGTCTGTCTGTCTGTCTGTCTGTCCGTCCGTATGTCACAGCCACTTTATTCCGAAACTATAAGAACTATGCTGTTGAAACTTGGTAAGTAGATGTATTCTGTGAACCGCATTAAGATTTTCACACCAAAATAAAAATAAAACAATAAATTTTGGGGGTTCCCATACTTGAAACTAAAACTAAAAATATTTTTTTTCATCAGACCCATACGTGTGGGGTATCTATGGATAGGTCTTCAAAAATGATATTGAGGTTTCTAACATCATTTTTTTCTAAACTGAATAGTTTGCGCGAGAGACTCTGCCAAAGTGGGAAAATGTGTGTCCCCCCCCCTGTAACTTCTAAAATAAGAGAATGACAAAACTAAAAAAAATATATGATGTACATTACTATGTAAACTACCAGCGAAAATTGGTTTGAACGAGATCTAGTAAGTAGTTTTTTTTTAATACGTCATAAATCGTAAACCGCAATTTACCAAGAACGGAACCCTTCGTGCGCGAGTCCGACTCGCACTTGGCCGGTTTTTTACTAATAAAAAGGAGTTTCTTTTACTTTTAAATAGACTTCCGACCTTACGGGCGCTTACTTTTCTGCCCGATGACAACCCTATAATGACTACCATTTCACTGAAATATATATTATTAAAAAAGGATAGATAAACAGGGGTCTAAGTCCACCACAGGACATTTTTGGACCAAGTAAACACCTCGGCTTTCAAGTATCTGACTTTTAGAGGTGTTTTCTCGACCTTTTCATAAAAGAAAATGGCGAAATTAGAACAAGCAACTACCGACTTCAAATAAGCCCTTTGTTTGGAGGTCTAAATTACACGAAACACAATAGGCAGGTAACGATTAGCGATAATTGTTGTGTGGGTGGTTATTTGTTCACTTTTTCTCTTTTACTGACTGAAGTAAACGCTGAAATAAATAATGAACGCCCTTAGGTAGTTCCTGTGCTGAAAGCCGGGGATTTCCGTTACCTGTGTATTTTCCATCTAAAAATAGACTAGGTTGGAGCAAGACTAAGAGATTACTTCAATTAATTGAAGTGGTCTATAAGAGAGTCCCGCAGGTGTAATTCAACACACGCATTACGCTTGGCGAACATAATTCCTATAGAACTTGTACAGAGACAACACGTAACACTCTGTAAATTATCTTGCACTCGTGTTATTCATTTTTTTTGTAATATTTTATCATTTCACAATAAAGATTTCAATAAGAGATTATTAGTTTTATCAAATAGACTAACGATTTTAGTGATTGAAAAACTGATTAACGTATCTGAATAAAAATCACCTAAAGATACTGCCTCCATCATTAAATACCTTTGAACCTCATTAAGTTAACTTAACCTTATGAATCATTTATCCGGTATTCAATATCGCGCGGAAAACCTGCGGAAGGGTTATTTCAAACTTCATAATGTCACGATCGCAGCCAACTATACTCTTTGCGCTGTAGCATGGTGAGGGTGACAGTTTCAATAAAACAAATTACGCATATACGTATACGCATTTTTGTAGGTTGTAGTTTAACGTCATACAGGCAACTATGGTATATGGTATAACTATGGTATGACGTTAAACTACAAAAAATGCGTATACATATATGCGTATAAAATGTTATTTAAACTGTCACCCGCACCATGCTACAGCGCAAAGAGTGTAGGGGTTAATAATGTCGGCTTTGGAAATCAAATTCTAAAGGCAGAAACTAGAACGCTTCCATTAAAAAACAAATATCAGAACTATAAAAACGCCAGTAAAGTTAATAAAATGTCTGTGTACAACTTTGTTATAAATTCTGTTGCAATATGTCACAGAACTCAATTTAGTTGTTATTACATGTATATTCTATACACTACACACTCTATATAACAATTCTAGCCGTTAACAGTGCGTGACTGCATTGTGTCACAAATGTATGACGTCACATATCACAGCCTTTTTCGACTAACGGGTTCAGCATTTTAATGAAGTATTGATTGTTTGTTAATTTAGCTACAAATCAGTTAGCTTTACTCGGTCTGGCGGCCACTTCGCGTCGTTCGAAAATTAAAATGTTTTGTTGCATTTTCACGAAAAAACGCGCGAGTGAGTGCTCCCATACGAACTCGGATGAGAGCGATAACAGTAAGTGAAAATATCTCGAAATAGAACACGGAATGTGCGAATAATAACCAGCGAGATGACACATTAAGAAATTATTTTCCTCGTTAGCCTTTCATATTTGTTTGGGTGGAAATATGAAATAAAGTCACGTAGCAGGTGCGCGAGTAAAAATATTCTCTCTAAGAAATTCTCAGCTTTAATTAAAATTGAATTAGATGAAACTCCACAACATCTGTGGTACAGCACCTTACTTATTACTTTTGGCAAAAGTTTTCTAATATCATCTTGGGGCATTCCTTTATTTACAAATTGTGATTTAGGTACCTTTACCTTCCGAAGTTAATTTATTTTCTTAACAATTCCGTTGAGTTCACAAACAATGGTTTGTTGTTAGAAACTTCTTGTTTTTACAAAAGTTTTTGGCAGCCTTTTGTGATCTTGGTGAACTTTCTGATACTATTCTACTAACCTTATAGAGATGAAGTGTTCTGACCTAGTAATAATACCCTCTAAAAGAAGTGGAAAAGATAAAACCGGTCTCAAATCATTATCTATATTGTCCATTTGCTCCAATTACAAGCTCCGATGGGTTTTTGTTTATTTAATAAATGGATCGCGAATTTTAGTTAAATCGTCCGTAAACATTTATTTAGGCACTCTTTGTTTTACTAATAGATCCGGTATTGATCGTGATAAAACTATATATTTTATGACTCGCATAACTGATTATTTATATGAAAGTAGAATCACGTATTTCATATCGTATTGATACGGACGTTCTAATAACATATTCGTAGCGAAACGAAAGTTCGCTGTGTTATCAAATTAATATAGTTTCCGTGAAGTTTTCCGTGGCCTTGGCGTTTTTCGTTTACCTTATATCTTCAGCAAAAATCACCGGTACGCTGGTTGATTTGGTAGACATTGCCTTGCGGTGAATGAAGCTCGATGACCGACTGATCTGATATGGTTTCCTTTATGCTCTGAGCTGCTGTCGAGGCTCTGTGTCAGTAGATAATATTAACAATATAGCCTCTTATTGTCTGTCAGGATATTAATATTTGCTTGTATATGTAAAGGAAATTGAACTTTGCTTTCAGGGTTACATTTGTTTTATACATTCGGTAGTTTTCTTTTTTTTCACGAATTGTGTTTTGACATGCAACAGAGGAGGTGATCTAGTTTATATAGGGAGATGTACGTATACTGTACAATGATTGAGATATTTACGAGTAGTAGTGTATTACTTGAGGAAGTTATTATCACCGACGTTACGAATCTATCCGCCGAATAAAATAATAATAGTAAGTAGATACGTTTTTCCTCTATTTTAGTGGTGTGGGGCAATCCTGATGGATATCCTGAAATGTCATTATCCTCCAATTTTCTAGCTTCCTTTGCTCGCTTCTAAATTTTCCTGATATAAACATATGGTTCCCGATTCAAAAATCCTGACTTGAATAGCTTAAGATTTCATTGTGCTTTTTTATTTTTTTCTTAAATAAAACTTTCCTTTCTAGTTTTGCTGTATTCGGTTGAGGGCCCCATAACAAATTTCGATATAGGGGCCCCTTTAGGACTAGCTACGCCACTGCTTTGAGTATTATCCCTGAAAGTATAATAGTGTTGTATGCATCATATTTCTATCGAATATCGATATTATTGTACCGTTGGAAAGGCTTCGAAGAATATGGCCAAGCTAATAGAGTTCCAACGAGCCGATAAAACGTTGATAGTTTAATCGATATCACAATTTAATAAAGTTTAACTGAGTTACTCGGCGTGAACAGTTATTGGCGATGCATACTTTATGTCGATCTTTTAATATGCCTACTAAAATTTATAATTTTCACTGGGCACGGTGAAAATGATTAATTTAAATTGCTCATTTTATAGCCTAGCTAGCAGAGTTAGTCACATCAATATCTTTTACAATAATGAGATATTTTTATAAAAAAATCGCTATACACAAATTCTTTTCCAGTATTTTCGCCATTACGTTTCATAAAATAAACAGCATACAATGTGACTTTTAATAAATTGGTAATCTTTCTGGGGGTGAGGTTATCTATTCTTGACTACATACCACTTTTATAATGGGAACAAAACCAAAATCGCCAAAAATATATTTGCTTTTTCCTATATTTTTAACCCCCGCCGGAAAAAGAGGGGTGTTATATATAAGTTTCACGTGTGTTGCTGTGTATCTGTGGGTCTGTCTGTGGCATCATAGCGCCTAAACGGATCAACCGTTTTTTTTTTTGTTTGAAAGGAGATTTTGTCGAGAGTGTTCTTAGCTGTTTGAATAAAATCGGTGCAGCCGTTCAAAAGTTATGGGCGTTTTACTGTTTGAATTGGGGTGTTTTCGCAAGATAAATTTGTCGGGGGTTTTTTAAATTTTAAAATTTTACTTGTGTCAAATAAACTAATGATACTCTTCTTCTTTTCGGTTGAAGATGTGGCCACCTCTGGTGTCAGAGTTAATTAAGCCGTCTCCGGGAACCCCACAGACCTCTGACTTGGCTATTTAAAACTTAAACTAACTATATAAGTCCAGGTTTAATCACGGTGTTTTCCTACACTGGATGCCTGTGATGTCAAAGATAAACTTAGAAAGTACATATGAATTTGAAAAAGTCACATTGGTACTTGCCCGGATTTAAACCCACGACCTCAAGCACGAGAAGCGAGGTCTTAGCCATTGGGCTACCACGACGTCACTAGTTGTTCCTATAGTAAAAGTAATCTTATCTAATATTCATGAGTAATTTCACCCCCTGAAGAGTTACCAATAAATTAGAAGTCTCTTCATATGAATAAAATAAATACTCCACTTTCATTCTTTCCATAGACCGAATACTACATGCAGTAGTCGTAGTGGTCAACTTGCCGCCTCGTTAGTTGCAGTCAGGAATTGGGTCAGCATCGAGGTGGAACGATGCAGCTCTTATTTGTAGAGCCAGACTATTGAAATATGCAGCAACTTGAGTGGCCTTGGGCATGTCGAGATCGGAACCTTGTCTTGTTTGCTCTACTGAAGTTGGTAGCTTTCATTCTGCTTTGATACGGCCGTTATTCGAGGATTTTCGGATAAGGTTTAGAAGGGTCCTCAATAATGTACAGCCACTACAGTCTAAACCAGTTATAATGATATCGTTTAGTCTAACATATAGGTTTTAGTTGGTCCCGCAGTTTTTATAGGTAGTAGGTAATTTCTGGTTTTAGAGGTTTACTTCCAGGAGGATTCCCCATGTATTAAAAATCCCTCTTTACAAATTAAATGAACACACCACTTTCATTCCTTTTCTATAGCGCATGCTATATGCAGTGGTCGTAGTGGTCAACTTGCCGCTTCGTTTGTAGCAGTCAGGAATTGGGTCAGCTCCGAGGTGGAACGATGCAGCTCCGCAGCCAGACTATTGAAATATGCAGCAACTTGAGTGGTCTTAGGCATGTCGAGATCGGAACCTCGTTTTGTTCGCTGTTGTTGGTAACCTGCATTCAGCTTTGATACAGCTGTTTTGTCGAGGATTTTCGGATATGGTTTTCGGGGGTCAACTAATGAAGTGTATTCTCATCGATGTATTCAGCTCCTTATCTATATAGGGGTTATATCAATTCGTACCTACCTACCTGCGATGGGTGCAAGCAGTAGACAGTCGACAAGGTTTACTCGTGGCACGGGGTCTCATTGCTAAGAAAGAAAATTTGGTTCAAATAAATCTTACTAGATGGCGCGATATGTACACTCAATTCAATAAATTATTTTTAAAATTAAAATTTTCTGGAATTGAACATAAAAATTGTATGTTCTTGATTAATCAACTCTCCTAAGTACAACATTATGGAATATTGGGCTCTTAATTCACATTTCAAAGATTATTTGAACGGATCATTTAAAATGGATGCCAATAGATGGCGCATTTTTAAATTTCTGAGTTACTCCACTCAATTGTTAAAATTTGCATTGTAACACATTTTGGTGCAAAAAAAACTGTAAATACGTGCAAAAACTACTATTTAAAAAGAAAAAAAATCACGAACCTAGTAAATCCTTTTACTTACAATTCGCTGCTAACAGCATCTATTGCCGTGAAACGGGATCGAACGCGATTGATGTACCTACTTACAAAAATAACAAGATTAATCAGATGAAAAACGCTAGTTACGTCGGCACGGTTTCTTTGTATGGGATGAGGCATCTGTATGCTAGTATTCTATTATCTGTGCTCGTGGTATTATCACTCGTGAGTTCCAATAAACTCCATCTAAGTTCTTGAGATCCTTGTTTTATTCAAGCAGGATTTGCTAGCCCTGTGGTTGATGAACTCGTTTCTTCATTGACGCGTTCGAATGTCCTATATATTGCATTGGTTCCTAGTTTACACTGCAAACTGCCAAGATACATTTACAAAAGTGCTGTTTATTAAATGCCTGTTCCATCTCTCCTTGAATTTTTTTTCCCTTTACCTTCCAGTTGAAAAAGAACAAGCTGAAATTAATACAAATGCATACAAACTGACGTGAGTATGCAAATGTGAATCAAGCCGAGTACAATACGTTTGCGACAATCAAATATGTCACCTTGCTATGAACATATGGGTCATGTTAACAAACTGTAACCTATATATCTGTTCGTCTAGTGAGAATATAGGTATACGACGTAGATATATACACAGTAACAGTTGTGCGGTTCAACTTGAGCGGCGAAATTGCTCGTTAGTTCCGTTTCCGGCTACACTTGGAGGGTTTTCCCTCCAAACTCACAGCGCTTGCTTTTTTTTCTTTCATTTGAACATCGAACCTCGTTTGCTTTTTTGTTTTGTTCGTTTGAACTTCGAACATCAATGTTGAAACTCTCTTACAAATAGGTGCAATATGATACGATCCTATTAATGCCTCTTTATGTTTTCATATTGTTCTCATTTATTTTTTACCCCCAAGATGAAAGGCTATAAAATGTTGAGCCTGAGCAATTAGTAAAATGAACGTGTCGAGCATAAAAGATCTCGCAATAATTATCCGGGTCAATGATACTCCATTCATTATGTACATAATATCAAGATCACTGGGCAAGTTAAAAATTAGATCAAAGTAATTACTTTTACAAGAGATTAAAGTTGTCCTGCCAAATGTGAACATTGCAATGCTCGTTTTGGCGACACAATACATTTTGCAGAAACTATTTTAAAATAATTTACAATACTAGAATTCTGCATCTTTGTACTTCTCGTAGACTGTGGCGGAAATGATATTGGAACTGTGCCAAAACTTAATCACGATTACAGAGCTTAGCTTGCGCTGAATACAATGTATTTTATCGCTATCATAATAATACAAACTGGTGATATGCAAATCACGCTACAGATGCAAATAAAATAACAAAAAGACCGCAAAAATTTTGAAAATGATACAATTTGGTTTGCAAATTACGTTGTCTTGCCAAATAAGAATTATTATGACAGGTATAAAAAACTGGGTCATTGTTATCTCGTAAACAAATTTCTATGATGGACGTTTCAAGGCGCCAAGTTTCCTGGAGCCAGGATAAACACGCTCCATCTTTGCCACTCCCCCCCTCCCCATCTACCACAGCCCACAGCCTGACGGACTTATATAGGATAGGTAGTGAAGCTGTTTATGTACTGGTTATTAACACTTAGGGACGGGCTCAGCAGTAAAAAGTAACGGACCATCTCTTGCCGTGTTATGTGAAATTTCCATTAAGTTCCTACAGGTAAATACGTGCCTGTTAGGACTTCTAATAATAAAGTTGTGAGTTATCTTACTGCCCTATCCCGCTATTATTTCGGCGAAGGCTGCTTCTCCATATTACACGTCTAGAACGGGTGTACCCCATTGTTGCGAAGTTCATTACCGCGATGTACGGTACAGCGAAAGTTTACTATCGCGACGTTCGTTGTTGCGAAAGTTCTTAACTGCGATGTACGTTACTGCGAAAGTTTACCATTGCGATGTACGTTATTGAGAAAGTTCTTTACTGCGATGTACGTTACTGCGAATGTTTACCATTGCGACGTACGTTGTCGCGAAAGTTCTTAACTGCGATGGACGTTACTGCGAAAGTATACCATTGCGAAGTACGTTGTCAGGAAAGTTCTTTACTGCGATGTATGTTACTGCAAAAGTTTACCATTGCGAAGGACGCTGTCGCGAAAGTTATTTACTGTGATGATTGCAGTTTCGATAACACGCTATTGCGAATTAGGTCATCTAGGAGGGTTCTTAATAATGGTGATAGTGGAAATATTATATTGTTGGACATGACTAAAAAATAAGCAAAATTGTATGCAAATTTAATTAGAATTGAACCAAAAGATAATAATAATAAAATAAACATAAACAAAATTCATGTAGGTACTTTTATATGGAACAAAAGAAAGATCAACAAAAACAAAATTCATGTAGGTGCCTGTCTAAGTATATCGCACACTAGATACTTAATCTAGAGTACCTGGGCGACCGAGCTCTACTCGGGTGAAAATATAGGAAACGATTTAAAAAAAAAAAATATCTAGCTAGATCGATGTATCGCTCCCGAAAGGCTGTGCATACTAAATTTCATGAAAATCGTTGGCGCCGTTTCCGAAATTCAGATTATCTATATATATACATATATGCAATAATTGCTCGTTTAAAGGTATCTACATAAATAAGACATAAACACGCATAGTTTCTCTCTGTAAATACACTTAACCTAAAGAAATACATTCTTTATATTAATAAGTTGACTTATATAGATAGGTTCATGAATTTTGTTCATGTATATTTAATTATTTATATCTTTTGGTTCAATTATAATTAAATTTGCTCACAATTTTTGCTAATTTTTTAGTCATGTCTAACAATATAATATTTCTACAATCACCAGTATCAGCAACACTCCTAGATGACCTAAATCACAATAGCGTGTTATCGAAACTGCAATCGTCACAGTAAATACCTTTCGCGACAGCGTACGTCGCAATGGTAAACTTTCGCAGTAACATACATCGCAGTAAAGAACTTTCATGACAACGTACTTCGCAATGGTAAACTTTCGCAATAACGTACATCGTAGTTAAGAACTTTCGCGACAACATACGTCGCAATGGTAAACTTTCGCAGTAACGTACATCGCAGTTAAGAACTTTCGTGACAACGTACGTCGCAATGGTAAACTTTCGCAGTAACGTACATCGCAGTTAAGAACTTTCGCAACAACGAACGTCGCGATAGTAAACTTTCGCTGTACCGTACATCGCGGTAATGAACTTCGCAACAATGGGGTACACCCGTCTAGAACGTCATAAAAAAATACAGGCACAATAACGGAAAGTATCTTTCAGACGTTTTCCAGGCGAATTCCACATTGGGCACCCGTTTTAAAGGCACCTGAAGTATTCCACATTAGGCACCTGTCAATATTTTTCACATGTGCCGTAATTGGAATGCTTTATTTTTAACCCCCGCCGGAGAAAGAGGGGTGTTATAAGTTTCACGAGTGCTGTGTATCTGTGTATTTGTGTGTCTGTCTGTGGCATCATAGCGCCTAAACAGATGAACCGATTTTTATTTAGTTTTTTTTTGTTTGAAAGGTAATTTTGTCGAGAGTGTTCTTAGCTATGTTTTAATCAAATCGGTTCAGCCGTTCAAAAGTTATGGGCGTTTTACTGTTTGAATCGGGGTGATTTCGCAAGATAAATGTGTCGGGGGTTTTTTAAATTTTGAAATTTTACTTGTTTAAAATTTTGTTCCACATTTGGCACCTACTGATCAGTAGCTACTAGTGTTGGGACGCGATTATATCAATAGAGAGTTTTATAACATGATAAAAATATAACTTCCTCTTTTGCTTTTTAAGTTAGATGTTGAACATTGGAAGCATTTATACCCAAAGTACCAGGAGGCCAATACGTCATTTTTCATTCTAATACGTTGCACCGGTATTGCTCAAAATTGCTTTAAGAAAATTTCCGCTCTGCTAGCGTTAGGCGAAAGTTTTGCTTACCGCGGTAACAAAGCCTTCTTTGAAATATATTACGGTAAGAACAACGCACTTTAAATAGCAGTGGCTTAATATATTATTATTATTCTTTATTGTACACAAAACACATTTATACAAATACAAAAGGACAGCTTATGTACAAAGGCGAGCTTAACCCATAATTGGGTTCTCTTACAGCAAACCTCATTGTCATAGGGATTTTTTATTGAATGAGGACAGCATACTCAAGTGCACAATAAAACTTAACATTTAAATTCTTACTAACTATATAAACTAAACAAATACGTGTACAGCACACAATGCATAAATATAATACATGGGTCCATATTGGCCCACCTAAAGTTCTTTACCCGAAATTGTTCTTACTAATGATTTGTAATCCGAATGATCACTCTTCCTAAAATTGTACATCCTAAAGTTTTCATTCATACTATTTGTAGTGCTACCAGCGATGTTCATAACACTTATGTTGCCGAAAATTGTAATGAATAATATCATTAATGTAAATATATTTTAACGCCTACTGTTTTTTATCATAACGCTTTTATCCCTAAACATAATTACCATAATATTTTCACTCATATTAAGAAAGAAACATTTACCAAGTGTAATAAAAAATATATGTGGGTAATTATGTCTAAAAAAACTGCAACTGTTTAAAATGATGAAAGGTCGTTTCACTGATTTTTGTCTTAAATGAATGAAATTCGGGTCAGAGTGTCGTCTTGGGGGCACTATGAAAAAAATACTTAGAAAAATTTCGCGACCAATTTCGCCGCTCGCTTCACTCGCTCGGCTCGCGCGTAGTTGGTCACAGTCCTAACCTAACCTAACCTATGGATATCTTTGCAGATACACACCGCTATAAATATAAAAAAACTTTTTTGCAAAAAAATACTACCGCCTTCCAAATGAAAAACTACAAAGTGAAAAATAACTTAACTTTTGGAAGTCGGTGTCTTTCGTAGGTACCATTTTTTTTTCGATATGGACACCGACTTCCAAAAGTTAAGTTATTTTTCACTTTGTAGTTTTTCATTTGGAAGTCGGTAGTATTTTTTTGCAAAAAAGTTTTTTTATTTTTCCCTTTTTAGTTTTACCTACCTAATAGCAAGTTGTTTATTAAGGTCCTTATAACTCCAGAATAGATTAACCGAATAATATGAAACTTGAACATAACCGGTGAAATGAGAGATCTGTGTACCCCTTTAGAGCGTACTGGCGTGATGTTATGTTATGAAATGGTATAAACAACAAACAGACATGCGATTGCAGCAATCCCGAGAGTTTTGCCGTTATTTATTGAAGAGTTCTGTTGTGTATCTCCGAAGTTCTTCATCAGACCTTCACCAAATTAAAATGGGACCAATTTCGAAACATACTCTTTCAAATAAAAAAAGAATTTTCAAAATCGGTCCACAATTGACAGAGATATCGGTGAACATACACAAAAAAAAAAAAAAAAAAAAACATATTGTCGAACATAGAACCTCCTCCTTTTTTTGAAAGTCGGTTAAAAATTAGAGTTATGTGAAAACTAAAGTCATGTTATGTGAAAATAAAGTTACGCAAAATTAATGTTTAAATAATACTGATACTAATAATATTATGAATAAAAATAAATCTAAACAAAAAATATATGTCTTTGAATAATAGTGTAAAAGATGGTTATGTTGAGAAAATATAGGAAAACAAATAAAAGTATAATACATGTTTATTGCTACTGACATTATGAAGTTGAATGCTTCGGCATTATGAACATTAGAGACAGAGTAGTTAGGAATTGTGATTGTTAGGATAAAAAATGTTAGGAAGAACATTTTCGGATTTCCAACTATCGGAGTTGAAAATTTAGGTGAACTTTGGCGCACCCATAATACATACTATATAATATAACTAAAATCCTTAGTTAATAAATATATACATAATCATCTATGCGTCATGTTGAAAGGAAATGTTCCCTTGTTCTTTTCTTGAAAATTCCCAACGAAGGGCTATCCCGTATGGAGTGAGGGAGATTATTCCAGAGGCGGACAGCACGAACAGTAAATGATCCAGCGTAACGACTTGATGAGTGGGAAGGAAAACGAAGGAGAAGAGATGATTAGGAACGGCAAGGTTTTCCTCTCGGAACAAGATACTATCTTGTTTACACATAAATGTTTCATTACAGGTAGGCAAGCACAATGCTGATAAAAGAAAAATGTATAGCTTGTAATCTGAGGATTAACTTAAGAGGAAATGCGGTCGCAGACATATGACTTAATATCCTTAAGTAAAGTCATAATTAGAGGTTTGGCTCTAGCCTATTTCCTCCTCCAATATTAGACCAATTTAAAAGATATTCCACAAACTGAAAAATAAAGATATATACTGTACCCCAATGTTTTCTTTTTTGATGGTACATTATCTTTAGAAGCACTAGAACCATCAAAAGATGAACAAAATTGCGCTGTCAACAGAGGCCTAGTGTACAAAACAGAAGCAGAACATGTATATATTTTTTATTCAACTTATGCAATATCTTTTAAATTTTGCCTATAGTGGAGGAGGGAATAGGTGAGAGCCAAACCTCGAATTATTTTTACTAAGGAAAGTCAGTCGGATGTCTACCACCGCATTTCCTCTTAATGTTTTCTATTACTTTTTCCTCTAACTATTTAGGTCGAGTACAAAACAAACAGCAGAAAACTCTCAGCTTTTATCGAAAATCAAACCAAGAACTAAACAGTCTTTTGTCAACAATATTTTCCCGATGTTCATCTGTTTTCCAAAGGATTTGTCTAGAACAGTTTTCGTTACACGTGCTAGTTGTGGTGATGGCACACATTGTCTTCGTCCAAATTGTTATCGGATTTCCACATGAACGATTGGACGATTATTGCGAATTTTCTTTTGGCAAACAAGAGCACTTGAGTCCGTGGGACGCCGTATATCGGATATTACAATTGAATGGCTTGAGAGAGAAGTTTCTTATCTAATTTGACTCGTTAACTTGACGCTATCTGGCTGGAGTAAGCTCACAGCTTTTAACGACTTTACGTAAGGGGTCAAGTCATCTTTTACGGACCGTCACTCAGAAACTTTGTTCTAATTATGGGTGGTTTACAAAAAATATTTATTAAGTCCATTAGTTAGATAACCTAAAAATATTGGTAACCTATTTTTCTTTTGCCACGTAAACAAAAAATTACGATAATTTATCGTATGACGTCACGGTTAGCTACAGATTGTACTGACAAAGTGACGTCACAACAACTCCCTAAACTTTGATGCGCTTTTTCTTTATAAATTTTTATTTATTTGATAAAGCAAAAAATACAGGTCCAATATTATTTGATAATCTCACTGACCGACTAAATAGAATTATCATTTTTCTACCCAGGCAACAACCCTATTAAGCATGAGCAAATAAAAACATAAGAAAGTAAACTTAGAGTGGTCCCTGAGGTTTACAAAATCTTGCCATTGCAGAAGTACCACAGTACAGAGAGTAGGGTAAAACACCTAGTTATGTAGCAAGGTTTTTTATTTACTTGCCTAGTTAAATTACGACACGAGACTCATGGTTCAGTAAATATGCGTAAGGAGGGGTCCAGATTGGACTTGTGGTTTTCAGAAATGCCAACAAACAGCGAAAGGGGATGTCCAATGCTTATCTATTCTCAGTGTGGAAAATTACCTTTGCTATACTTGACACGTATAACGTCAGCGTCATTTTTAACCCCCGCCGGACAAAGCGGGGTGTAATAAGTTTGACGTGTGTTGCTGAGTATCTGTGTGTCTGTCTGTGGCATCATAGCGCCTAAACAGATGAACCGGTTTTGTTTATTTTTTTGTTTGAAAGGTGATTTTGTCGAGAGTGTTCTTGGCTATTTTTGAATAAAATCGGTTCAGCCGTTCAAAAGTTATGGGCGTTTTACTGTTTGGATAGGGGTGTTTTCGGAAGACATCGTGTCATAATTACGTGTTCAATAGATTGCAGATCGAAGCGTATCTACTATGTACTAGATCAATTATGTAGCATGAAATAAAAACGAGTTGGGTGTTTTTGAAATTTTACTTGTTTTGGTCACAAAATTTGCATGCCGAATTTAGTAGACGGAATATAAAGAACTATTGTGTGTATTATAAGATCTGTACAATACCATATTTCAGGCAAATAAATGAATCTATCTAACCTGTAAAACATACCATTAATTTGGCTTTTCAAAGCATGTGTCGCACAATAACATTAATTAGGTTTTACGTGTATAAATCAAATATTAATCACGCGCCACCACATTCGTGGGGTTCAAAATCATTTTTTTTATTTCATATAGGCCTACATGTGCACTTATAAAAAGTCGACAAAAGGTGCACGGTTCGGGTTGGTCGTTTTCTATGGAGAAGAACCGGCAAGAAACTCCATGGTTACTATTTAAAAAAATGGTTTGGTTTCACAATATTTCCATGTTACAGTATTAGTACTTAGATATGGGGGGACAGTGTAGGCCCGACAATAAGTCGTAAGAAAAACAAAAATGGATTATATATTATATAAACAAAAGAAAATAAAACGAATTAAAAAGTTAACAAAAGTTAACAAGCATCTAGAAGGCCTAGGTTGTAGCGAATGCAATACAACTCTGGACATTGTGAGCCCACTTCATCAATGGTTTTGTTTAGCTTATTGTTCATGTCAAAGCTTTGTGTTCTATAAATACAGACATTGGTAAAAGTAGAATTTTGAAAACATCTTAAAACGCACCCAACGATTTTATAATATTTTTTTTTGTTAATCTTGTTAATTCATTATTCTTGATTAAAATTTATTGAAACTATTTGTCTAGAGAAAATATTATTTTATTTTTCTTTTTCCGACGAGAGTCACCTTCCAACATTTGATGTTTCATCCTAAAATAACAACTTATTTTTCGTTTCAGTATTTGTCATCGAAAAAACATAAAAGAACACGGTACCTTTTAGCAACGTTAGTGTGGAAATGGTACATTGTAAATATATAAAAGGTATCAGATTATACATTAACATTAAGTCCGCGAGTCGAGAAAGTTGTTTGTCTTCCCAACGATTACTCAGAATATAACCCCGTAATGTGTAAGCAAAACCCTATTGACTTTATAAACTAATAAAAAGTTTAGAAGCTAATATATTTATGGAAATATACAGCTTTATACAAATCCCAAAAATATGTTTTTTAATATGGGGTTGGCTGGGTCACGGCATATTTTATTTCTAAATCCGCTATGACATGTTGGTTAGCATTCTGCAACGATCTCGAAAGGGGATAAAGGTCTGTGACTTATAGAAAGACCTCGAAACTAAAAATAAAACTCTCAACCCTTTTTCGGTTAAGGACGTTAGGGTTTTATAAAGAAAGAAAAAAACACATAACGAGGCTTATCTCAACCAAAAGAAAGGGTCTCGAAAGAAGTACTTGTTACTTATCTCCGACTTTACGGAATATCGGACTCCTGAAACATAGTTGTAAATCTTATTTGGATCGGATCCAAATCCGCTTCACTTCATAGAGGAAGACTCTGGCACTATATTGTCTTGAAGAAAACTTAGGACCGAGTATCAACTCAAGGGCGTTTGGACCAGTACTCTGAAATAATATACTTCCGTTTCATAAAAAAAGATACATAGGTATTGTTTATGTTATAAAAAACCAAATTAAGTTCAAAAAAGAGCATTCTCGAGGCACAAGGACTTGACATGGTAACGTAATTTACTTTTCCCTTTATTCTCGAAGACATACCGAGAAGTAGTCGTATTGTCTTTGGGGATTAAGTTCTATCTCGAAAAGGCCTTTTCACTTATGTTGGAAGTCCCATTGAGTTGTATATCCTATCAGGATTTTTTGTATTTATAAATTTACTATCTAGCTTTATCCCCCGGATTTGCCGTTGATTGATTTTTCCGTAGCGCATCCAATGGTAATCGGGCACTCAGCTATGGTAAAGGTATAGCTTTCTAACAGAAAATAATTTTCGGATTCGGAATATTCCTTCGAGACTAATAACCTTTTAAAACAATACTTTTTACCTATAAAGCAAATTAAGCAATGTTAGCTCTTTATTTTCTTTACAAAACTATAAGGCCTTTAGATAATTGTTTGATTTTAGAGGCAGGTAGTTAGAATCACCAGTTCAGTCGTGAAGGCGGCAGAGGTTCGCAACAACGCATGGTCGCACCGTCGTCCATCGGCGTCAGTGGACCGTTTATCTCCGAAATTGAACGGCTCTGATCTGCCTATTAAATTAGGAGTAGAATACTGGGATACTGGCCACTTCACGGTTAACGAGAACAATGCAATTAAGATAAAACGGATTAAGATTATGAGAGCGCCGGAAAGTGAATTAACAATTTATACAACGACCATCCCGCGCGTATAAATAATGAACTACAGAATTCGAAATCCTGTTCATTCAATTTCAGCTCCAAATAGAACCTCGCTGTTTCTATTATATTGAAAATTTTAACAAACAATTTCTAAACTGTTCCGTACAATACGAACGAGACTTACTCATGATTGAAGCACAAAGAGCGCTGGCAAAGTTACTTCGAAGTAACATCTAAAGATTTTATTGAAACATGCTAAGACCAGCGAAGTGGAAACATGAAAAGCGCTGCGCTTCACAACTATGTGAAGTTAGCATGAATGTATACAACGAGAACTGTCACATTGTACTTATACATTTGTGCTACCTTTACATGGACAATATTCTCCAAAGAGCCTTTTTCGGTAG
Source organism: Orthosia gothica (assembly GCA_949775005.1). Classification (NCBI taxonomy): domain Eukaryota; kingdom Metazoa; phylum Arthropoda; class Insecta; order Lepidoptera; family Noctuidae; genus Orthosia; species Orthosia gothica. The sequence goes on along the minus strand of OX459067.1, from coordinate 2,452,216 downwards.
AATACGTTCACATTTAACTTCACGAGACAGGTAGAAGCCATAGTCAGGAAGTTCGCAAGGTTGTCGGAGTGACATTATCCCCGAACATATTTTGTTTCCTTTCCTTTCATTGTTCCAAAAAGGTCCATCTTAGATACAAGACAGACGTAATTTAACGTCATTCCTTCCTATGCTCTTGAGCTTTGAATGTTCGAGTCACCGGAGCATGTCCTTTTTCATCGCTACACTCTTTCAAATAGTCCAAAGCTCTTGCATTATCTCGAGCGGAGAGCACATACGAGAATGATTCGACATTTTACCGAGTAGCTCGTATTTGAGCCGTGTTATTCCGTTTATTTTGCTCGTTGATATATATATATATGCGGATTATATGGAGTACCAGTAGTTATGAAGGTTGCCCAGATAGATACCTTCATTGACAATATTATAATGGCAGTAAACCGTTTTAATAAATCCTCATTCAGTTTAATAGTGTTATTCGCTTCTAAATTTGTATCCAGCTTAAATAGAAAAGCTCTGTTCTACACCACCGCGTCGCCTTTGAATAATTTAGATTCTAATACAACTCGCCACCACGAAGGATATTATTATTTGATTAGCAACTAAATTATTTAGGAGCTTTTACCATTTATACAAATTGAATCTGGCTAATTCTATTTATAAAACAACCAGGTAAGAACACAGATAAAGTTCTATTTTCAGCTCATTTACAGGACTGTGAATGCTGTCCTTCAGAAATTGAGTATTTAATAGTGCTATTTTCGTAGGCACACCAAATAAATGGGTGTTAGCATGGACGCCTACGCCATTCCAACAAAATAAACGAAAACCATTTTTGGTTCACTATTACTTTGAAACAATCAAGCCAATCACAAATCCAATTCGGGATGAATTGTCAAACAAAGCAGTAAATCTTTTTCAAAAACGCAAGCCGGATTAAAGAATTAGCGATAATTTCATTTTTATCAGAGAAATAGTAAGCTTGAATTGTAATTAAATACGTGGGATCGACACGTGACTCTGAAAAAGAGTGATTGATGCTACAAATTGCTTCCATTGTCAGGAGCGGAAAAAAAGTGGATTGACGATATCCAATTTATCGGCAGAGAGAAAAATTGAACACCTAAAAGGTGCAGAGATTGAAAACAAAAATGTTTTAGTGAAACAGTGAAGTTTGTGTTAGTTCGGGGCTTTTATTTACCGAGTAAATGAAACATTAACAATATGGAAAACCCTCATCTCTATGTAAATTGAGGGTCCGGTCATTTAAGCTTGACTGCGTAACACTGACGAATCATAAATTGGCCAATCTACAATAGTTATATAGAGAATCAGATATCAAACATAATAATTAATGATGTTATTTTTGGATATGTATCCATTGGGAATCGTATCATTAGTTTTAGGTCACGCTGTAAAATAAAGAATCAGATTAATTACGTAAAACGTACAGGCGTTTATACGACCATTGATTTATAGGAGGTATGACTCCCAGTATACATTCATAATATGTATTTATAAATACCAAATTCTGATCCGCCTTTCTTAAAACTTTGACAAAAACTATAAAATTTATAAAATCACTCGTTTCATTTTATAACCGAACTAAATGCAATGCATCCAACCACTGCACTGAAGTTATGAGACCATAACTCGAAGTAGATTAAAGTACCAATTGCCTTAACCTCAATACAGAAGCTGCGATTTTAGCAAATTGAGATTTAAAATTAACAGACAAAGATAAACATTATACAGACCTCATTTATTTATTATTGTACACACAATACATAGATACAACACATCATGACAGTAGAGTACAAAGGTAGGTCTGATTATTTCTTAAGAAATTTCTACTAGCAAAACCCGTGAAAATGAAAAAGAAATGTAGATTTACATATTATGAGGTCGAATATAAATATGTACCTACCCATCCTCTTGCCATCTGTATACATTCCATGAAAAATAATTCTTCCTACATCATACATAATTAACAAAGGAGCTAATAAGTCTTGAGATAATACGCACGAAGACGGAATACTGCGCTACATTTCCCGGCACGTTTGCAAAGGATTTCCAAAAGTTATCCGCGTCGATGTTTTCACAGCGGAATACCTACAGAACTGCAAGGATGAAACTCTTGTCGGCAACTACGTACTCGAAGCGTTTGAGGTCTAACTATAAGCCGGATGGGGAACTGCTACGACTCTCGGAAACACTTTAGCTGCATAATATAGTTTCTGTGCAACCAAGGGCCAAGTTGTTATCTCCGTCAGAATTTGTTTGTTACAAAGTTAGGGGGCAATAGTCTGTTACCATCTCACTATTGTTAAAGTCTATGATTATGAATTCGGCTTCTTAACTAAGCAAATAATGTCTAGCTTGAGGATGTAACGCTTCGTCTTAATACTCTACAAGTCGAAACATAAATCCGTCTTCAACTTAAACCCGTTCCCATTCAACATTTTCCGTAAAGTTTTAACGATAAAACACAATCCAATTAATAGTTGTGCAGTTAGTCGTATCGTCGCCATCCATAACTGTCGCACGACACTACATGTAGATGTAAGTGTACCGAGTTGTCAAGTCCCAAGGATACCTACTGAAGATGGCGATGGCAAAGTTAAATAATCGTTAGGCGATGTGTAGATATATTTAAATAGAACACGTGTGAATGCGGATTATCTTCGGAAGAAAATTTACTGTAGTGTGAGTGTGACTGCTCGGAATATCCGACTATGTGGCTATAAATCTGCAGACAGGTTAAGTCGATTTGGTGTGAATATAGCCGGAATAATAGGAACAGCTAAAACAAATGCTTTACTGCTTTATCTTCATATTTGTGGGTGAGTATTCCAGAGCAGTACTCCTTTCAATAAACTTTTAGCGTTGTCTAATCCAGATGTGTGATCAAAAGAAGCACCATAGATGAAAATTAGACATGAACATAACAAAAGTAGTAATATTATTGTTTCTTTCACAGCATAGGTATATGTTTAATTGTCTTCTTATACAGTATCAGGCTCATTACAATAAAGATACAAAAATAAGCCTAAACAGCTCTCTGTTTAGGCTTATTTTTGTATCTTTATTAGATTAGATTTAAGCCTAAACAGTACCAAAATAATAAAGTAGAAGGCGTTCGTCCGCCCAGACTTAGCACAAATTCAATTCAATCCCACGCTGTAGCGATTAAAAGGATTGTAGTGGAACTGATTGGATGGAGTGTGCCACATTACTAAAAAGACGTGTATATGTGACACACACTCCACCTTATTTAACAATAGCTTTTATAAAGAACAAGTGTATGGGACGTTAAGGACGTCAAGTGACAGAGGTAAAGTGAAAATCCTATTAAACACTCCTAATTGTGGGTGTTACCAAAATATCAAATTAAAATTCAGTTTTAAGCAATATTGGTAAAACCCACACAAGATTTAAGACCGTTTGGGGTTTAAATAGTGTTAAAGCCTTAGTTCGCGGTGTTGTCAAATTTGAAAATAAAATGGCAATTTTGCACAAAAGTTAAAGTAATAACTTATAATAACTTTATTCATAACATACATTACATTATACACTATAACAAGTTCCCTGGCTCCCAAACTAGGCTTATTGTCTGTGACTTGGGAGTCAGTTCCTCCAATAATAAGTATTCATATTAAGTATGTTTAGAAAACATTATTTATAGATACTGCAATCATAAGAGTGTGCATGTGCGTATGCGTATCATGGTGTCTGTGTGTGTGTGATGGTGCGTATATGTGTGTTTGTGTGTGTAGTTGTGTGAGTGAGTGAGGAGAAAATGGAAATGTAATCTTGCTAAGTTGTGGCAATTAGTAGTTTTTCTATTTCTTCATAGTTTTGTTCCATCAACCAAACTTTTAGTTTATTTCTGCACTGGTGTTGGTTAAGTGTGTGTATTTTTAGCAATCTATTTACTCTATTATATAAATTTCCACTGAGGTAGACAAACTGATGTCTGATAAAGGTAGTATGGTGCTGCATTGGTGGGAAAACAATATCAGCACGGCGTTTGTGTATTTTTTTAATTGGGAATCTATGTTTCCTAAGAATACACAGAAGCACAAAAAGTCTTCTCACCGACAATACTTTACATTCTCTGTAGAGCTCTGCTGTGGGGTATCTGTAGGGCTTGCAAGACATAACTTTAAGAACTGCTCTCTGAGCTCTTTCCAATTTAAGAAAGTATGTCTTGTATGTGCCACCCCATACTGGCAGACAGTATGTAAGCAGTGATTGACATAGCGAAAAGTACACTGTCATTATGGTATCTGAATCAGCCGAGTGACGTAGTTTTTTGAAGATATATATGAGTTTCCGGGTTCTGGCCACTAAGTTGTCAATATGATTGTACCAACTTAAGTGTTGGTCAATCAACACGCCTAAGTATCTTATGTTTGATGTGACTGTTAGCGACGGACACATACATGAACCATTGTTAAGGCGCCTTGGACAGTTATGGGCTTTGACACTAAGACGTTGTTTTGGTTGAGTCTGATTGCTTATCGAGAAGGACAATATTTTTGTTTTATTTGCATTGAGTGTCAATAAATTTCTCGCAAGCCAATCCATAACCTCATCCAGCGCTATTTGAGCATTTTGTTCAGCTTCCTTCCAATCCCTGCCATATATTAGTAAGGCTGTATCATCAGCATAGGTAAACAAGGAGCAGTTTGTGAGAGGAAGTGAACACAAGTCATTAATATAGACGAGGAAAAGTGTTGGGCCCAAAATGCTACCTTGAGGGACGCCGTATTCAATTTTTGCCCTATCACTAACGACTTCACCGATTTTGACATGTTGATATCTGTTTGTAAGATAACTCGTGAAAATATCCAGTGCAATGCCACGTACACCGATGCGCTCAAGTTTCGATAAAAGTAAAAGTAAAGTATCCTCGCATTTGTGATATTTTATGACTACAAACAACAGTTACGCAATTCTAGGTGGTATATAAACATTAATAGAACTTCGATAAATTCTATGGCGTCTGTGGGAAGTTTACGTCGAGTTTTCAAACCATACACCCGTTTAAATGGTCTATGAAACATTATTTCCTTCTGAACTTTTATCTGTAATGTGTTAGACGTAAAACAAAAATAACTGCGGCGCCACTGTAACGAGTTAAAAAGGAACACATTATTTATATATGCGGGCAAACTACTTTGGATCTGGAGCGTGTGGCAGGGCAGCCACGGGTATCGATCTCTGAGATTTAGCATCGCTTGCAGTTGCATAAGTCCAAGGATTGGTGACCATTCGTTACTCATACAAAACTTTAAAAGCCCATAAAACCGTCAATACCAGTCACCAATATTTTCATAAAGGCATCACGTGCAGACGAAAGCTCTAAAAGACTGAATTTCTATCACATCTGTTTAGATATGAAAACGACTCTAACATAGTTGAATGAACTTGAAATAAATGAGACCAAGGCTAAAAACCGGCCACGTGCGCGTCGGATTCGCGCACCGAGTGTTCCGTATGCATAGCTACATTCATCAAAATAATTAAGTAACATTACTGATGTTCCTATAAAATTAAAGCACCGAATATTGCTCCAACGAAGGGACAAAATTAACTATACCGTTCGAAAACTGTTGTGCCCATATATCAATATAGGTCGCAGTCAGTTGACCAACTGCAAATAAGTTAATAATCTTTTTTTTTGCAGGTACAAATTTCTAGTTTTCAGATTGCTTCCTTTACTTGTGCTGTAAGAACACCAAATTTACGCTTTTTTACAATAAAATATTATTTTTGTTAATCACACTATTCTTAATTTAAATTTATTGTACATTATTTTCTACTTTTTAGTTTGGTTATCTTTTAAAGCGTGTTTTTGAGTTTTTTTTTAACTATTATTTATTTATGTTTTGATTCCCTTACAATTCCTCAAATATAAGACATAAACGGACTAACAGATATACGACACACGGACAGACAGACAACGAAGTGGTCCCAATATAAGGGTTCTTTCTTTTTCCTTTTTCTCGGAACGGAACCCTTAAAAGATAGAAATAGAATGTCCATTTCTTGTTTCTCAGATATTGCAGTAACATGTCGCTACAATAGAAATAGCGACACCCACCGACAGCGTGCCTTGTTGTACTATAGAGGCACCGAGACTGCGAAGCGTTATCTATGCAAACTTCATGATGAAGAATTAAATTATATACTAGAGCTGCGCTCGTACGTGCATACTAATTTATGAATTTTCGTTCTCGACGAGTTTCAGTTATTCAAATGACAAGCATGAGTTACCAGTTAAGTTTTATTTTACTTGCAACACAGCTTGCAATCTTTTTAAATAGGTATTTATTTTAAACTGAATATATTAGAACTGGCCAGTAAAAAAACTGAGAGAGGCCAATAAAGTTTTATTTTTAAAGATTTTCAAATAAAATGGCTTTTATTTCTTTGTTCACCCAAATTGGCCAGTTACTTCTATGTTATTTTTTTATCTTTTCACGTCAAACTCAAATCACGCTACTTTTTAAAGTTGTAAAGTGAGCAAAACCCCAGGGTGAACCGACTAGTAATTCGTCGTAGGTCATTTGCTCCAGTGATTTTCCTTTGTCAACACTTTACAAGGTACAAAATCTTTTATGTATTTGCCGAGTAATTGAGCAAATAATAAAGAACCGGGCGACGGACGAGCTACTACGTGAAATGCCAAATAGCAACACTGATCGATATAGCAGATGATTCATACAACGAGCCGCATGATGGCGCTAGTTTTATAGCTACCTATATATCAGTAAGTTCACTTTCATGACTGTTCTCACCATAAAATGCTTCCAGCGTGATTTATATCGAAATCTTTATGCTTGAGACTACCCTCATTTTAGGCTCTAATGAAAGTTACCCTCGAATAAATTGCTTTTATATTTTTTGTTGTTTCACTTTCACTTAGAGCTTAAAATTTACTGAGAAAATTGAAAAGAAAAAAGTTTAAATATTGAAAATACTTTTTTACATTTAGATAGATATTCAATCAAAGAATATTCTTGTTACCTTGTTTTATTTAACTGTAAGATAGTATCCAAGAAAAACCATTTATCAATTTTTTAAAGAATTTTCACTTAATATTTCGAAACACTCGATCAAAGAAATAATATAAAACTTTTTCTTACAGGGAAAATGTGCTTACAATAAAATATTTTTGTGACTAAAATAAAAATATGGTTATCTGGCTTATCTTTTTAATGATAGGTCAGTCAACCCAGGCATTATATGAAGGCGTAGGAAACACTAGGTATTTCGAAGCTACTAAGAGTTCAGGACTTACTAAGGTCTTTATTTCAAGCGTTGTTACCTGACTGACGAAAGAAGACATAAAATATTATGAGGTGCTGCAGGCGGTGAAAAACAAAAATTATAGAAAACTTCTTCCATTTTTATCGAGTCAGTCCCCATGGCAACGGAAAACCTAGACAAATGTCAATAAATAACAAGCTACTTGATTGAGTCTATTGGAAGACATTACTTAGAATAACTATAGAGGCTAACTTAGATTTCTTAAATCAAAATTAAAGTGACGCCATTTAAAATTTGAATTTTGCTACGAATAACAATATTGTCATACTATAATATTTTCCTCGAAATAAAATGCCTTTGATTACACCAAGGAGAATTACAACGAAAAACAAGGCTCATTGCCGCAAAAACAAACCATTTTCTCTCTTTTGGTTATTTTGGCCACTTTCGTGGTAATAAAGTAATTTTCTATGTTATTCGTCCCACCGGAATCTTATTTATAAAAGGAAGATTGTCAAAGTGATGCCGGGGCTTTGAAAGCGCCAGTCAGCAAATTACTCTCGACCGCCATCAGACGTTCATTAATTCATTTTCCTTAGATAGTGTTGATGGAAACTATTTTGTATAAATGATAAATGATTTTATTTCTATAAGTTGGATTGTACAAACGCTTTTACATGTCTAACATATATTTTTTTTAAACTAGATGAGGTCGACGTTTCCTTTCTGACTACTCTGAGAAGAAAGGCCGAAACAAACTCAGATGTAACAGTCTCTTTTAAAGTCCTGACAAAATCTTGGTTCGATCATGTGAAGACCATGTAGACTGATGTCTGAAATGGTCTTTTGAGGAAAGAACCAGCCAGATTGAGTGGACCTGTCCAGTCAGTGCACGCATTTGTCAATAACCAAGCAGCTCAACTCAGAATTTAAGGAGCTCAACGATTCGACGAAAAATACGCAATAGCATTACGGGCTAGGTCAATCAGCGTTAAGTTTGATTAAATCTTATTTGAGTGATAGACAACAATTAGTTCAAATAAACGGTGTGAATTCGTCGGGGTTAAATGTGAAAATGGGGGTACCCCAGGGCTCAATTTTAGGTCCTTTCTTATTTTTAATATACATAAACGATTTACCCCATTTATTCGAAGGCAAACTAAATATGGTGTTATTTGCTGATGACACATCTTTAGTTTTTAAAATGAATAGACGTACTTGTCAGGTTGACGACGTAAATAACGCGCTACGGCAGGTTCAGGATTGGTTCACTGCCAATAATTTAGTATTAAATGGTAAAAAAACCAAATGCGTAAAATTTTCCTTGCCAAATGTCAAAAGTACTGATTGTGACATTATATTAAACAAGGAGAAGCTCGAATTCGTCGATAAAACAGTTTTCCTGGGGATCACGCTAGACTCAAGGTTACAATGGGGTCCTCATTTAGTATCACTTGCGGGGCGGCTTAGTTCGGCAGCTTATGCTGTCAGAAAGATTCGTCAATTTTCTGATGTGGATACCGCTAGGCTAGTCTATTTTAGTTACTTTCATAGTATAATATCTTACGGTATCTTACTATGGGGAAGGGCTGCAGACATTGAGTCTATTTTTATTCTGCAAAAACGAGCCATCAGAGCGATTAACAATCTTTGCCGGCGCGATTCTCTAAGGGAACTGTTTAAGGACATTAACATCATGACGGTTCCTTGTCAATATATATATGAAAACATCATGTACGTGAGAAAGAATTTACATCTTTTTAGTAAAAACGGAGACAGACATAATTACATTACTAGAAATAGGGACCAATTAGTTCAACCAGGTTTCAGACTGGCAAAAGTGGCCTCATCTTTCATGGGGTACTGTATAAAATGTTACTATAAAATTCCTCCCCACATTCTAGAACCGAAATTTAAAATTTGTATAAAACGCACACTATGCAGGCAGGCATATTATAAGTTGGGGGATTATATCACTGATAAAAATGCTTGGCTCAATGCTAGTCCTGCTCCACAACCACTAGGGCGCAAAAACAAATGATATGTTTATGTTTGTGTTGTATAGACTCGATTTCTTTTAGTATTGTATAGCTGCACAGCACTTGTGTGGGTACTATGTACCCAACTGTAAATCTACCATTTGCTATACCTATGTGTCGTTCGTTGACTTGTGTGTGCCCTGGCAGTTGAGTGTGTCATGCTCTCTCAAATGTCTCTCTGATGGTGGCGCGTGTGTTGGATCATTTGATTCCCTTCATGATGGTTGAGCTGGGTGGTGCCGATTCATGCGTCATGTTCGTGAACGGGCGCCGTCAGTTGGAATTGGTCATAACTTAACTGCTTCGGATGTTGATGTTTTTCTAGTACCTATTAGATAACTGCACAGTACATGTGTGAGTACTTTTAATACTTTATACCTTTACATAGTATAGTGTGTAGTGCTATTCTGGGTGCATTGTCCTCACATCATCATATCAGCCGAAAGACGTCCACCGCTGGACATAGGCCTCCCCCAAGCGTCGCCACATTGACCGGTCCCGTGCGTCTCGCATCCAGCGGATCCCCGCAACCTTCACCAGGTCATCGGTCCACCTGGTGGGAGGCCTTCCAACGCAACGTCTTCCGGTTCGCGGTCGCCACTCCAGAACCTTCCTGCCCCATCGGCCATCCGTTCTGCGAGCAATGTGCCCTGCCCACTGCCACTTAAGTTTGGCAATTCTTCGAGCTATGTCGGTAACATTGGTTCTCTTACGGATCTCTACATTTCTGATTCGATCACGCAAGGAAACGCCGAGCATAGCCCTCTCCATTGCCCTTTGAGTGACTGTAAGCTTTCTGATGAGGCCCATTGTGAGCGACCACGTCTCAGAGCCATATGTCATCACTGGCAACACACACTGGTCATAGACTTTTGTCTTGAGACACTGTGGTAAGTTGGACGAGAAGACACCGCGCAACTTCCCGAACGCTGCCCAGCCGAGTCGGATTCGACGGTTGATCTCTCTCTCGAAGTTGGCCCTACCCAACTGGATCGTTTGTCCCAGGTAGACATAGTCGTCCACAACTTCGAGTGTAGAGTCTCCAACCTTGATAGGAGTGGGTGTAACATGGGCATTCAACATCGCCTTGGTTTTGTCCATGTTCATTTTCAGACCCACTCTTTCGGAAGCTCTACTGAGGTCATCGAGCATTGTATTGAGGCTCTCCATGGTCTCAGCCATGACCACTATATCGTCGGCAAACCGAAGGTGAGTGATGTACTCGCCATTAACATTGATGCCTAGGCCCCTCCAGTCCAGAACCTTGAATACATCCTCCAGCGCAGCAGTGAACAGTTTCGGAGAAATGACATCTCCCTGTCTCACGCCTCGCTGGAGAAATATTGGTTTCGAGGTCTGATCCAGAAGACGGACTGACATGTCCTCACATATGTGAATTTATCAATGTATGTAGAGTCCGTTTATTATGACATCGAAAGGAATTGTCAAACACGTCATAATATGCGGACGTCATACAAAGCGTTTTGTGAAAAAGACACTTTTTTATGTAAATATGTACTTAAGTATTTACAAATTTTCCCGCCACAATGTTTTGTCGAACTTTAAAACGACTGATCCAGCTTGCAGAACAATTGAAGTCGAGAATAACAAAACGCGCGGCATAAACATTTGCCTTTTCATGTAGCATAGGGCCGCTGACAGGTATTCCTTTGTTTCTTATGATAAAATGGGTCATAATAAGCGACATATCCTGTAAGGGAAGTCATTGTATCCGACTTTTTTATAAAGAATTTTATATGAAAACCAAACTTCGTAGTGTAATTACGTCATAATAATCGGTTGGTCAATATAAGCGGAGTCATAATAAACGGATTCTACTGTACTCATGTACCTAAATGTTGTAAAAATCTTTTTTTTTTTTAAAGAGTAAGTATGGAGTTTCTTGTGCATTCTTCTCCATAACAAGCTACTTTCCGAATGCACGGTAGAATCATTTTTAAAAAAAAGAGTAAGTATGGAGTTTCTTGTGCATTCTTCTCCATAACAAGCTACTTTCCGAATGCACGGTAGAATCAACTTTTATTCCATGTAAATCTAAAAAGTATGGAGTTTCTTGTGCATTCTTCTCCATAACTAGCTACTTTCCGAATGCACGGTAGAATCAACTTGTATTCCATTTAAAATTAAATTGTGACATTCAAAAGTGCCGCTTGGTGGCCCAGTTGAAATAAATATCTTTTGTCTCTTTGTCTCTTTGAATACCAAAGAAAGGACATTCGGGTAGGCCGCATAAACTACTCAAACTGCCAGACCATGATTAAAAACTAAGGTAAATTAAAAACAAAATAATGATCCACATAGTCTTTACATTCACAATAATTAAAATAAAATAATATAATACTTTAAAAAGTAAATATTCTTGCCATTGCAAGAAATCATTTTTTTTTTTTTTTTAAATATCAAAATTCATGGTGCAAAATATTTTAAAAAAACCTAAATTAATTGGAGCAGCTCACTCCCAAGCCGTTTTATCCTCAACGTAATCTTTAATGCTATAAAACGCTTTTGGCACAACTTACGTTTAATGAATGATTTAAATTTATTAAGACTTAGATTTTGTACGTGGCTTGGAAGCATATTATAAAAGCGTACACATTGACATCTAAACGAGCCACCTATTTTCTTGAGCCTTGTTGTAAGTACTACAAATTTGTGTTTGTTCCTAGTATTTATATTATGGATATCACTGTATTTTTTAAACAATTTTATATTTTATGGGCATATAAAAGATTTTCATAAATATACTGAGAAGGCACAGTCATTACATTAATCTCCTTAAATTTCTCTCTGAGAGAGTGTCTCGGGCTTAATTTATAAATTGATCGAACAGCTCGTTTCTGCAAACAAAGACAGTCTGGATGTCGGCGGCATTTCCCCACAACAGAATACCGTACGACATTACACTATGAAAATAGCTAAAGTAAAGTCTCTATGTCAGTTAAATTACGAATTTTTCTAACAGCATATGCTGCGGAGCTTAGCTTCTTTGACAATTTATCTATATGTGGGCCCCACTGAAGCTTAGCATCCAAAGTTAATCCTAAGAATACTGTGCTATTTTCAGGATTCAATTCTTCGCCCTTTATCAGCACATCAGTTGTCACCTGCCTAACGTGAGGTAGGGTAAACTTAATGCATTTCGTTTTTTTTTCATTAAGAAGTAAATTGTTAACATTGAACTACTTTTGAGATCGCGCTATTTACATCGTCAGTAACCAGCTGCTGACGTTTAAGTTTAAACAAAAGTGAAGTATCGTCCGCAAACAACACTATATTATGGTTATCCTTTATGAGGTAAGGCAAATCATTAATATAAATAAGAAACAAGAAAGGACCAAGAATCGAGCCCTGCGGGACTCCCATTGTTACTATAGATCCGGGCGATCTTTTTCCATTAACGTCAACGCTCTGAACCCTATTAGTCAAGTATGAAGTAAGAAGATCCAGAATGCTGTTCCGGATCCCGTAGTGGCGGAGTTTCCTGATTAGGGTTTCATGAAGAACACAATCAAATGCTTTGGACAAATCACAAAAGATTCCCAAGGCATCGCACTTATCCTCCCATGCATTATAAATATGTCCCAAAAGCTCAACACTGTAGTTGAACGACCCCTTGTAAAACCGAACTGTTTGCTATGTAATAATTTATGTTTATTAAAAAATCTTTGCAATTGCTCTAAAATTAATTTCTCAAATATTTTACTAAAAGTAGGTAGTACTGAAATAGGTCTATAATTTGTAGGGTCTGAGGTATAAAAGTAAATGCAGATTTAAATTATTTCCTGTTCTCAACGTGGTAAGCAAAGCCAATGGCGTGACTACTCTGCCAATTTCATGAGTAAGTAATTTATAAATTTTCTCCAGTCGACTCAATCAAGTTGACATGTAATTTATTGACATTAATTAAGGTTTTTTTTCCTTTGACATGACTATGAAGTGGAGGAAGTTTTCTTCAAAAAGACTTAGTATGTAGGCCTTAAGGTGAGGCCAAACGAACGTAATTTTGTTATTTGTGAGTCGCGTAAAATGAGTCGCGAAATTTACGTTCAACTGTAATTCGGTTTGTACGGGGCGCTGACGTTTGGTGGATCACGCAAACAGCCCGGCGAGCATGGCCTACTGTGACATCGCTTAAGTCACACTTTTAATCACAGTTTGGGCGATAAACTCATTTTGTCTTAAATGCTAGCACGGCGGCGTGAGATATTTTCTTGACTTGTGGCATAACTTCTTGACGTTTATTTTTTCTTTTTCGGAAATTTTCTAATTTTATTGCAGTTTCGGTTTAACCTTGGCCATAAAAACCATTTATGTTCTGAGAAGCATAGCCCTACGACGCACTGTTGCCGAATTATGGGCCTCCGTATCTTATTTAATTTTGCATATTTCCAAAATGATATCTCGAAAACGGTATGTCCTAGGCCAAAAATAACCAAAATTTAGCCCCCCCCCTTTGCTACCCCCATTTTAGCAGCATCCCAACATGAATTATATTTTTTTTTTTTTTACTTTGCTTGGTTTTCGACTCGGTCATGAACTCATGACAAGTTATGATAAAATATGTCATGTCTTAAAATTTGTCTTAAATGCTAGCACGGGACAACCATGTGACATAATTTACAGGCGCGAATTGCTTTTCTTGTTGTTGACTGCATAGTGCGACATAATTTGAATAGACGACCAAATAAAATAATACGTAAAAAACTATGCCGTTTATACAGCTAAACAACTTTTTAATTTTGTTGGGCATAAATTAATATTTGACCTACGACCATAGACTTATTTATTTTTCTTTGTTTGTTTGATAACATATTAAGTGTTTGTTAGAAAGATATAATTCTTGTGAAAATTTTAATAATTATTAAAAAATATAATAGCTTGGACCAATACCGGTGGGCCCCTATTTTTTATATTTTAAATGTTTTTTGGGGCTTTTATTTAAGAAACATTTAAAAATGTAGAAACCAAGAAGAATATGGTATAAAAGGAAATAATTTTAAAAATTAAAATAAGAACAACAATAAAAAAAATACAATTATGAAAAAGTAATAATATAAAATTAATTAATAATCCTGTGACATTTCAATTAATTAATAAGCATTGATCACCAATACACCATACACACAAAATTAATTTATTGCCATTTGGTGCAGTAATTAGAAGGCAAATATATTTTTTTCAACTATAAAATTTTATCACCACCTCCGAACGAAAGTGATACATTTTTATAAATCATCTGTCAAAATGTGACATTTGTGACAAAATGGGTGCGCCCGTATTAGCAATTAGGACCCGATGAGTCCCAAACAAACGTCAGGAAATTTTCTCAAGCCGCCGGTGCTATTATTTAGGACAAAATGGCGTTATCGCCCAAACTGCGATGAAATGTGTGACTCAAGCCATGTCACAGTAGGCCGTGCTCGCCGGGCAGCAATAAGAAAGGCATGTTGCGCCTTTAAAATATGTCACATGTTTGACCCGTGCTAGCATTTAAGACAAATTGTAAGACATGACATAATTTATCATGTCTTGTCACAAATGTCTTGGGTACGCCCATGCTCGCTAGGCAGGACTTTACGCGACTCACAACTCACACGTTCGTTTGGCCTCATCTTTAACGAATAATTCAGTGAAAAATACGATCTTTAATCATTTAGAGAAGATTTTTATTATAAAGACCAGCAATTAAGTTCACATAAAGACTGAAAAAGGTCAAGAATTTTAGCTTTAATGTTGAAAATAAAACAAAAAAAATTAAAAGACTTTTTTCCTATTTACGTAGAAAACAATGGAGGAGCACAATTGCACTTCCATTCGAGCACCAATCTCGACTTAATTAAGTGGAAACGTCACTGAAGGTAAGCAGCTGACTACGTAAGTATGAAGTGAGCAGTAGTAGGTACTAAGTCACATCGAACGAGGACCGAAACCACTAAGGACACCAAGGGAACTTTTTTATCGCGCGAAGCAATTTAAATCGAGTCGATAGGCGATATCGCACACGAATTTTCTAAAAATATTTCAAGTGCAAATCGGTCGAATTGCATCGCGTTGCGAGTATTGCGACCAAGTTGCAATTTTGCTTAAGGTCCGTACTCCGCTTTAGTGCCGTAAAACGTCTACTTCTAAACCATACTCCTTAGTACCGGCTAGGATAAAAGGTTGACTAATACTTTTACCAACCATCACTGGGCCCGTGTGGTGGATTACGGCCCATTCCCTCTCACACAGAGGAAACCTGTTTCCCAGTAGTAGGAACATTAAAAAAAGGCTACTTTGATGATGAATACCTACTTTTACTTTAAAAAATAAAATATCGTTTCGCTTCTTATGCATACTCCTCATGCAAAAAAAGCGAAAAAATATCGTGTTATTAATTATTTTTTTAAAGTAAGAGTAGGTATTCATCATCATCAAAACGACTTGGATGTTTAAAAATAGTTTTACACTAAAAAATTGATGGTTGGAATTTCTTCTTAACCTGCATAGGATATGTTAATAAAAAAATATTTTGCTAACAAAACTGTCCAGTTACTAATTAACTACTACTACTACTAACTGCGGCTCGGTGTCTGTGACACCAAGCCTCTTTCAAGGTACCAACATACATGTTTCACCAATAGATGCCACGAATTGGACATATTTAAAGTTAACAACAATATATCGGGGTAAGTTTTCACAAAAAAGAGATCCTAATACGACTTATTTGTTGACGAATAAGAAAAGTAAAGAACACACTCGACGAAAAGTTAGAAGAATGTAAGTCACAGTAAGTTCAAACATACAGCTTATAATAATGTAACATTAGGTCTGTTTTGAATCCAGAGTATTATGATCCTAATCTAATAAATGGTAGACATAAAAATGTCTTAAAAAAATTTAGAGCGCGGATTATCTTCAGAATTAATGGATGTAATGAAGCTTGATTTTTATTAAAATAAACGCAAGGCGTTTTAAAATTTATTTAGGTAATGATCAAAATCGTCTGCTCCTAATACAATTTGGTAACCACGCGGTGTATCTATCTACTATCTTTCACTAGATTTCTGCGTAAAGGCTTTTTAGTTCAATTTTTTGTCAAACTCTACATTAGCATGACAATCTGACAAATTTTAGTATGTATTGAACTAGGGTTTAACACATTCTTAACTCCAAACAATAAATTCAGCGGTCATATTTCAATGATTAGTTTCTCTTTTTGTCATATTTGCCTAATACTAATGTAAAGCGCTTATAAAATGGGACGAGAGAAAGAATACATTGGGCATCAAAATCTTCATCCACATTGCTGATAATCGAATAATGGCCCAGAACGCTAGCAGCCACGTTGAATGGCAATGCTGCAATTTCTTTTGCCTCATCATCATCATAATTTCAGCCGAAAGATGTCAACTGGCCTCCCCCTAGCGTCTCTACTCTGATCGGTCCTGTGCGTTTCGCATCCACCGGACTCCCGCACCCTCTTGACCAGGTCATCGCTCCACCTAGATGGAGGCCTTCCAACGCTGCGTCTTCCGGTACGCGGTCGCCACTCCAGAACTTTTCGGCCCCAACAACCATCCGTTTTACGAGCAATGTGCCCTGCCCACTGCCACTTAAGTTTGGCAATTCTTCGGGCTATGTCGGTAACCTTGGTACTCTTGCGGATGTCTTCATTTCTGATTCGATCACGCAAGGATTTTATGCCTAATTAAATAAAAAAGATGCAATAATTTTATTCAAAACAGCAAGAAATACAAACAAAACGTCATAAACAACATTATATAATTGTGTTTTATCATCAATCAATGATTTATTTCCACGTGTGGCGTCCCGTGGGTTTTAAATATAACCTTCCGTTCGCGCACTAATTGTTATACTGTCATATTGTGGAGATAACATCGTTATTAATACAATGTACTGTGAGTTATATAAAAGTAACAGCCATATGTTTCATTCGTCAACTCTGAATCTCTGATAAAAAGATGACGTAGAAAGGTCTTTATTTTTATCTGTCACCTAAGATGATGGCGAGTACCTAAATCGAGCAGAGAGATCTTCTAATATTACTTAGTTTTTTTCAGTTAATAATTTTGCGTTGTTATGGTATGCATGCTATGATGCGGTCAATGATTGAGCAAGATTCCCTAGAACTCTAGAAGGAAGAAGTAAGCTATTCGGTGTTACTTAACTGAGTGCGTCATTTTTAATTATTTACGCTAAATTCCTATGTTATTATTGTGATAAACAAAAACACCTATTCTGAAAACAAACAGCTCACCAAAATATTTATCTTGAATCGGGGGATCGAACGCGCGTCCTTGACCTAGGGCGGACACTCATGTCGATGCACCGTAGACCATCGTCTCTCTTTTAATCTTTGCAATCAAAATAATTGGAATATTTTATTAAAATCATAATTATTAAATGAACATATTTATATAAGTTAACAGTTCGTACTAAAGGTCAATCGTATTCTGTTTTTTTAGTAAACATCATCCTCATCAATATCGTCCTATGGTAATGGCTGATTTGGAAGAAACTTTGCACACAGATAGAATGATAACGTAGATTAGGACACAGCATACTTTTCATACCGGATATAGAATAGATTGATTCACGCGAAAACACTTTATTCATTGGCAAAGTCTTGGCCAGCAACTATATAGTAAAGGATAAGTACTTGTGCAAAGTAGAACTCGAACCCATTTCTATCTTATGCGCGTCTTTATTGCCGTGTGGGCGTTCTCAATAATAATATCAGATCTATCAAGTGCTGACAACATTTATAAATATGATATACGAGTACTAAGAATATTTATTTCCATACTAAGCTTTTATTTATATCAGTCATTTTATGACATAATATGCGCAGATCAATATTAGTTCGACTGGTTTAACAATACAAAAATCGTTGGCACTCGATCTCATATGAATAATGGCTTTAATCCTAATGGAATTGGAATTTTACGAGATAAGCCTGAATCGATTGACAGATGGACAGATAATATATCGAGGGCTTAATTGCTCTGATCGCCGAATCAGTTTTGGCATCGCTGATCGCTCGTTTAAACCGATTAAGTGAAGATTTGCTGGAGATTCAACAATGCCCGCCCCTAGCGGTATAGACATATACAAAGATATGAGTCTGTGTGTGTATATGTGTTGAGTGCTTAAGATCTTAACAAGTTCGTCACAATGCAGGTACGCCTGCATAAACTAAGACCAGTTCTATATCAAGGTAGCGGCATTCCCTTTAAGCTCTGCCAAAGTCTTATGAGATATTAAAGCATTTGCGAGGAAGAAGTTAAGTTATTAAATGAGCTTATTGTTTAGAGAGAATATTACATATTTGAGAGTCTAATTGTGAAATAGGACCGTCCTTGGGGAGCCGGCTGAGGGAAGAGATTTATTAAGCAACAAATGTTAAATTCGAGGTGCGTAATGAGAAAATTATGATGTATAACAAGAACAAGAGATGTCTGTTGTTTAAAAATAAAAATAGGCATGTAAATGATGACGAATGACATTTATGTATTAAAAAGAGGAAGATACGTTACGCGCTAACATCGCGATCAGAAAACCTGGGCTCGGCGCACGACTACATGGACCGAAACTCACACATCTGTGTTCAGTGTCATCACCAGGCCCAAACCTACAGTTACCGATAGACAAAGACAGAGATAGGACGGCGCTGTAGCGCAAGCGAAATCGCATTAGCCGCCGAATGTTGCCCGAATGCTAAATGTATGAAATGACATTACAATATGTGCATATCGTGTCTTTCACGCTTTTTTATACTATCTCGCTCTCACAAATATGGCGAAAAAAACATTAAATATTATTGTAATTTTCAACCAATTAACATATTTGACTGTACTTACGAGTGGTAAGTGATCCCGTGTGACTTATTTTTCTTTCTGGTACTATTTAAACACTGTTTAGCTACACAAGAAGTAATTTTTATGCGTATTTATTGCAAAAAAATATAAAAACACTGAAATTATTGAGCTGTGGGATCAACCATGTGCCGTGCGCGACTGAGTGACCACTGCGGGCATTCACTTAGATTAGTAGGACCAAGCGCTGTGAGCAGTCCCGTATCTACCTCTTTTTAATACATCAATGACGAATGAGTAGAAAAAAGATCAAATTAGAAAAACGGGTAGATGGAAATAGTTTGATTCGGGTAAGAAAGGGTCCGCGTGGGTGTAAACTGTAGCAATAAGAGAGCTTTAGCCCCGAGGGAGAAAAACAAACGGAGGTAAACAAGAACACGAGTTATTTGCTGTTAGTGACGACACGTATAATTGTAGATTCCATCATTATTGTGTTTATTTACGAAACGCAAAGGGTCAGGTACAGAATAGAATTTAATTTTGTTTTCGCCGGACTATTGATTTTGAAATAATTTTACTGTCTTCAAAAATGAATATACATTATTACAGCTATTTTATTAATGTTCCTGTTTCGACGCACATACAAGCAGTAATATTATCTATTATGGTTTTATATCATTAGAAGATCTACTGATTCCTAAACAATCTATATATAGTTATATCTCTCAAACAAAAAGCATTGACAAAATACACGCTCAAACAAATTGATTCCATTGAATCCCTCCCTTTGACAAATCGTTGTATTAGATTTAGGGCAGATGAACACAAGAGTAGGTAAGATGTAGTAATTCGACTTGATTCGATTGTTTAGATGCTACGAGCTACGATACGATATGTCTCGGGAATCAACTTTTAGTCTTAAACTTCTCTTCCACAAAAGTTCACCCGAGTATTGACCCTGGTTGCTGCTTTAGATCTTAAGTTATCCTTAGATTATAAACCTCGGTTATTGTGGCAACTTTATGGCACATCAAGAAAAGTAGTAGATAAAATGCTGATTGTTAAAATTGTTTAAAATACTTCGACGTAATAGACCTTCTACAAGAAGCACAAAATTGCAGCTGCGACCAACGCGTGCAAATGATTTTCGTTAGGTGATCGCCGAAACTATACTTTGTTGCAACAAAGATACCCCCCCAAGGGAGGTGATTCCCACCTATCTTCCACCCACCTCTAATCGTCCACTGTACCGTACTATGACGCGGTCCATTTCAATTTATTAGTGGACAGCGGCTATCGGCCGACCACAACCGGTTGGACTGATTGCAGACCACAGATAGTTGAATGATGAGAGTGAAGGAAACATAAAAGTAATAAATGTATCACGTTATCCACGTTCGGTTATTCTGTAACACCTCTATGACTGGGAAAAAGATGGGAACAGCGGCAGCCCGGGCAGACTTCCACATTTGCAAGTTCATCTTTTATTCACTGGCAGAGGGTCGATCGGTCTAAGAGACTAAAAATAGTATAATTTATTAGTAGCGGGATCGTGCCACGTTGATTTGTTTCTCAACTCTAACCCAGCAACATAATGGAAAACTTAATTGTAGGAGTAGGATTGAAAAGTTTGCTTTATTTGACCGAATTCGTAATTTTGGATTTGATTTGAATTGCGATGAAAGTTTTTGTTCGATAGCGGCAAAAGTTTCGCACCGTTGAATCTTTCAAAAAATATAATGTTCTCTATAATAGATGAGAAAATGTTGAATGCGGATTTCTTTATGTTAATTGATTTTAAAGTAGTTTTAGAACACTGCAAGTGATAGTAGAAGTAGATACCTATTACTATATAAAAAAGTTAGTTTAGTAGACCCATGTAAAAAGTGACCTATTAGCAAAATGTCCTATTAGCAGAATGACCTACTGTCTAAGTGCAGTCATGCTATAAAAATACTATCGATTTTTTGTCATGGTTCATTGTACAATTTGTTCTAAAAGTAAAATTTTAACAAAAAGAAGAATTAAAGCAATATTGCATTTAATGGCGAATCAACCATCTGATGATGGTGTTACAAAGACGCCACAACGGCCCGCGTCATTTTCCGTGCTTACCTCCCGAGATGAATTTCGACGGGGTCCGCAGCAGGTCATACTGGTCAATACCTGGCCGGGAAAATGTGATAAATTGCGCAAGCACTCCAACGCCCAGGCCAAAGGTATGAGTCTGATATATCCCTCCGCTCACTCCAGGGCGGACAACACCACAAGAACTGCTACACTTGGACAGATTTATAACTAACTGGAAATTATCACTTTGACACTGAACGCAAAAAAACAACGCATTGAAGTTTCTAACTTCCTCATTCAGCAATTACCCTAAAATATAATAAGAAACTGCTGAAAAAATAAAAGAAAACCTACAAAACGTAAATCTCCGAAACCCTGCAAAACCTTTGATTCGAAACGTTACCGAATTAACCCCTTCATTATTTGAATATTTCACGGGCTTTTTTCTCTCCCTTGTTCGTTTGCTCCTTCAGCGGATTCGCACGAATAAAATGGTGACATAAGCACTTCTTTCGGGCTGCCGGTCGCGATATCCTCATTAGGGGCCGTCGGCGCTCAAAAGGGTACTTCGCCAATAAAGTGCTGATGGTTTTTGCTTGGCTACACAACGCTGTGACGACAAAAACTACCTTCCTGGGCTAAGGATAACTAGATCCGCAGGCTTATTACGTATGAAACAGCAATTAACAATATTTGCGCAGAGATTGTACAATCATCGCGCGAATATCGCTTTACGTCAAAAAATTGGAAGGCTTATTTTTGCGAAATAATTGATCTTCAATCGCGAATCCGCATTTTAAATGAGCTATAGCCACACCATAATAGTTTTACGACAGCAATGCTTACAATAAAAATATGTTAACTGAAATGTGCATTTATCGCAAGGTGATCGCGATAATTTCGTATTACGTATGGTTTTTGACAGCAGAGCGACAGCGATCGGCGAGCAAATGTGGCTGTCAAATTGCGATTACTTTTTCCCTTATTGTTGGTCGATTGCCAATCGCTCGCTGATGGCTAAGTAGGTACAGAAGTTTTTGAGATTTTGGCGGCTTTTTTCGTATGTTATTTTGTGGCTACTTTAATTATCCGCAAATTAGAATAATATTATAAGAATAAATATTGAAATAACATATTCCTAGCGAATATTGTAAATGTAAATGACAAATTGGTGTTGTTTTGAGTCTCTAATGTCTACGCAACTAGCCTATTTGTTGAATCATTGAAACAGAAGTAATCACGGTAAAGTGGAGGATTTTTTTATATACAGTATAAAAAAATCCTGTGTTGGCTACCTCAGCGAAGCTTATATATTACTACTAAATACTTACAAACACATGAGAATGTGATAAGTCTGCAATAAGTATCTTCTATTATATTTTTTTTTATATGACAAACACCGATGTCGACTATTCTGCCAATGTCTAAATTAAATTTGAAAAATCTTTTTTACGTTTTATAGCTCAAATACGAGATAATGTAGTCTACTAAGTGATGTTCTAATGCGTTATCGATTCGATTTCTTAAAACAATCGACAATTCGAAGAAATTTTAATTGATTTTACACATTGACTTAAATGTAAATAAAATGCAAATATCTTCACTGCCATATTTACTTTACACAAATACTTTACATCTGGGCATATTAATTTATCGGAATATTGGAGCTAAATAGTAATCAAATTGACTATTGTAAAAAAACAGCCTCCACGAAGTGTTGCTCTTTCATATGCTGGTTAATTCATCAAACGATACATTTTATAAATCATCGGACAGTTAAAATAGCTTGTATTAAAAGTGACTGTAAAATAAAAAGACTTGACTTAAAGGCCTCAGTAGCTAGGTCAATAAATTGATCGCGCAATAATTGTACAATTATTGCTACTTGCTGTTCCTTACGTAATAAGCCCGCCGGTCTGAAACACGGTTATCTCCGCTTTTTGCACCTTCTTCGCAATTACCACTTAACATAACAGGGTTATAGTTGTTCGATTAGATCTCAAACAAATACTGGCTGGTTTTCTGCTTACATTTATCATTATTTTGTGATCTCGTTAGAAATGTGTTTACGTAAGTAAATATCGGAGTCAAAGTTCAATAAAGAGTACGGATATAAATCGCTCGTGAAGTTATATTTAATTTCAACTCTCCAAAGTTGATCGAGATCGTTACCTTGTAGTTTCAAACTTGTAATGAAGTTTGACAGCGACATATGGTATAATATATCGTTAAATATACAAGCCTCTCCTTAGTTTATTGTTCTATATTTCTCTCTATTTTTCGGCGCCCGAGGGAAAAACTCGCTAAAATGAGCACAAATCTATCTTCGGTAAAAGCTTGATAATTTCTTATCGTTCTTAAAAATTGCAATTTAGAAATCCAAATCCATTAATTTTAACGGAAGCGAACTATACTTTAATACTTTAAATATATGTTATGGACCAAGTGATTAATACGGCATTATTGCAAATATGCACAATATGAGTAGGAAATGTGCAAAAAACTATTGAAATAAGTAAACTAACCGCGTTTTCTGAATAATGCCCACTTTGGTCCGGGTAATAAAATATGTGTTTTTTTGACATTGATTTTAATATAGAATAGATAAGTACGATTACTATTTAAGCAACAAAGTGGACGGAGCTCCGCTGTCTGCAGGGTCTAAGGTAACCAACATGAAGGAGATAACATCCCCTTTGGACCTAACCTATCCGTGTCGGGGTGTACCCAAGCTCGCTTCGCTCGCTCTTGGACTAATGCATTGATCGATACATTGATCGTTGCCCAACCGTTACGTAGCAATATTCATAATGACCAGATAATGTGATAAATATATGTAGAAGTTTAAATCAGTATTCATAACATTGCCCGATTTGAATTGACTTTATTTGTAATGCCCGGGCATTATACATAGTGCACTGATTAATCACTTGGTCCATAACATATAATAATATATTGCTAGCGAAGCCTGTAATTGCCCCACTGCCGAGTACTAATCCAGAAAACACAATCACAACGCTTACTCTTTATTTGTTGGTAACCGACCATTTGTTTTTGGTGAAAAACATAGGATAGAGTGTCCTTGGCCTAGAAGAGATAGAAGTAGGAAATTAATAGTCTGTACAAAAGAAAAGTCCCGAGTCACGATGCTCGTTCACCGTTAGTCATGTC
This sequence comes from Orthosia gothica, assembly GCA_949775005.1. Classification (NCBI taxonomy): domain Eukaryota; kingdom Metazoa; phylum Arthropoda; class Insecta; order Lepidoptera; family Noctuidae; genus Orthosia; species Orthosia gothica. The sequence goes on along the minus strand of OX459067.1, from coordinate 2,427,819 downwards.
CAAGATTTAAGGATCAGACATTAAAAGCCTTTTCACGCTACCTAGGGACAGTAGAAACTAACCAAATATATATGCCTTTTATATGGACCACGTTTTTCTTTTCGCGTTAAGGCGAATATATTCCTCAATGCTAACGCGGTACTGGCCGTGTGTCCGCTCGGTGCAAGGATATCAATATTGGACCTCCTTTTGAGCAGAATTGATCGAACGATTTATATATAAAATATTTTTGAACTGAAAAACTTATTATTAGAATTTATTCTTAACCTACATAGGTTAAGAAGAAATTCTAATAATAATTTTTTCAGTTCAAAAATATTTTTTTACATCGAAGTCGTGAGAGAGGAGGAGGAGTTTGCAAAAGAAGCGAAACATATCGGGTTGTTTTTTTTTTTAAAGCTATAGTATTAGTAATACGAAAAAACCATGTTTCACAAATAATGTACATATAAACATATATAACCTAGCCTATACTAAGGAGTATGCTTTAGAAAGTAACCGTTTTACGGCACTAAAGCGGAGTAAGCGCCTTAAAAGCTTTTCTTTTATTAGTTAGGCAAAGCGTGCACATTAGCCTTGTAAACAGGGATGTTAGGCGCTTTTCTGCGAATTTAACGCTCTTTTACTTCTTTTATTCATTCTCACTGGTTTATGGACCGAAACGGAAATATAATTACCTCGGTTGGTAATGTTGGTATACAACAGAGAAGATTTTGCTGTGAGTTGATTTCATAAGTATTATGTTCGTATACCTATTGAAAAGGAAACTCGCTTTCAGCTAACAATGACTGAAAGTTTGAAACTGGGGTTCCCAATTACTTTCATAGAAGTTTGAAAAATGTTTTGGGTAAGATAAACGATATCGATAACGTCACCTATTTACATCTCGTTTCTTTATTTTTTTTCGGTGTACGAAAGTATCAACGTCTTAATTTTGCTATTATTAAAGACTTAATTTTAAGGGCTGTTCAATTTTAATTAGTTATTATTATTCTCGACACACTCTCTTATTAATGCTTTGGATAATAAGAGCTTTGGTAATATATTGTTCTGGGTTTTAAACCATCAGTAGAATATCGCATAACCTGGATTTACGCTGTAACCAGGCTTCACGCATTCATTGTGTAAATGACGTCATTACTAGAATGTATGTGCTTTGTGTTAGGATAATCTGTGGTTCAATCATTTTACAATTCTTCCCATTTTCAGCGGCAGACAATATTCTGTCATAATTTTCCAGTTGCAATTTTTCCCATAAATTGAACATCTGCACCGCATGATTTTCAATTTTCGTTCTTCGGGACAAAAAGTAAATTGAAAATCGACGTTCGTTACCTGCGACCGAGAGGTAAAAGGCGAGGTTCATTTTATGCTGTAGGGTATTTACCCACGTTTAAAATCCGCCCTCGGTGTTTCATTCAGTAACTTTTCAATGCAACCCGTTTCAGTCTTTTTAGAGTAACCTTATAGTCTATTGCGCTGTTTCTTCAACCTCGTCGCTTTCAAGCTTTCTTGCGAATTGCAATGGAACGCGATCTTTAAAGAAATACCTCGTCTCCTTTGCCGTAGGTGAAACGCAGTTCTGTAAAGATCTCAAGAAATAGGTTAGTAAATAGTGTAAAACTGTAGAGGCAGCGAATACTCCACTAGCTTCGTACGGTTTTGTAGTTACTCGAAACGATTAAGGCTTGTTTCTATTGGTATAGAAATGTTGAGAACATTTGGTAGAGAGAGACTATATAAGTCTTACTGTACCCTCTGTAGCCCAATTTAGAAGCCTCGTTTGGTAGTGTCTATACACTATTTTACTGGCACAAAACCAGAGCTTTTACATTGCGCCAGTTATAAAATAAAAAAGCCATTTATTCTACTACATTTAATTATTCATGCATTACACTTTTAAAAATGAAATTATATTGAAAAAAAATAATTAAAAAAACAATCATCATCTGCCTAGCCTTTTCCCAATTGTTGTTGGGGTCGGCTTCCAGCTTACCGGATTCAGCTGAGTACCAGTGCTTTACATGGAGCGACTGCCTATCTGACCTCCACAACCCAGTAACTGGGTAACACGATACCCTTTGGCAAGACTGGTGTCAGATCTCAAGCTTCTGACTACCCGTAACGACTGTCAAAGATCTTCAAATGACAGCCGGGACCAACGGCTTAACGTGCTTTCCGAGGCACGGAGGAAACTCGGTATGTTGAAATGGTCACCCATCCACGGACCGACCTCGGCAAGCGTTGCTTAACCTTGAAGATCGACCCGTGCGGCTGTTATTATTTAGCCACGAGCTCCTCCAATTAAAAAAAAAACAATAAAACAATTCATTTCAATTACAGTAAACTACAAATCAATAACAATTCCATTTCAGTACAGTTCCAACTCGGTTGAGTTGGACCTGTACTGAAAGTTGGACCATTGCGCCAGTTACATGGTATTTAAATACTCAATTTATGGCATGTGCCTATTAGAATACTCTTATTATTTAAGCTTCATGCAGTGGGGTACATCATCATCATCTTCATCATATCAGCCGAAAGACGTCCACTGCTGGACATAGGTTTCTCCAAGCGTCGCCACATTGATCGGTCTCGTGCGTCCCACATCCAGCGGATCCCCGAAACCTTCACCAGGTCATCGGTCCACCTGGTGGGAGGCCTTCCAACGCAACGTCTTCCGGTTCGCGGTCGCCACTGCAGAACTTTAGTGCCTCATCGGCCATCCGTTCTGCGAGCAATGTGCATAGGTAGGCTTAAAACTACAAGCCATTCTCTACCATTCAACCATTGAGTTAAAAGTTGAGAGAAAGTCATGAGGGTTTCTTCGTTTCTCTCATGACAGCACAGGCTACACGCATTCACGACATTATTAGTTCATGTCGTGGCAAAAACATTAGCTGTCAGCAAGTTAATAACGCAGAAGAAGCCCCACGGGTGCACAGAAAACCTTACCGATAGACTCGCATTTTTATTGCACTAGTATAAACACTACTTCAGACACAACATCTTACTTGAAGTAGAAACGAAATTCCTTGTTCACTTACCGCCTTTTATCTTATCTCAGCTCGTTGACTTGAAATTACCAACATGACCTTTTAATTTTCTTATACCTGTCTTATTGTTTGTTTTGACATTAAATTCTACCTTAATCGTAGATATTCCTTGAGAAAGTACCTTAAATGTCTATACTAACATTGTAAATGCATTGTTGTCTGTTTGTGTGTGGCAACAAACTGTGCCACACTAATACACTATACCAGTCATCCAGACCGAATTTCGGCCTAGTCAGCCAATCTCGGCGGATACTAGCCATTCGATCCGCAGGCTTATTTCGGAAGAATAGCAATCAGCAATCATCGCGCGATCAAACGCTTTATGTCATAAAAGTCGGCTTTACCTGTAGTGTAGGACCTCTACACAATCGTTTGCTAATCGCCAAAAACTCTAAAATTAAAGAGCAATTATTGCGCAAACTTAGCTATGGTTTTGCTCTAGCATGATACGCAAACCTGCGGGGTGCAGTGTGCACTCTATGTTCCCTCACTCTCATAGTCCGATGAGGCGGCGACACAACCGGAGTGAGGTCAGGCGTAAGAACAACACTCTTTCCGAAACACGGGAGGTTCACACCGGCAACTTCCAAACTCCTATTACGCCTGCCACTGAGAAATTCCTAACGGAAAACACAATAACAGTTAAAATACACTATGACCTAGATTGGGCATTAAGATACTTTTCATGCCGTTAGTAAGTTCCCTTTGGATAATAAAAAACTTTACACGTGGGTAAAATCGCGGGCAGAACCTAGCTTGGATAATATGTCGCTAATTGGAACCTGAAGAGGGCGGGCACTATATTATACCTAACTAGAATAGTAGTAAGTACTGCAGTACTTGTGTTTGCAACTAAAAAAAAACTGTCCTAATTTTGAATAATTTGATTGTAACTGTACTAGGTTGCATACCAAACTTTATAGTAGGTAAATTAACTTTTTACTTTGCCGCTCACTTCGGGATCCGCGCTACTCATGACAGCAGAAGCAGCTTAACTGTAATATTATCTCTAAATTAGAGCAATCATGAGAACATATTTGCTGACAAACCCATCAAGCATTAGAAAGTTAAAAACACAGGAGTATTTTCCATACAGAACTAAAGTCATTAATTTCAACGGATACTTTGTTTCTCTTGTTTCATATTCCAAGTAATTAAGCTACCTATCTACCTTATGAAACAGTTATTAAGCGAGGGATCCAAGAAAATAAAAGTTGCGGTCTCCGTAAATACCTAAGTATAGTTAAATTAAGTCTTGTCGTCAGCGGCCGGAAAATTAACATGACCCCACCCCGCCTGAAGATTAAGTAATCAAAGAAAATTCTCTCACCATAACCGCCAGGTTATAAAATATCTTTCTCACGGAATTATTTTATATACAAAACACCCCGGAGTTACTGTTCGAGGATTTAATTTGCATAAATAAATAATAATCTGCGTGAAAAATAGAATCGCATAAATATTCATTTTAAAAATACACAACAATATCACTGACGCCAGCTGTAATGAACGATTTTCTTCCTTTGCTTTTTGTGAAATGTTTATCTACAATTCGCCTTTTTAGGGTTCCGTACCCCAAGGGTTCAAACGGAGCCCTATTGCGGTCACTCACGTCTCTGTCCGTCTGTCACACGGGTTATACAGCCTAACGATTAGAGCAACAGTCTTAAATTTTTTACAGTAAAAGTATCTTGTTGGTCCAAAATCATCAAATTCTCTTTTTTTTTAAATATTTTTAAGGTATTTTTGTCCCCATACAAGTAAAGGGGAGCGCGAAAAAATAAATTGATCTACCCCATCGAGTTTATCGTTGTTTAGAGCTCGTTAAGTAGATACATTATGTGTCTTTTGTTTTAAAAAAATATTAATGAGAAGCCACCAAAGTCAGCATTTTTAACAAAATTTTGTTCCGAAGAATTTTCTAACTTCCCATTGACCTATGAACTTCAAATTTGGTGATAATGTTTATTAATAAGTAGATATATTTTACTAACAACATACCAATATATTGATAAATAAGATTTTTCTTTGAAGTTCCCTCATTTTTCCTATTAAAACCAATTTAATTTTGCGGTCTGGTATGGAACCCCAAATTTCCAAAGTCCGACACGCACTTGGCCGGTTATTTCTATGTTGCTGCCTGAAATATTTAAAATGTATTTACGTCCCAATATAAAGTTAGGTGCAGTATGGGTATGGCCCAAAAATGTTGTTAGGGTCATGGTATCCTCTTTGCACCCACCTACATTGTAGATATACATAGTTGGGTGACGAAACTTCGGGTCTATTTTGCATGTGAATGATACCTCGTACCTACGTGTCGTAATTGACTTGTGTCACCGACTGTACCACTCAAATTGCCTGCCCTGCCTGGTCCGTCTGGGGAATTTCATTAAGGCGCTCGCCACTCCAATATTTGACTAGAATATTACAACGTGGCTCACGCAACCACTAACTTTATCTGAAAACTTCAGTGATTACTGCCCTAATATTTACCGATTACTTCGTCCCTTGATATTTCTATCATAAACCCTCCCTTCAACTTTTATATAAAAACCAATATGTTGTAGGTATACCTACAAAAACAAACAAGATTGCCCTTCCCAACAACTTTGGACCTCATAAATAAATTAAATATAGGTAGGAAACCTTTTCATAAAATATTTTCTTGCGACGATTCCTCAGGAGGCTATAAGCGGAGCAGCCCCTGGTCCCTGTGCTCTACTTTGAGCCAGAAATAAGGAAAATGTTCTAAAGAAGTGCTTCCCTTATATGTTAAGCAACCGCCTTACACACTTACGATTCGCAGATGACATAGTACTGCTTTCAGAGGAACCAAAAGAAATGGAGTACACGATAGAGTCACTCAGCAAAGAGAGTAGAAATGTAGGTCTGGAAATGAACAGGGAGAAAACTAAAGTAATGACAAATAGTCAAACTATACCACTAAAGTCAGATTCAATGGAACTAGAATACGTTGAAGACTACACTTACTTGGGACATTTAATATCTTTCAAGTCATGCAACGATAAAGAAGTAGAGCGCAGAATCAAAGCAACATGGAACAAGTACTGGGCAATGAAAGAGTTATTCAAGAGTAGTCTCCCAGTCACACTTTAAACTAAAGCCACGCAGACGTGTTTAATACCCTGTCTCACTTACGCTTCTCAAATATGGCCGCTTTCAACAAAACAGACTCACAAGTGTCTTGGGCCTAAAACTAAGCGATAAAGTGAGAATTAAAGACATCAGAAAAATCACCAAAATAAAGGACATAGCAATAACTATAATGAACCAAAAATGGAAATGGGCTGGGCATGTCCAGAGATCACCTGGTGACAAATGGTCCAAAATGGTCACGAATTGGTACCCTATATACAAGAAAAGACGAAAAGGAAGGCCATTGAAAAGATGGAGTGATGACATAGTTGCCACGGCTGGAATTACTTGGCATAGACGGGCAAGAGATAGAGAGAAATGGAAGGAAATGGAGGAGGCTTTCACCGCCAGAGCGGTCCTTACAACAAAACACATACAAATGAATTAAAAAGTTGTACTTACAAACTAGATTAAGCGAAATACTAACATAACCAATAGAAATGTAAAAGTTTAAGGAATAAATAAAGCTTTTATTATTATAATATTATAATTGGATGTGTGAACTTGTATGTCAGAACCACAGACATATATCTAACTAGATAACGCAAGTCCCTCCATCTGTATGAAAACCAAACGTGCCACTTTTCACACACAATTTAAGAACTTTACTTACCGAAGAAAGGAAATATTTCCATTGCCTCGGCTTTTTTCTGTACATTTTAACAGCTCAATATTATTATTATAATTAGATATTTTTCTGGATTTCGGTGGATGTCCGGTGCTAATGCTAAATGAAACAGCTCAAAGTACGATCACCGATCGTACTTCCTTCCGTGCTTCCTTTCTACCCGACTGCCGAAGGAGAGTAATATGTATATCAGTCTACATAATATGTATGTTGTTCCTATATGGCGTTCTATAGACCAAACGCGTTGGCCGATTTTGATGATTCTTAAGTCAATCGATTCGTCTTGGCTACATTAAAATTGGAGATGAAAAAAATGGCGGATTTTGGGCGCCATTTTGTGGGTTTTTTTCTTCTAAACCCATCGTGTGAGGTATCAATCAATCATGTTGTCCAGTCTGATGATACATATTCGCGAGTTGGCTGAGCAAAATCAGATGTACCCTCCGACTGCACAACATGATTTTCTTCTTGTTTACGTCTTTTTAGTTCGCTTCTTAAGCAGTCGGGTTTTTAGATTTTTTTAATTTTTTTTTTTTACATGCGATGTCCATACAATCGTCAGTCATCTAGTTAGTTTTATATCTGTGCTCAGAACATTTAAACACACAATGTGTAATGTGTGTATTGGATGAATAACAATTAATATTGCTAGGAGCACTTAGTAGAGCGTGGATGGAGCCCTGAAACTGTGGTTCGAGTGGAGGGTTGTTGTGTAAACATGTACTAGCACTGTGATGAATTAATTAAGTCAATATTGATTTAACAGAGGCGGTGGTACTGACTGCTAAATAGGCCAGTCGTGACTCATATACAGATGATTTTGACGTGTGCTCTGTTTATATCGTACTCGTAAACCCGCATGACAGTTTGCTGGACGGAAAATTAATTTGCAAAGCAACAATGCGTGCAAGGGATTTTATTCAGTTTATTTCCTAAAACACTGCCATTAATATGATACCATAAGTTGTAAACTTAGGGTCGTAAAATATGAATCTAAGACTGCCTGGCTACCACGTCTCGGTTCTGCACTTTATTGGTGTAATTCTGCCACTATCTAGGTTTTACTATCATTTTAATGTTATTACTTATAATAAAATCTTTCGTTCTTACAAATAAATATTTTAAAGCCTTTTCTCGATTTGTTTGACCTTAACCTTTTAAATCAATCTTGTTACGATAATGTTGTTAACAAAAGCAAAACGAAAAGAAACCCAACTAATTTGAATATAAGTTTTCAGTTCGTAATTCAAACTGCGACGGCTCCAACATTTCGCCGGCCAGTTACTCGGTCCAATCAATCTCGATATTTAAAATACATTTACGTTTTATTTTTTTATCCAGACGGCAATGGAACGAAATCTCTAAAGCCTCTATTGGCTCAACCTAAAGTCCCTGAGACTTTTATTTGTGGATCTGTTCGATCTTTTTCCTCTGCTATGACAACACTGGTGGTAGAAATTTCTAAAGAAATAAGCAGTACCCTTGTACTCCTCTGTCATGATGTGTTTTCTATGTGTATTTTCTGTGTGTACATTAATAATAAAATAAATAATAAATAAAAACACTGGGCCAGTTACGTCTTTTGTGCCGGCGTCATGTTGAGTCCATTTCATCGAAAGCAAATTAAAAGTAAATTTAATTATTTGAGCGAAGAAATTATGAATCGGACAGTTTCCAGAATCCAAAATTTTCTCTAGATTTACCTTCGAGATTTACTCACAAACTTCAGTTTTCAACGGGATTTTCCAGCGCTAATAGACCTCGGTGCACATATTGGCAACTACAAACTAATAAGCTTTTCATTCCACAAACTATAATACTGAACTTAGTTTTAATTAGCTCATTTAGAACTTTTATTTAGCGTGAATGAGTGTGGCAGGCGACGTCACTGACGTACGAGATGATGACGAAATTATTCTTCTTGAATATATTTGTCTATAATGAGTCATTGCACGCAGAAACTTAGTATTTATGTAGGTAGGGTTACAATTGAATTTCTTTCATCAGAGCTATGATTAAAGAGATCCGTTCATGAAATAATTATATACATTGAATTTACCAAAAGCTTGTTTGTGTTCGCAGCAATTATAAATGAATCTTCTAAATGATATAATTGGAATGTTTTACAACAAATCCTTTGTTTAAACAATGATTTGTATCAAACTCGAGCAATAAAGTACAAAATATTTCGAGCCTTCTAATTTTCTCGTCCTCGCCAGCAGTCACGTAAAAGAGAACCCCTAAAATGGAATTAGGGATGATATCTAATTGTTATCTTAAACTTAATTTCGACCGTAACAGTGGTGGAAATACGAACTACCATTGCCGAGTAAACCTACTTAGTGGAGGTACTTTAGGAATTCGGCCTAGTCGGAGGAAATTAAGTCGTAATTCTAACTTTAATAAGAAAATGGAGCAACTAATTTAATTTGTTTCCTTAATTGTTCTTATCAATTACGTGATTCTACACTGAAGTCGTTCTTGTGCTTTTCGCGTTAAGCTTTAAGAGAGGGGTGTTATAAGTTTGACGTGTATTGCTGTGTATCTGTGTGTCTGTCTGAGGCATCATAGCACCTAAACGGTTGAACCGATTTTGATTTAGTTTTTTGATTGTTTGTAAGGTGATTTTGTCGAGAGTGTTCTTAACTATGTTTGAATGAAATCGGTTCAGCCGTTCAAAAGTTATGGGCGTATTACTGTTTGAATCGGGGTATTTTTTCAAGATATCGCGTCATAATTACGTGTTCAATAGATTGCCGATCGAAGCGTATCTACTATGTACTAGATAAATTATGTAGCATGAAATAAAAATGTGCCGCGGTTTTTTTAAATTTTGAATACTTGTAAGCAAATAAATTATGAAATACGTAACAATACAATAACCAGATATTACCATAATTTCGGTGCGGAAATGACCAGTGTCCATTGCACGTCCGTTGTCTAGTGCTAAAAATGGGTTTCCCATATTCATCATCATCATCAGCCTTATAATGTTCCCACTGCTGGGACACAGGCATCCTCTCTGTTAGAGAGGCAATGAGCCGCACTGGGCCGGCTTGATGGCCAAGCAGGCCCAGTGCGGGTTGGTGGATGTCACACGTTTTCGAATTTTTAATTCTAGGACATGCCGGTTTCCTCACGATGTTTTCATTTACCGTTTTAAGAGCGGTGATTTCTCATATTATTGATCGTTAATTACCACGGTCAAGGGGGATATTGCCACCCACAACCACGCTTAATACATCAATTGATGATTGCAGTATCTCTTTAGTGACCATCTTTACAATACGTCCTACGCGTACACGGTATTAGCCTAGAGAAACAGGGTAAACATAATTAATAATTTAATTGAAATATTGATTATTAGATAAACAACGTGTCTGGCTGCCGCTGCTTGCATAGTTATGGAAGCACGCAGCATTGTTTAACCAAACTCAACTATGCTAACACGTGTTGAATCCAAATAACTTGAATATTAACCACAATTTTCAAGCACAATTGCCGAAATTCCTGTACTGTTTAAGCTTAAAATTCAATGTTCTCTAAAACAACATCGGCTCCCATTATTAGAGTTCGAAAATTAGAAGCTTAAGCCGGAGTGAAGTTATTTGATTGGCATCGTGAAGAAAAAGGGAAAGCTCCGAACTTCGAAGGATCGTAACTTTAGCAACCTTTGATTTATTGATCTGTCCCTCGGAAGAATTTGTGCTGTTTCCCTTTAAGCGTTAGTTGCCACTATCTGTTTGTGTTAGACGGATCAGCTTCAAAGCTTTTGTCAACAAACTTGTTTGTGAACGTAGATGATAGGGGTAGGTCATTGTATCGTCTACATACAGTGCCGCATGAACCCTTGCAGTACTAGGACGGGTGGAAATATTGTCAATATGAAAACGTATCTTGCTATACTGACCCGCAACACCCCTTGACAATATTATCCCTTAGTCGCCTTTGATGGAGGAGCTCGTGGCTAAATAATAACAGTCACACGGGTCGATCTTCAAGTTCCGTGGTTGCGTGACCATTACAACATACCGAGTTTCCTCCGTGCCTCGGAAAGCACGTAAAGCCGTTGGTTCCGGCTGTCATTTGAAGATCTTTGACAGTCGTTACGAGTAGTCAGAAGCTTGATATCTGACACCAGTCTTGCCAAGGAGTACGGTTTTCAGATATTCTAGAGTCATATATAAGCAACAGAATGTTTAGGATAAGACAAGAGGACGCATATTCTGAGCTAAAAACTATTCAGGCCGGAGTACCACAAGGAAGTGTTTTAGGCCCAATCCTGTACTTGGTATACACATGTGATATCCCAGAGCTGGAAAACAACATCATAGCGACCTTTGCTGATGACACTGCTATTATGGCTATCGGTTCAAACCACAAAGAAGCAGTAGAAAAGGTTCAACTAGCTGTGAACTTAGTTTACGACTGGACACAAAAGTGGAAGATCAAACTGAATGAGTCAAAATCGATTCACATTGACTTCACTAATAAACACTGCGATTATCACCCAGTCTATATAAATGGCATGCAAGTGCCTTATGCAAATACAGCCAAATACCTTGGCATAACTCTTGACGCCAAGTTGCGTTGGAAATCTCACGTCAAAAAGAAAAGACAGGAACTCGATTTACGGTACAAAAATATGTATTGGTTACTCGGAAGGAAATCCTGTCTATCAATACACATTAAAATTATAATATACAAGCATATTCTTATGCCAATTTGGACGTATGGTATCCAACTATGGGGCTGTACTAAACAAAGTAATGTAAAAATGATACAACAATTTCAAAATAAAGTACTCAGAGATGCTGTTAATGCACCATGGTACATCAGAAATGACGACCTTCACCGCGACCTTAAAATGAAACTCGTCACCACCGTTATTCAAAACTTTGCTGAAACCCACGAACACAGACTTCATCGGCATGTGAATGTGGAAGCAATCCAGCTGCTAGATAACACGGACATAGTGCGTAGGCTAAAGAGAACTAAACCATTTGAGTTAGTGTAGTGTATAATAAGTGAAAAAATAATAGCAAACAATACTGTGCTATACATGTAACACGTGAACTAAGTGTTTTTAACGTATCAGACTCTAAGAAAGTGCTACCGAACTGTATAAAAGTGCAAATTGACACTATTCTTAGTCATAACATTTTACATTATAATAATAAATTAGAGTTAAATTGCTTATTAGTCTATTAAGGCTAGATTGTAATTTGTTATTAAGAACATTAGTTTTTATTAATATAGAAAAAAAAAAAAAAAGGAGTACGGTGTTACCCAGTTACTGGGTTGTGGAAGTCAGATAGGCAGTCGCTCCATATAAAACACTGGTACTCAGCTGAATCCGGTTAGACTGGAAGCCGACCCCAATATAGTTGGGAAAAGGCTGGGCAGATTGATTGAGTCGCCTTTGATGATACCACCGGCAATGCGGAAAGTTTCCTACTCCTTTTCAAAAATCACACGGGTTTACAAACACCATAATAAATTGGAAATTCATTACCTCACTGCCAAAGGTCGCCTTTCGAGGTCAGTTTGCATATAAAATTCAATAAAGTAGAATGTTGAGACTCGTGGTCGTAAACTGAGAAGGCTTTGGATGAAAAATGCATTTCGTTATTAGCTACGAGAACATGATTAGTTGAGCTAAATCTTTAGAGACGACCAAGTACAACGCGCTGATCTAACTACCACCGACCATCCAACACCTGTTTAAAAAATTGGAAACTTTCAGACTCTCAGTGAGATACATGAATTATTTGTGTGTTATTCTTACTTGAATTATTTGTGTATGTTATTGTGTAGCGGTGGGCACTCACAGAACATCTCTCTAACATAAATAAGTTATAAGCTCCGCTGCTGTATGGATTTACCGCACAAATAATTCACCTGAAAAACGAGTTCGTATATTTTTTCATAATACTTAACATTATCTACTTACTCTATGTATTTTGTTACACTCTCGAACCAAGTCGCCGCGATAGCTTATATTTTTCTGTGTTCAACACATAAGCCATTGTAAGTTCCTTGAAACGTATCTCACTATTGCTAGAATGGAATTTATGCTGCGCTACGAATGTGGCGGAAATTTGAAATGTTATCTAAGAACATATAGGGACAATGGTGCTGTGTTTTAGTACATTAATTGATATGTTTTCATCTTCTCTTTTTGTTTTCACTTTTTTTATTAAATTTACAATCAATTTCATCATCATACAAATATAATAAATCTGTAGAAAAGTCGTTTTGTACAACGAAAATATTTCCAAAAAAAATAGCAAGGGTGTTAGAAGATAACCAAACCAACAGAACCCAACAGCCAAAATTTTCAAAAATTCTTCAATATTATAAAAGTAGTTTATCTTTTATTGTGTCGTTATTGAATGAATGCTGCTGCGCTCGAATTATAAATACGTAGGTTTCTGCTCTGAGAACGTACTTAGATATTAATACCTCGAGATCAGCGCCATAAAACTTGTCGTTATGGTTTCCGAGGCAATATAAAACAAAATGATTTCTATCAGTAATCAGCGGTTATGCTACAAATATTGCCGCTCTTATCGCGACCGCGATTTATTATTAATTGGGAAACTTGGCCACAAGTAATTTTAGGATACTCTACTATAATTAATTATTCAATCTCTCTTAGTTAAATAGGACATAGTTAAGTGATGAAAATTCAATTGTCCGCTATATTTTGAAGTAACCCCACAAAACATGTAGTACCTACTTACCTTGTCTGTATTATGAAATATTTGTTTCAAACATAGACTTAGTACTCCGTCTCGTTGCCGCAGTTTTTCACGTGTTTCTCTTGTGCATTAATGGCTTTAATGGCTCTTAGACGCACCACAAAAAAATAAAACTTTTAAAATTAAAACGTAAATTATTCACGAATGTAATTACTTCCAGGCACTACCTTCAAACAGTGTAAACACATTTGTTTTTTATCTGTAGCGTGATTATTTTTTGTTGCAGGCAACCCCCGCAACAAATGCGCTCTGCAGCCAGGTCACAGTTTGATGGACTGGATCCGTCTCGGCAACTCTGGCAAGGATCTCACTGGAGTCGGCGGGAGGATACGGCCTGTCTCACCTGCTGAACTGTCTACACACAATACCCTTAGTTAGTTACAGTCCAGACACCTACCTACACTCTACAGAATACCCGGCCGTATGTCACCTCACACTTTAGAAAAACTTCGACTTTTCAACCTTCTCGTATTTCTCGGGAAACTCCTCCTTGCCTAATTGGCTAAATAATCTGCCATTCTCATAAAAATACTCTTGAGAAATTAACCACAACATACACTTACGCCCACACAAAAAGAAAGTTAATACGATGAAAGGTTGTATTATTTATTCAGAATTTAAGTATTCGCAGAGATTAGCATCTAAAAAGGATAAAGAGATCCCAAAGACCCAATAGAGCGCGCTGGGTTTTCATAACATTTTCAACAAAGATTATACCCTTGGAATACAATACAATACACACAAATAAAAGTCATCGCCTCAATCAAATGTTTCATAAGGCACTCAACTTGAACCGAATGTTTCAGACGACGCCTGGCTGGCGATACGCGGCCGCGTCTACAATATAACGCATTATCTACCCTACCATCCCGGAGGTAAGGATATACCGCTTGTTGTAAACTACCAAAGGGTTAACGGACTTGGAATGTCTTACAGTCATGTATATACGTTTTGCTCTATCTCAGGACCCGAGGAGCTTATGCGAGGAGCCGGCATGGACGCCACACAACTCTTCGACAAAGTCCATCCGTGGGTCAATTATGACTCTCTTCTCGCGAAGTGTCTCGTAGGACCGCTCCGGTTCGACCTACCCGATGCAGAGGAACTCTTCGACTCCTTGAACCCATCGCCCAAATCCGACCGTCTCAGAGAACCGTCTAAAGCTCAAGAATTAGTTAGAAAGTCAATGGAGAACTTAGCAAATTGTATAACACCAGTTAGAAAGAAAAGTTCTAAGGGTGATGATACTGCAAAGGGGAGTCCACCTAGCAAGATTATGCAGAGTTTAGTAAAGTCAGCTGATTTACCTATGTCAATAAGTCGAAGAGCAGCATCGAGTCCTGTGAAGAAAACTGTCAAAAGTCCAGATTCACCGTTACCACTCCGACACGACTGGATACAAACTTCGACCAAACTAACGATATCCGTGTACACGGGGCACCTGGCCAACCCGGGGGGATGTGCGAGGATTACTGAAGGATTTCTGTTGATTGAAGTAGCGACCAACGGCTGGCTGAGGACGCTCAAAATAAAGCCCGAGGCTAAATTAAAAGAACCTTTACAACTACGTGTGTTCGCTGAAAGTGGAAAAATAGAGGTGAGCTGGAAAATAAAATTACAATGGAACTTTATTTTTCTTACTCGAAATAAAATTCTTGAATCCCTTCAAGTATTCTATTTCGAGTTCTGTTTCGAACACCCACACAATTGCGGAAACTATTTTGATAAAATGTTCTGCAATCGTGTAGGCGTTGCTAAAAATAACATGACGTGGGGAGTGTGGTTAATTGTCTCTATTTTTGTAGATCACCGCACTCAAAGTGGAGCCGAGTGTTTGGAAGGGTTGTGGGGACGTGAGCGTGGGGGCGGCGAGCCGCGTGTCCTCGCCGCGGAGCGTGGAGTGCCGCGTCATGGAGGTGGGCCAGGTCTCGCACGACACTTCCCTGCTGTCCGTGTGTCCACGAGCTGGGCCCGTGGTCGTGCCGTTGGGACACCACGTTCGAGTTCATAGAAGCAACGAAGGTGAGACCTACAGTTTTTTCTTTGATCATTTGATCATACACAGCTTATTGAAAAATTCTAATAATAGTACGACCGTCCGTGTTTTCCAGAACGTTTATCAACTTCTAGGTAAAAATGTTTTCCGATAATTTTAAAGGAAATGCAAGAACTTTCCATTAAGGGTGCCCTAGTCGACGGCATGAACTATTTTGTGCGCGGGGTTAAAATTGATAGGTTAGGTTAGGTAGTTAGTCAGTACGTTAGTAAGTTACATCTGTGTGTGTCTCCGTGTTATAAATTCCTAATTATTGGTAAAAATGTCCAAATTTAACGTGGAATCGGCATTAGCTGATTTATTAAAGAAGTTAGTATCGTTGACAACGAAAGTTACAGCCCAGTCAGCAACAATTGAAGCTCAAACCAAGAAAATTGAGGAACAACAATGCCTAATTCAAAAATGTTCAACGACCATTTTTGAACAAAAGAAGGTAATTGAAGAACTTTGCGCAAAAGTTGAGAATTTTATTCTCACAGCACAAACTGCAAAGAGCGAGACAGAGAACACCACAGGCGTGAGTTAAGGAACCCCAATCTCCCAATATTAGCTTCATCAGCCAATAATTATATTATATTAGAATAACAGCTATATGTCAGCATATAATATCTAGGAGATGCGTCATTAGCAGAGATGATTGGTTAGCAATAAGATTAGTATATAAGATCAACATTTTGTAGAATTAAGTAATTACTGTCTTGCTGTAACTGGGATCAAATAAAGTTTATTTTTAAACTCTTCCGTTGTCGCTTACTTAATTGGCGCAGCCGGTAGGATCTCTGTAGTCAGTCTGTCACGTATCCACATCTACGGGAAGCAGCCGACGTCCGTTTCAACGGTTCAGCAGAGATCACCGAACAAACAAATACATTAAGAAGCCACATCAAGCCAGGAGAGGACCAGGAGCCAAGCTGCGGAATTGTGAGTAAATCTTTTCACCTTCCTCTCAGCTCTTCCATTTGCATCCCAACCTTGTATTAATCTATGTTGTGTGTATTATTAGGGATTGGACAACGCCGTAATAATATTTTATAGATTGTTAGTTGTAGTAAATAGTTAGGGATAATTTATTAATTTTTGTGCTTACTTTTTGTGAAGCATCGTTATTTCACTTCATAATGGAAGGTATAAACCGTGTTCCGCAAGAGATGGTAAACATAATTCCAGTATTTAATGGCGATGTTAGAGCGTTACCCTTATTTATTAAAAAATGTGAATACATTTTAACAACATTCCAAGAGCGCGTTGTACAAAACAATTATTTATTTCATGTAGTAACAAGTAGATTAACAGGCGAAGCAGCTAGTTTGGTAGGCGAAAGGGACTCTATAAATACGTGGGATGAGCTAAAAATGCTGTTAAATCAACACTTTGGCGACCCACGTACTGAAGATTGTCTAGCAATGGAGTTAGAATCCTGTAAAATTAACAAAGGTGAAAGTTACTTAGATTTGTGTCATAGGATACAGCATATAAGAAGCATTTTATTTTCCAAAATATCAGAGACTATTGCTGATGACTCTTTACGGAAGGCTAAGCAGATAATCTACAGTAATAGGGCGATGAATGTTTTTCTATTCAATTTACCGCCATTCCTAGTTAGGTTAGTTCGTTTACGCGACGTTTCGACATTGGAAGACGCGTTGAAAATTGTTTTAGAAGAACAGAACTTTCAATCAGTCTATAATTCTAAAACAAACGATCACCGCAATTATAATAGATCTAATAAAAATATTTTTTCCGATTTCAATAGTGCGAAGTATAATTCGCAGAGCCTATCCAGTGCAGTTGCACCGAATAACGCCACGAGTAGTTCAATTACGATGAACAATTCGCAGCAGTTTAAGAATTATAGGCAACATTATAATCAAAATAATTTCAATCGGACAAATAATAATGATCATAACAATAGGACAAGTAGGTCACAGTTTCCGATGGCGCAACAAAGCCAACAGTCCACGGCATATGCACCGCGAACGTCACCTTTTGCAGCGCAAGCATCCCCGCCGGGTTTAAAGTCGAACACTGACGTTACTATGCGCACTGCAAGTTCACGCCGTGTTAATTACACTAATAATCATAGCTATAACGAACCAAGTTTTGACAACTCAAATAATGAGTTCCAGGAAATTCCTGAGGATCCCAGACAAGGAAATTTTTGTATAACCGCCTCTACCCTAGAGAGCGAATAAAAATTAATTGCAATAAACGTCTTAACTTACCACACATAGTTGTACCAGAATTAAATGCAGTGTTTATGATAGATACAGGCAGTGTTAGGTCTTTCATAAGCCCACACATTGCAAACAAGTACTTTAGGGATCGGTTGCAATATGAACCCTTCGAAGTTGTTAGTACTCACGCATCGAGTGTTCATAGCGAAACGGCATTTATTCCTTTACCAGCTACGTTTTGCAGTAAGGAATTTCATAAATTTTATGTTTACAGTGTTGATGATAGGTATGATGGGTTAATAGGTAGTAACCTACTTAAACAGTTACAGGCAAAAATAAACATGGAAAGTCAAGTTTTGCATTAAAAAAATGCGAATATTCCAATAATATACGCACCACCTATGAGAGAGGTATATCAATTCATTCATTCATTCATTTATTTATTCTCAAACAATTTACATTGTGTCGAACATTACATAATAAAAATTAAAAAAAATAACTATAATAATACACGTTGAGGTCAATTAAATTATTAGAAAATTGAGCCGCAGAAAATTAAAAATATGTTCCAAAAGAAAATTCCAGTTTCAAATTTATCCCATAAATGCCTCAAGATAAGATTAGGTACAATGTCAAGTTTATATTGTATAAGTAACAAAAAAATAAAAATTTAAAACAGACAATTCCAAATCAATCCGATGTATGCCACAAGAACCAATTACAATGTCAAGTTAATTCAAAATGTCACAAAAAAAATAAAATAAACAAGTAAGTAAGTAAATATGTTCCTATAGGTACATTTCACAAGTAAGAAATATAATTTCAAGTTAATACAACATATGTTACAAGAAGATTATAATTTCAAATTAATACGATATATGTCGTATAAATATATGGCACAAGTAATAAACGTAATGTAAAGTAAAACTAATATATGTCACAATAAAAATAAAAATAAATATTATGTCAAGTTAACACAATATAATTACAATTATAATTTTCTTGTAACATATTATGTTACAAGAAAATTATAATTTCAAATGAATACGATATATGTCACAACGGTCATCTGTCCATCAGACCGAATCGGATTAGAACAATGGTAATTTCTATTGTGTCTGGAAATGGACAGTTGAAGGTGTAATAAACATCGAGTTAAACCAATATATGTCACAAAAAATTATAATGTCAAGTTAATACAATTTATGTCACAAAAACATTGTGATTTCAATGAATCCAATGTAATGTCAAATACATAATATTTATAATGTCAAATAAATTTCATTAAAAATGATTTAATAGCAAGTATCTATTTATCTGACATAAATTCTGACACCGAGTATAAACATTTTTCTAACAAGAAGGCTTTTAATTTAGTTTTAAATAAGTGCAAACTATAAATTAATAACTTTAACTCAGTTGGTAACCTATTAAATAATGCCACCGCTTGATATCGGTAGCAATGTTTAGCTATATTGAAATTTGGTGACATTTTGTGTTTGAATTCCTTCCTTCTGGTGCTTTCTCTAATTTTACGTTCCTCTTGTGATTCATACTGATAAATATACTTAGCAAAGTGAGATAGGACTACTAATATGTATAGGCTTGGTACTGTCAATATTTTCAGTTCTTTAAAGTGCTCTCTGCATGAGTCTCTTTGTGGGATCCTGACTATAGTCCTTATGGCACGTTTCTGTAAGACAAATGCCTTCTGACAGTTATAACTATAGCTATTACCCCAAAACATGACGCTGTATCTTATTCTAGATTCTACCAGTGCGTGATATACAGCTTTTAGTTGCTTTAGATCCAAAATATCTCTAAGGCTCCTAAGCGCATAGCACGCTGATGAAATGGAAGAGTCAATAGCAGCCAGCTCCTGTTTCCAGTTTAAATAGACGTCTATATTAATTCCTAAAAATTTTACTTTTTCTACTAATTCAATCTTGTCTTTTTTAATTTGTACATTTATACTGTCATTGTTACGAGTTGTCGACTTAAATAAAATAATGTTAGTTTTACTTGTATTAAGAATAAGGTTATTGGCGGTAAACCAATCGCCGATAATTTCTAGGCTTTTATTTACGTTTTTGGTCAATTCATTTAAGTCATTTGCCCCAACTATAATATTAGTGTCATCTGCAAAGACAACAAGTTTTGCATCAGGTTTAACGTGGTGCATAAAGTTAAGCAAGTCATTGGTAAAAATAATAAAGAGTATCGGTCCTAAAATTGAGCCTTGAGGCACACCACGTTTTATGTCTGTAATGTTAGACTTGTGTACGACTTCATGATTATTATCATCGATGCTGTTAATTTCAACATACATCCGTCTATTTTGTAAGTAGGATCTTAAAAGCTGTAAGGCCTTACCTCTGATACCGTAATATTCTAGTTTAGTAAGTAATAATTCATAGTCAATTGTGTCAAAAGCAGAACTAAGGTCAATGAAAAGCCCAGCCACTTTCGTTTTGTCATTTAATTTATTAATTATGTCATCTATAAGAATGTTTATTGCATCTAAACAACCGACGCCTTTCTGGTATCCAAATTGTCTTAAATTAATGATATTATTCAAATTCAAATGAACCATCAGCCTGGTTTTAATAATTTTTTCAAATAATTTTGACAAAGTTGGCAGAAGGGATATGGGTCTGTAATTTTTCGGATCAGTCTTAGTGCCTTTCTTGAATATTGGAACCACTTTAGCTATTTTCAATTGGTCTGGAAAGAGCGACTCCTCAAAACATTTATTAAAAAAATTGGAAAGAGGTAATGCTAATTCGTCTATATTTTCTTTCAAAATTGAAATAGGTAAGTCATCAAAACCGCATGATTTTTTGTTGGCCATCTTACTTACTATCTTTATAATTTCAGATGGTGTAGTCGGATCGAAAGTCAAATTATTTTCTACTCTTTTAGTAGTTTTCAACAAAAAGGACATAGCCCTTTCCTTTTCATTGCTAGCTAGTGTCGATTTGAACACTAAACTGTCGACGAATTGATTTGCAACCTGCTGGGGATCAGTTAAAACTTTATTGTTTACTTTTAGCATGAAATTTCTACATCGCCTATTTTTTGTCTTATTTTTGATTTGGTTTACAAGTTTCCATGTCTCTTTTGTTACATTTTTAGTTCTTTTCAGATGATTTAATGTGGCGTGTTTTTTTGCTTGCTGAATAACCCTTCTATAAATTCGGATATAGCTATTTTTATATTGTTTTATACTGGAATTATTTAGCGTACCTGAACATAGTACTCTCTTCATCTTACTTGAAACTTTAACCCCTTTTGTAATCCACTTTACTGTAGTGTTTTTATATGGCTTTATTCTAACTGATTTCTTTCGATAGCAATCTTGAAATACTTTACCAAGACAGCTTATAAAACTATTTATCCCCATGTTAGTCCAATTTTTATTATTAATACTGTTCTTGAAGGCAATATTATTTTTTTCATTTAAAATTCGTTTTTTAATTACTATAGTTTGTTCAGATGTTGTAGATTTATTATTTATTTTATCAAGAACTGCATTGCAGAAAAGTCCACCATGACCATCTGCTAATCCATTGTGATCAACAAAACACTGGTCTATGTCATCATCAGCAAGATTTGTAATTACGTTATCTAAGCACGAATGTGCGTTGTTCCGAATGAAGGTAGGAGTATCAATCAGGTACCGAAAATTATAACATGTCACCATACTTAAAAATTCAGCAGATTTTTTACTCTCAACAAGTACGTCAATATTAAAATCACCACATATAATGCACTTCTTGTTAATAAAATGTTCCAACAATTTTTCTAAACTGGACATAAAACTTTCAAAATTTTTATCGTAGGGACTTCTGTAGCAACAACAGAGAAATAACCCAGTTTCCAGATCCTTTACCCCACATATTTCAAAACTATCTGTTCTATACATTTTTTTAACAAAATCGATATTTTCACACTGTTTATTTATATGTCCTAAAATGAGACTACCTCCCCTTTTTTTGTTCGTCCTTGTGTTGTATGAAACTAAATTATAATTGGAAATATTGAACACAACAGCAGATTGTGGGTTTAAAAAATGTTCTGTTAAACATAAGTAGTCTACAGGAATACCTGTAGTTTCAATATATAGTTCAAGCTCAGTTTTTTTATTACTTATTCCACATACATTTTGATGGAATATCTTTAAACAGCTGGTTTTATTCTTCAAGTTCTGCTTACAGACTGCATTTGTTACTGAATTATGCACGAAAAAGATCACTGTCCTCAACAACCGCGCCACAACTAGACACAACTTTTGATGAAATCGGGTCTGGAATTGTCATTTTATTGAAATAGTAAGGAATAGTACCAGGTTTGAACTGGCACTTTCCAATGTCATGATATGCTTGAGTCATAGTAAAATTACTGTCATATTTATGTGTTGAATGTTTAAAAAGGTCTAAAAAGTATCTCAAGTTCCTGAAGACATTGTTCATTGCTGTATTGTTAACCTTCCCAGTATACTTACAAAACATTTCCTGCGTATAATCAAGTCGTTTATTAGTATCAAAAGTGTATGCATACCTGTAAACCCGGTTGCTCAGGCACAATAGTCGATTAAAAGCTTCTATTCTGGAATTGAACAGACTTGTATTCCATTTTAATTTAAAATTAGGACAACATATAATGACATTCGTGTGCATTATCTTGCCAAGTTTACATTTTATATGTTCAACCAGATCTACATAATTTTTAGAGACCAAGAAGTCTTTTTCACCAAGGAAGATTAAACAATAGTCATTAAGAGTGTAATTTACTAGTTTTTTGTCCACTGTTTCAATGAGTTTTGCGATACCTGCCTTTGGCATACAATAGTGACAGATTTTATACTTTGGAAAGGTGTTTTCGGCAATTTCTAATATATTATTTACATTATTATCACTTATTATGCATAGTTTATTCTGATGAACATTTCTTATAACTTTACTACGTTGTGTCGTCGATGTCATTGTGTCCAAATTAGTGGTGCCCTCTAGGGTCACTTGCACTTGTCTATCATCTTGAGTCACCGTGGGTACTACGATTATATCTTCCGACGGCAGTTTATTTATAACAGATTGTTGGACAGGGGTTTGTGTATTTTTAAAGTCAAGCTTGGTTCTAATAAGACACTTGCGTTTTATTTTATTCGCAGGTTTTTTGGACGATGTGCTTGTACAAATGTGTGTCAATTTGTCGATTCTTAGTTTGTAGTCGGTGATTATTTTGGCTTGAGAACTATTTTCTAACAACAAGTTCTCTATCTCAGCTTCTGCGATTGTCAACTTTTCTTCGAGTTGACTTACTCTGGCTTTTAATTCATTAACATCGTCATTCGATTTTAAATATAAATCAGGGTAACTACGGTTTAACTCCTGAGAGGCTGTTGAAGAAAGCGATGTATATTCTTCCTCTTTGTCTGACAAATCAGCTACAACTTCAAATGAATTGTTAGTCAAGGTAACAGAGTTGATTCTGTTCCTTAAAGTAACATTGTCAGTTTGCGAATCTGTTTTGGTACTGCTAAGGCTGTCAAACAATTGCCTTGATTTGTCTGCCATCCTACTTTTATTACAGCTAACGTTTCGTAATATTCTTTGAAATGTTGTATAAATCCAAAAAGTCCAACACTTACTGAGATGCGAACCAGCGCCGCGCCGTGTGCGTTATTTATGTCGACCGCACGGACCACTAGACCAATCGTACTTAAGATTTCAAGTCTAAAAACTTCTTCTGTTTACGCGTCAAATTTGTTAGAATGTGGGTAGTCCACTCAATTTTTTTATAAAAAGTTTTGTTTTCAAACGGTATAATTTTAACCGGTTTTTATTTTCACAACTATTGTCCTAAAAGTTAATATCACAGACGAATATTGTCCAGAACACAATTTCAGGTTTTTAAATTTGGGATAAACACTTTGTTCCGCACGAATAACTGTTTGTCAAACTGCTTTGTTTCTCGAACTGAACCACACAGTAGACACTTTTTGTTTGATTGTTTTTGTCCAGAATGTTGTATCAAGTCACTGGATAACACTGTCACATACTTATTACTGGTATTTCTAATGTTTAAACTAGTTTCCACTGCAAGTGACTCAAAGTTAACTTTTTAAATGAATTAAATATACAGAGTCGATGTTGTCACACAATACAAGATGGCGCGATTGAATTGCCATCTCGTAGTGAATTAAGAGTTAGATTGCCAGTCAACTTACTAGACGGGGAAGCTATACTACAATTTAAACAATTTTCGGAAGGGATTCGAATGCCCACCGCATTAGTTAAGTGTATTAAAGGTTACGCATCAACCGTTATTCAGAATTATACGGATGAAACCAGAACCTTAGTGGCAGAACCCATCTGTTCACATTAATTTTACAGAAAATAACATAGAAATAGATAGGATGCTAACAGATAATTTAAAAAAATTACAGTTAGACCACATGAATTCTGAGGAACGTAAAACCATCGAAGGGCTATGTAATGAGTATAAGGACATATTTTATTGTGAGAATATTCCATTAACGTTTACAAATCAAGTAAAACATAGAATTAGAACAAGGAATGAAGATCCTATAAATATTAAAGCACATAGGTTACCTCCCATTCAATCGAAAGAAATTAGGAATCAGGTAGATAAAATGTTAAGGGACAATATCATCCAGGAATCACACTCCCCCTGGAGTGCTCCCGTACATTTAGTGCCAAAAAAATTAGATTCATCAGGACAACAAAAATGGAGGATGGTAGTTGATTATAGACGTCTCAATGAAATTACTACCGATGACAAATACCCTTTGCCCAACATAAATGATTTATTTGATATGCTAGGCAATAGTACCTATTTTACTACCTTAGATTTAGCTAGTGGATACCATCAAATCGAGGTCCAGAAAGAAGATAGGGCGAAAACAGCTTTCAGTACACCCTCAGGACATTATGAATTTAACAGGATGCCGTTTGGGTTAAAAACAGCACCTGCAACATTTCAGAGGGCTATGGATAACGTTCTAAGAGGTCTCCAGGGCTTACATTGCCTGGTATACCTTGATGACGTCATATTTTTTTCTAAATCGCTGACTCAGCATGTAGAAAAACTTAGAGCAGTTTTTGATCGTTTTCGGGCGACAAATTTAAAAATACAACTCGACAAATCACATTTTCTTAGAAAGGAAGTTCTTTACTTAGGGCACACTATTACAAGTGAAGGATTGAAGCCAAATAATGATAAAATTGATGCAATCTTAAGATATCCTATTCCAGAAACAGTTACACAAATAAAAAGCTTTTTAGGACTCATTGGTTATTATAGGAAATTCATCAAAGATTTTGCAAAAATAACTAGATCTTTAACAGCTTGTTTAAAGAAAGGTCGTAAAATAATTATTAATGATGAGTATAGGGAATGTTTTGAAACATGTAAAAAACTTTTAACAAACGCACCTTTATTACAGTATCCCGATTTTAGTAAAAGTTTTATTTTAACTACCGACGCATCGAGTTTTGCAATTGGGGCTGTATTGTCACAAGGATCAATAGGCTCAGACAAGCCAGTAGCATATGCTAGCAGGACTCTGAGTGACACAGAAGTAAAATACAGTACTATTGAGAAGGAGCTTTTAGCCATAATATGGGCAGTTATGCATTTTAGGCCTTATCTATATGGCAATAAATTTATTATCTTTACAGACCATAGACCATTAGCATGGCTGTATTCATTAAAAGAACCAAACAGTAAGCTCACGCGTTGGCGTTTACGCTTAGAGGAATATGACTACGAGGTTAAGTACAATAAAGGGCCTCAAAATACAAATGCAGATGCCTTATCTAGGATTAAAATTAATGCAATTAACGACGATTTAGATTCGATATTTGTTAACGTAGGTGATAGGAAAGAGCGAATACAAAAAATTATAGATGAAGAGCTGCAATTTGACGAAACGCCCATAGAAACGATAGAACTTTCGGATTCTGATGATGGCGTCACAGCTAATTCAGTTTCAAATAGGGAACATGAAGGTATTCCTATTTTAAATGAAGCTGTAGATACTAAAGCTAGACAAATTTTAGTTCACACATGGTTTAAAGATAAATTGACAGTAAAGGATATTTCTAATAATAAACAGAAAATTTTTGAAGTTCACTTACCAACAAATAATGACAAATTAGTTAAAGACTTTCTAAAAGAATATATAGATCCTAAACATAAATATCATATTTATTTTGAACATCCATCGTTTAGAAAATCTTTTTCAAACATGGTTATTAACTTGTTTAAAAAGGGTTCAGTTAAGTTAACAGAATGTACAGAAAGAGTGATCAATTTGACAGAGTCAGAAGAGGATCAGAAAGAAGTTATTATGAAATACCACGACGGGAAAACCTGTCATAGAGGCATTAGGGAAACTTTAGCTAAACTTAAGAGACATTATTGGTGGCCAAACATGAAAGAAATAGTTACAACAGTTATTAACAGCTGCGAAATGTGTAGAAAAATGAAGTACGATAGAAAGCCCATTAAACCTCAAATTCAGTTAACCCAAACTCAGAATAGTCCATTCCAAGAAGCTTTTATGGATCTATTATACATTGAAGGAAAATATTATTTAACTATTGTAGATGCTTTTAGTAAATTAGCACAGGCAATAGAGGTACCTAATAGGAGTACACCAGAGATAGTTAGAGCATTAATTAAATATTTTAGTATTTATGGATTGCCCAGTAGAATAAGTTGTGATTCAGGGACAGAATTTAATAACATGTTAATTAAGGAAATGTTAAGTCTATACAAAATAGAATTGCACATAGGGACTCCAAACAATCCCAGTTCTATGGCAATAGTCGAGAGATTCCATTCTACTATCATCGAAATTTACCGATTAGCAAAATATGAAAAAAAACGATTTAGATGCAGCTTCCGTTATGACGTATGCTATTATGGCATATAATAACACCATACACTCAGCGATAGATTTTACGCCTTTTGAACTAGTCTTTGGGCATACCGATGCCGGAAATGTATTTAATGTCGATAGGGAGAAAAATTTAACTCAGAAATTATTATTAGATCATAGGAAACGTCTCAAAGTACTATACGAATTTGTAACAGATAAATTAAACACAGATAAACTTAAGGTAAGAGATAAGAAAGGAGGTGAAGAAACACCAGTCCTTAAGACAGGAGATACTATCTACATGAAGAATACTAGGACTAGGAAAGCTAAGGAAAAACCTCGCTATGAAAAAGCCGAAATTACTGGTGAAACCGAACGTAATATAGTGCCTGTAGAATTAAATAAAAGACCAACTAGAGTGGCGATAAAAAATGTAAAAAGTCCTCCACAGGTCATGCCTAGTACTTCTGGTACTAGTGATGTCAGGATTCACGCTGGAACTCCAGAACTTCACTCGAAATCCGGGGATAGCGTCGTTGAAGATGGGAGTAGCGGTGAAGAAGAATAATTATTGGACTATATTTAAGATTTTAGATTTAGAATCCTTAAGCTTACAAATAGATAATAATATTCGCGATTTTAGCAATATGAAATCGAAAATTATAGAAAGCAAATTAAGTAATGAAACTTTAGGTATAGAAAACCAAATCGAGTATTTAATAAGACTTACTAAAGATAAATTATATCAAATTTTACCCCTTAATCATAGAAACAAACGAGCTTTGTTCAACCCTCTGGGCTCATTTGTAAAAGCTATATCTGGTAATTTAGATGAAGACGATGCAATTAAATATGATAAGGAAATCGTTTTACTCCAGAATAGAGAACATGCAGTCGAACGTAAAGTGTCATCAATGCAAAAAGCTTTCGATAAATTAGTTAATGACTCAGAAATCATAAATTCAAATATTAAAAGATTAGGCTCACACACTAATGGCATAGAAAAACTAGCTGAAAATGAATTCAAATTTAACAAGTTACTACGAATAATAGATACTATGTACCAAATTTTAAGCAACTTTCGAACTTGTTATGAGAACATACAAGAAATAGAGTCCGCAATCGCCTTTAGCAAACTAAATGTTTTGCACCAGTCTATTATAAATAGCACAGAACTGTACAGCAGTTTAGAAACAATTAGTAAACATGCTAGGACAA
Organism: Orthosia gothica; assembly: GCA_949775005.1. Classification (NCBI taxonomy): domain Eukaryota; kingdom Metazoa; phylum Arthropoda; class Insecta; order Lepidoptera; family Noctuidae; genus Orthosia; species Orthosia gothica. Next base: position 2,399,856 of record OX459067.1, on the reverse strand, counting down.
TATATCCAGTTAGTAAAAGTAATTTAATAAAACTAGAACGTAATATCATAGTCAAATCATATTTAAATAACAATAGATTAGTATTTGTGTTAGTTCCCTCTAATAGACAACGAAACATATAATTATTATAAGGTTATTCCTATTCCTATTTTCCATTCTCCAGACACTTTTACCATTATTCCCAAATACCCTTACCTAATGGTGAATCGATTGAAATACATGCCCGTGGTAAACTCATGTACTGAAATTGAAAATGACAGATTTCTTTGTGATGAAAGTAATTTAGCTCAGAATCCAGTCGAGACCTGTATAGAACAAATTATGTTGATGAAGAATAACTACAATAGCTGCGTAAAGAATCGTATCAAGATAGAAAAGCCTAAGGTGCAGAAGATAACGGATAGCCAATGGTTGGTCTACACAGAGGACAACCTGATCATTACCGAAAACTGCAATGAGGAAATCCGCAAATACAACATCTTTGGGACCTATATCGTGACACTGAGTCAACAATGCGAGGCGCAAATAGGAGGAGTAATTGTTGGTGCCGCCACAAACACTACAATTTCCAGTTTCAAGCTCCCATTGGTCGAGATGCCAGAGCTTCAACAAGACATACAGACAAGGACGGAGAAGGTCGACCTAAGAAACGTGGACTTTAGTGACGTGAAAGAATTGTTACAAAGTGCCAAATTTAGTGAAAGTGACGATACAACCCAAATAGTGACAATAGAAATTAGCGTATGGACCATTTTAGAGTATATCATTATCATAATAATTATTGTCGTCATCTCATACAAATTAAATGTTTTTCGTTTTTGCCGAAATTCTCCGAAGTCACCTGCGACGCCTTCGGATAATTTCTCTCTTAGGGAGGGAGGAGTTAAGGAACCCCAATCCCCCAATATTAGCTTCATCAGCCAATAATTATATTATATTAGAATAACAGCTATATGTCAGCATATAATATCTAGGACATGCGTCATTAGCAGAGATGATTGGTTAGCAATAAGATTAGTATATAAGATCAACATTTTGTAGAATTAAGTAATTACTGTCTTGCTGTAACTGGGATCAAATAAAGTTTATTTTTAAACTCTTCCGTTGTCGCTTACTTCGAAGAGATGAACATAGTATCGGAGGTAGCGATGTCGACGGTGGACAATGTATCGGAACGCGCGCGGTGAGCGGAGGAGCGAACCAAAAATAAGGAGGCGTCCACGCTACATGAGCGGCAGCGAGGCGACAAGGAGACGGAGGTGATAACAAATGTCGAAGAATGGAAAGTGGTTACAAACAAGAAGAAACAATCTAAGACTGATCTCAAGGTGGTCGGTAAAGGCGGCAACACACAAATTTCGGCTTTTCAAGCAATTGAGGAAAAGAAGTTTTTGCATGTGTGGTCTCTTCATATTGATACATCGGAGGACGCATTAATGGAGCATGTTACTAAAGTTTGTGGCTCAACAGATATTAAGGTGGAGAAAGTTATTCCAAGAACTAAAAGAGACTACTCGTCATTCATGGTGGGAGTGCCCGAGTCTAAGTTTGTTACACTGAACAACGCTAACAGTTGGCCTTTGAATACACAATTCAGTGAATGGGTGTGGTTTCGGAACTACCGTAAGCCCTCGGAAAAGTCTGAAAACCACAAATAATTGCATCCAATTATTTTATCAAAATGTACGAGGCCTAAGAACTAAGACCAAGACTTTTTGTAATAATTTATTGGCTTCAAATTATGATATCGTGGCTATAACTGAAACGGGACTTAATACATCTATACACGATGGTGAACTAATTCCAGCCGGATTTAATGTACTAAGATGTGATCGAGCGGACGGGCGTAAGCAGCCCGGCGAGCATGGCCTACTGTGACATCGCTTAAGTCACACTTTTTATCACAGTTTGGGCGATAAACTCATTTTGTCATAAATGCTAGCACGGCGGCGTGAGATATTTTCTTGACTTGTGGCATAACTTCTTGACGTTTATTTTTTTCTTTTTCGGAAATTTTCTTATTTTATTGCAGTTTCGGTTTAACCTTGGCCATAAAAACCATTTATGTTCTGAGAAGCATAGCCCTACGACGCACTGTTTCCGAATTATGGGCCTCCGTATCTTATTTTATTTTGCATAAAACGCTCTATATTTCTAAAATGATATCTCGAAAACGGTATGTCCTAGGCAAAAATAACCAAAATTTTGCCCCCCCCCCCTTTGCTACCCCCATGTTAGCAGAATCCCAACATGAATTATAAGTTATATTTTTTTTTTTTACATTGCTTGGTTTTCGACTTGAACTACGGTCATGACAAGTTATGATAGAATATGTCATGTCTTACAATTTGTCTTAAATGCTAGCACGGGACAACCATGTGACATAGTGTGCAGTCGCGACTTGCTTTTCTTGTTGTTGACTTCATAGTGCGACATAATTTGAATAGACGACCAAATAAAATAATACGTAAAAAAGTATGCCGTTCACACAGCCAAACAACTTTTTAATTTTGTTGGGAATAAATTAATATTTGACCCACGACCATAGACTTATGCACACTTTATTTTTCTTTGTTTGTTTGATAACATATTAAGTGCTTGTTAGAAAGATTTACTAAAAAATATAATAGCTTGGACCAATACCGGTAGGCCCCTATTTTTTATATTTTAAATGTTTTTTGGGGATTTTATTTAAGAAAAATTTAAAAATGTAGAAAGTAAGAAGAATATGGTATAAAAGAAAATAATAATAAAAAAAATAATAATCAAAATAAAAATAATAATTAAAAATAAGAATAATATAAAATTAATTGTAGATCCTGTAACATTTCAATTAATTAATAAGCATTGATCACCACACACAAATTAAATTTATTGCCATTTGGTGCAGTAATTAGAAGGAAAATATTATTTTTTTCAACTGTACAATTTTATCACCACCTCCGAACGAAAGTGATACATTTTTCTCAATCATCTGTCAAAATGTGACATTTGTGACAAAATGGGTGCGCCCGTATTAGCAATTAAGACCCGATGAGTCCCAAATAAACGTCACGAAATTTTCTCACGCCGCCGGTACTAGTATTTAAGACAAAATGACTTTATCGCCCAAATTGCGATGAAATGTGTGACTCAAGCCATGGTACAGTAGGCCGTGCTCGCCGGGAAGCAACAAAAAAGGCATGTCGCGCCTTTAAAATATGTCACATGGTTTACCCGTGCTAGCATAAATGACAAATTGTAAGACGGACAAATTTTATCATGTCTTGTCACAAACGTCTTGGGTTTGCCATGCTCGCCGGGCAGGGAGGAGTGTTGTTAGCAGCTACATCGCGGTTTCAACTAACGCGCCTATCGTTAATGTAGACGCGGCCTTATTCGAGCTAGTATGTGCAACGGTACGCCTGAGTAATAATGGTTTGCTTCTGTGTTGTGTTGTTTATATTCCACCAAAATGTAATGCTAATGATTTTATGCATTTGTTTAATATATTAGAGGACGTATGTGTAAAATACAAAAAAGTTTTAGTGATAGGTGACTTTAATTTGCATTCAGCAACGTTAGAGACCAATAGTTATTTTGAATATATCAACGCCTTTTGCGGATTTCGGCAGGCAAATGAAATACTTAATATTAATAATCGTACGTTGGATTTAGTATTGACAACATTATTACCGGATAACTTAAAGGTACGTTTGGCCGACGAGCCATTAGTTGATATAGACGTGCAGCACCCACCACTGTTCGTTAGCGTGAGCACCGGTGATCAACGAAGGGGGGCGCCGCTGCTGACACCACCAAGTGACAGTCCTTTAAATACTGGTAGTGATTATTATCCAGGTTAGAATTTTAAAAAAGCTGACTTGTCTTATTTATATTATAACTTAAAATTGATAAATTGGCATTCGTTAAGTGAAATGCAGGATTCTAGTTCGGCTTTGGCTTGTTTTTATAGTCTTGTGAATAACACTATTGATATATGTGCAACTAGGAAGAAAAGGGTAGTAGGTAAAACTAATAAGTCTAGAGTTTACCAGAGTGGTCTGACTTAATATGGGACATCAAACGAAAGTGGAGACATCATAAATTATTTAAAGTAACGTCATCTCCGAGTGATTACGAAGTGTTTAGTCGGTACCGGTCAATAGTTAAACGTAAAATCACTTCAGCGTATCAGGCTTACCAAAATAAATTGCAACTAAATTTTAAGGATGATCCCAAATCATTTTGGAGCTTTGTTTGAGCAAAGCAATCCAGACGTAATAAGCCCCAAATCACAAAGGATGGCATAGTGTTGAGGGAGGAGGAGGCTGCTGAAGGTTTTGCTACCTATTTCCACTCGGTGTACAGTGGGACGCGTCCGACGTCAGACCCGGCCGCGGCGGAGCGCGCGGGCTGTGGAGCGGTCTCGGCGCGCGTGCATGTGGACCGCGTGAGTCAGGGGGAGTTGTGCGCGGCACTCCAGCGGCTCAAGCCAAAAAAGTCGGTGGGTCCAGATGGAATACCACCTTTTATTGTCAGGGACTGTAGCTCAGTATTTTGGAAACCACTGCTACACATTTTCAATCTGTGCTTACAAGAAGGACACTATCCAGATCAATGGAAAATGACGCGAGTTATCACGGTACCAAAGGGAGGTGCAGGGTCGGACGTCGCTGGTTATCGACCTGTGGCCGTACTGTCAGCGTTCGCTAAGGTTTTTGAATCAGTGTTACACAAATCCATTTACACACAAGTGAGCCCTCTACTGCATGATGCTCAACATGGATTTCGTGGTGGTCGGGGTACGGGCAGTAACCTGCTGTCGTTTGTGTCGTATGTGGCACCAGTAGTGGACGCTGGAGGGCAGGTGGACGTCGCGTACTTCGACTTTCGGAGGGCTTTTGATATGGTGGATAATGATATTCTATTGGCTAAATTTGCTGCGTTAGGTTTTACACCTCATTTGCTAAAGTTTTTTGCGAGTTATCTTAGTGAGCGCCGGCAGTATGTCGAGTACGCCGGGCACAAATCTAAACCATTTTATAAATTTTCGGGGGTAAGCCAGGGCTGTAATTTGGGTCCACTGGAATTCATTATTATGGTTAATGATCTCCCGGAGGTCGTGAGCAGTGCAAGGTGTTTGCTATTTGCAGATGATTTTAAAGTGTTTATCTCGGTAGCGAGCGCCTCGGATGGTGAGCGGCTACAGCGAGATCTCGATAAGGTGGTGCAGTGGAGCCAGGAAAACAAACTGGTCTTCAATGTGACCAAATGTTGTGTGATGACGTACAGTCGCGCGCGTGTCACGCAAATGCGGGATCTTGGGGTTCATATGGTGGCCGAGCTGATGTTTCGCAACCACATTATAGATTTGTGTAGCAAATCTTTTAGAAATTTAGGTTTTATATTACGACAATGTACGGATTTTAAAAGTGTAGCAGTGGTAAAAATACTTTATAATGCTTTGGTTCGTAGTCATCTCGAGACAAGTGCCATTATATGGAATCCGCATGAGGACAAATATAGTCTTATGGTCGAAAAAATTCAAAATAAATTCACGAGGTATTTATATTTGAAGCAATATGGGGTTTACCCATTCTACCCGTTGATGTATCCGAGTCTGTTTGTGTTGGGCATGGTCGGGTACGCTAGGCTGGCGGTTAGGAGGGACGTCGCTTTAGTAAAATACGTAGCCAGAGTGCTGCGCGGGCTGGTGCATCACCCAGATGTACTGGAGGCGCTGCGGCTGCATGTCCCAGACGGGTATGTGTGTGCGCGCCGCCGCCCCACTTTGTTAGATGTGCCATGGGCAAGGACAAATTTATTAAAGTTTGCCCCTTTGTCAAGGGCCGCGCGTATTATAAATAATATGCCATCGGAAGATGTGTTCCATAGCCTGCCGAAATTTGTTTCAGGAGCACAAAGGTGCATTGAAGGTGGCATACAAATTTGAAATGTTTCTTTTCTATATTAATTGTTATTGTTAAATTTATATGTATATATATGACTATAGTGTATATAACATTATTTATTCGGTATAACATCGTCTTGGAATACTGTAAGATGTTGTACTTATGTGTGTAAATAAATAAATAATAAATAAAAATGCATGCTATCTGATCCGACAACACGTGTGAAAGAGATTGATGCTGTGATGAGCAGTAAGAAGCTAGTTCGCGTACGAATTAACACTTTTGCAAGTTTGTAGCGAAATGGATGATGATTTAAGACGAAAAAAAAACAGACCTTTGGGAGTCTAGATATCATGAACAAAACCACTAAATGTCTATTTTTTTAAATAATATAATTTGCATTGTTGAACTACTAATCTATACCTGTATGGTGGCTGTTTTGAAATTTTCCTACTTCTTATGGTATTTATTTCTGCAGAAAGATGCGCTTAAAATTAGTGTAGAAATATAGAACTTTCGACGCTCATAACTATATTTTTTTTTTACTTTTTTGTTTCCATACAGGGTTAGATAATGATGAGACAAATTTATATTTTTTTGTTTTTTTAACGTACACCGTCAAACAGTGGAGTAATCGCCAGACTACGTTTGTATGGAAGAATGATCGACTAGTGCAACCACCTCGCTTCGTACTTTATGTATTTTTCTGATCCGTAGTATGCTCTCTCCATTGCTTTTTGTGTATTCTCTATTTTTTGTTTAATATTTTTTGTGAATACCCAGGTTTGGCAGCCATATAGGAGGCTTCATTTCGCTAAAAATGGAAAAATACTTAAATCCCTCTTGAAATGATGTCCCCCATTGCTAACCGACTTACCAAAAAGGAGTAGGTTCTATGTTCGACTTCTTGTATGTATTTTTTTTTGTTTTTTTATGTATGTTCACCGATATCGCCGTCATTTGTAGACTGATTTTGAAAATTCTGTTTTTGTTTGAAAGAGTTTATTGAGAAATTGGTCCCATTTTTAACCCCCGCCGGAAAAAGAGGGGTGTTATAAGTTTCACGTGTGTTGCTGTGTATCTGTGTGTCTGTCTGTGGCATCATAGCGCCTAAACGGATGAACCGATTTCAATTTAGTTTTTTTTTATTTGAAAGGTAATTTTGTCGAGAGTGTTCTTAGCTATGTTTGAATAAAATCGGTTCAGCCGTTCAAAAGTTATGGGCGTTTTACTGTTTGATTCGCGGTGTTTTCGCAAGATAAGTGTCGGGGGTTTTTTTAAATTTTGAAATTTTACTTGTAATTTCGTGAAGATCTGATGAAGAACCTTGGAAATATAAAACAGAACTCTTTAATAAATAACGGCAAATCTCTCGATTGCTGCAATCGCTTGTTTGTTCATTGTTTATACACCGATTATGTTCAGTTTCATGATATTCGGGTTATCTATTCTGGCATTATAGGTACCTTACGTAACTACTTGCCTATGAGGGAGGTAAAAATAAAAAGTGAAAAATAAATAACAAAACTAGAAAGTGAAAAATAACTTTATTTTTGGAAGTCGGTGTCCATAACGCAAAAACCCACCAAAGACACAAACTTCCAAAAATAAAATTATTTTTCACTTTGTAGTTTTGTTATTCGGAAGTCGGTAGTAGTTTTTTTATAAAAAAAATAATAATATCTTATATGATAGGCAGACACCTGTCTCGCATGTCAAGCCAAGATCTTTTATGTATTCATACTATTCATGTAATTCAAATAAGTTCCTTTCATCTCGCTCAGCGGGAGTGTATGTCGTCTTCATATTTTTAACGAGTACAGTGACTGGGTAACTACTTAGATACAAAGTATCAAGTAACTTGTGTTTCTGACGATACTTTGGCAAAGAAACTGTTTCGTTGAGACGGTAGCGTGGAAACAAGAGCTTATGGTAACGTAAACAACGTCATGTTTAATCTACACTTTTTCCTTCTTTTGTTGTTGTCTCATTGTTGGGTTTTTATCCCCCGACGGAAAAAGAGGGGTATATAACGTTACGTATAGCGCCGGAGAGCTATACGTAAGCCACGTTAATAAAATTAAATAATTAAAATTAAGAAAAAGGATAAATTGTATAAAACTATGGACCGGCTTCGCGAGTCGTGGACAGCTAACCAGAAGCAGGTCGGGCAGGAAGACGTAGAATGCTCGATGTAGGTGGATGATCAGGCACCCCGACGGTCAAGCAGGCAATCGGGCTGATAGATAAGTGAGCAGGACCACGGGTAGATAGTCAAGGCGGGCAATCGGGCAGGTAGGCAGGTGAGCAGGATCATGGGTTGATGGTCAAGGCAGGCAATCAGGCAGGTAGGTTGTAGAGTTGGCAGCAAGGAGTGTGGAGAACAGCTATGACTCAATAAGTCAAACAGCGAGGCCTTTGAAGTCAAAAGATGATTGTTGAGGGTAAGGCTCCAAAAATAATCCTCTTTATAGGAAATCTCACACAATATATTTATTTATTGCACTCCAGAAAGTAATACATTTACATAAGCTGGTAATTCGCAGTTTTTCAGAGTTTCAGAATAGAAAATACACTTCGTATACGTATAACAGACTCTTGGCGTCCAGACCAGACTCTAGACTAAAAAAGCTGAAGCCGTTTTTTCATTCGTTCTGCCATCTCTTCTAAATTTCAAATTCAAATCTCAATAAGACCAGAACGAATAAAAAACGGCTTTACCAAAGGCGGGTTAGTCTGCTCTGACCTTACAATAATGTACAACTAGCTTAAGGAAAGGTCTAGGTAGTCCATGGTACCTATGGTATGTCTATGGCTTTAAGAAAATAAAATAGACAGACAGATGTCATGTCAGATGAAAATGTCAGAGTATAAAATATTGCAAGAATTATAAATTACGAATATCTTTTAAGTTTTAGATATTAAAAACAGTCAGGAGATAACTAAATATGCTTTCCAGATGTTAATAATACAAAGAATATATGAAAATGAGTTTTTACAAATTGATACAATATCAAAAGATGTGAAGATGGATTGTATAGTGTTATAAAATCGTAAGTATATGTGGAATAAATACCACAGGTGTTATAAGTTTGTCTTGTATCCCTGTGTGTTTGTGTATATGTTTATCTGCCTGTGGCATCATAACTCCTAAACGGATGAACCGATTTCGATTTCATTTTTTTTTTGTTTGAATGGTGACTTTATCGAGAGTGTCTTAGCTATGTCTGATGAAAATCGGTTCAGCCGTTCAAAAGTTATGGGCGTTTTACTGTTTAAATCGGGGTGTTTTCGCAAGATATCGTATCATATTTACGTGTTCAATAAATTGTCGATCGAATTATGTAGCATCAAATAAAAATGTGTCGAGGGATTTATTTTTTTTTTTTAATTTTGCTTTTTGATAGGATATTACTAATATGTTTATAGGGGCTAGTTCAAAGGGGCTCAAGAAAAAAATACCTACTTGGAAGGATTTGGGCGAGGCCTTTGTCCAGCTTATAGGCTCCTATGAGAAAAGAAACATTTTAGGCCATGTTACGAGTATATTGCATCACAAATATATATATAATCATTACCAGGCCCCTCAGAAAGTATTGCGAAAAAAAGTTTTTATATATGGGAGACTGGCCAGTTATAATGTTTTTCGAAAATATGATTATTTATAAGTAAAAATAAGTAAGTTCCAATTTCAAAATTTCCCTCCACATTTTTTGCGAGTTAATTCAAAGTATTGTGTCTCACTGAAATATGGATCTGCGCCGGGAACATTTTAGAGCTATGATTTTATACGATTTCAAGTGTCGCCTGAAACCGGATGAATCGTACGATAGACTTCAAATGGCATTCATGGATGAAGGCCCTTCCAAGGCAACCGTGTATCGTTGGTATAACGAATTCAAGCGCGGTCGACCAACTTTGGGGGATGACGAAAGAAGCGGTCGCCCTTTGACGGCTGTTACCGAAGAAAACGTGCTAGCAGTGAAAAATTTAATCCAAGACAATAGGCGAATTACATATCAGGAGATTCAACACATATTGAAGATTGGATCGGGAAGCGTTCACGAGATTCTACACAGCCATCTTCGCGTGAGGAGGATAGTATCACGCTGGGTGCCGCACAACCTCACCGATGCTCAGAAGCAGGCCCGGGTGGAATGGTGCCGTGATATGCTTAACAAATTTGAAGCAGGCTCGTCTCGGCGTGTTTACGACATCGTTACAGGTGATGAGTCCTGGATTTATCAATACGACCCAGAAACCAAGCGCCAGTCGACTGTTTGGGTGTTTCAAAATGAGCCAACGCCTACCAAAGTGAAGCGATCTAGAAGCGGGGGTAAGATTTTGATCGCTAGCTTTTTTAATTTGACTGGCCACTTGGTATCAATTCCCTTACGGGATCAAAGAAGCATTAATGCCGAATGGTATACTACCAAATGTTTGCCAGAAGTTTTCTCTGTTATAAGCAACAAGCGACCAAACACAGGGCTCCGCGGGCTACTGCTCCACCACGACAATGCACCTGCGCACACCGCACTCAAAACGAGGGACTTCCTGGACAGCACGCCAGTCAAACTCCTGGGTCACCCTCCTTACAGCCCTGATCTAGCACCGTGTGACTTCTTTTTATTCCCAAAAATAAAAAATCAGCTCAAAGGGATACAATTTTCGTCGCCGGAAGATGCGCTGGCTGCGTTCGAGCAGGCTGTAAACGAGGTGTCTGCGGCGGACTGGAAAAAGTGTTTTGAAAACTGGTTTAGGCGCATGAATCTTTGTATAGAGGCTGGTGGAAAGTACTTTGAAAAGATTTAATAAAAATATATGTACGTATAGAACAATTTTTTTTAGTTTCGCAAAACTTTCTGAGTGTCCCACGTATATACGTATATCATTTAACAAAGACATCGTGTACCTATGTGTTCCCTGTAGCCGTATTGCGTAAGTGAATACGGCAACGCAAAGAGTTTGACCGTTATCCAATCGCCAATCACATGCGAGATGAATGACGCAATGTGGACTTCCGTCTGTGTGATGTTGATTTTGATTGGATAGCGGTCAAGCTCTTTGCGTTGCTTTATTAACTTAGGCAATACGGCTGCAGTTCTGCACCTGGCCAAATTTATTGCAAACACGCAAATTGACAGACAACATGGTGACATTATGATTCCTCATTATCATTAAAGTTTAATACGAAACCCTAAAGAAATATCTAAGCCTAGACTAAATGAAGCGGACGTCGAAGGACCTGACCCTATTAAAAACGGTAATTAATGAGCCGAATTAGATGCCTCCTATACCTTCATTAGTGATCTTTGACGGAACCTTATTAGTGGGCGGTGAGGTAAATCCTCTTCCAAGTAACTCTGCTTACGATATAATTATAATTAGGTGCCTCCTCCCTTCAAACGTGGGTATTGGAAATGTTTTCTCACTTAATGAGGAAAACACGACCGATAGTCGGATCAATTAAACCCTCTTTGTATAGACTGGCCTTAAATCCCAATTCATTACAATGGTTTAATTTAACTTGACCAATTTTTTTCTTGGATAAAAATACTTAAGTACCGGGTAAGTTCGTATTACTTTGGTCCTGAGGGATAACTTTGGTCCAAACTAGAAAATGCTACGTTTTAGTTACTCCTTGACACTGAAAACCACAGAACAGATAAATTTATCTGTTCTGTGCTGACAACCGTGATGCCAGCTACCGATTGTTGTTAGAACTTTATAATTAGCAGCAGATTAAAAAGCATGCGTGGAAGTGTATTTCCAAGTTTGGTCCAAAGTTTTGCCCCTGCGCTAAAGTACAACTTTACAAAATTTACGTAATTAACTATTAGGTACTACATAGGTACGAGTATACTCTTAAAACAAAAGTAAATAAAATAGCGTCGAAAAACTCCTCTGCATTGCTGGCTGCTGTAATGTAACCAAAAGACTGGCAATATTGCCAAGTTATTTATAGTAATGCTTAACATCTGACCAAGTTAAAATCCAGCCCTTGGGTCACGCGAAGTATTCATTTAACTTTAATTAATTTGATGTCCACCAACCCGCACTGGGCCCGCGTGCTGGATACGGCCCATTCCCTCTCACAGAGAGGAGGCCTGTGTCCCAGCAGTGGGAACATTAAAAAGGCTGATAATTATGACAAACCAAATTAAATATTGTGATGAAACAATTACTTAAATCAGCTAGATTTTCCTAACTGTAGATTTGATCAAACTTTCAGAAAGCGGCGATTAATTGGGTAAATGCTTTTAGACGTGGAAACATCGGCCCTGCCTTGTCAGGCAACATGATAAGCTGGCACTCCCTGTTCCGGCTTTCTTGTTTACGTTAACCTTCCTATGTGAAAATAATTAATAATGGTCGAGTCATGTAAGGGTGTAACATATGCTATGAGCTTACAGGATTGAATATTTCTTCCCCACCCCTAATTTTAATAAAGAATTAGGGATGTACCCCATTTCCAATCAAAAACGTATTACATCGTAATCCAGGATAGGATTTATATCAAGAGGGTTTCTGAAATCAAATCCTGGTTTCGTACACATATTCACTAGATATTTGTAGTAGGTACTAGATACCTATATAAGATACTTGCGTACGCCTCGCGGATTCACCCGCGTAGCTCTCGTTCCCGTGGGAATACAGGGATAAAAAGTAGCGTATGTTACCCGCGGATAGTTTAGCTTACCAACGGTGACAGAATTTTTGAAATCGATCCAGTTGTTTTTAAGGTTATTCGTTACATACAAAAATACAAATTTTTCCTCTTTATAATATAATATTATTATCTATATAATATAAAGCTGAAGAGTTTCTTTGTTTGTGTGTTTGGTGTAGGGTAGATAGGTTAGATTGGTAGGTAGGTAGCCAGTTGACAGGAGCGAAGCCGCGTGGGACTGCTAGTATATTATATTATACTCTTTGCGCTGTAGCATGGTGCGGGTGACAGTTTCAATAATATTTTTTACGCTTATACGTATACGCATTTTTTGTAGTTTAACGTCATACAGGCAACTATGGTATAACTATTAATACGACGTTAAACAAAAAATGCGTATACGTACATGCGTAAAAAATGTTATTGAAACTGTCACCCGCACCATGCTACAGCGCAAAGAGTATAGTATAGATAGGTCCGGTGAAATATCCACCTTGGTCAATACTTTGGTAGTAGTGTTGTTCTGCAGCCGTATTGCGTTTAGTGAATACGGCAACGCAAAGAGTTTGACCGCTGTACAATCGACCAAATCGACCAATCACATGCGAGATTAATGACGCGATGTGGATTTCCGTCTGCGTGATTGGTCGATTTGGTCGATTGGATAGCGCGCCGTGCGTTGCCGTATTCACTTACGCAATACGGCTGCTGGTCTTGTTTGTCGGTGTATTACAGATGTTATAAGATACTTGAGCATTATCTCTGTGGCAACGACATACCTCTGAATTGATTTGATAGTACATTATGATGTCCATCATCTAGCTTACCATCAGCCGTCACACTTTTACCACCAAATAACATTAAATTGCTTGTTTCATCTAGGCTCAGAGTGCATCCGTTCCTACACCCCCGTAGGCGAAGGCTGGGGCCCAGCAGACGGCACCGAGATGTTCTCGGCTCTCCGGTTGGCAGTGAAGCGTTACGATAGTGGCGCCCTCTCGCCGCACCTCACAGCGCTCAAAGTCGGAGATCTCATCACTCTCTCGGGTCCTTACGGCAACTTTCAATTGCAGAAGGTAGTATTAAAAGTTTATTAATGTTTCTCTCAACGTTTCTAACTTCTAGGGCAGTTATTTAATTTTCGTTTTAAAAGTTGCTCGTGACTTTTCATTGCTTCGTTTTTTTTTTTTTTTTTTTTATAACCTATAGGCTCGCGCTTGACCACAATCTCACCTGATGGTAAGCGATGATGTGGTCGACGGTGAAACACGCTTGCCTAGAAATAACCTATTCACTCTTGACTTAAAGACCCCTAGATTGTAGCTATCGGGAAACACAGACTCTGGCAGGGAATTCCACTCCTTAGCTGTACGCATAATAAAAGTGTTCCCAAAACGTTTTGTGCGTATGGGTGGGATGTCTACCATGTATCGATGGCGCATCGCCGTACGTCTGGTAGTCCGATGATGGAACGGGCTAGGTGGAATTATATCGTGCAATTCCATCGCACACTCCCCGAAATGTAACCGATAAAAAACCGACAGGCTGGCAACTCGGCGACGATGTTCAAGACTCTGGAGCTTTGACTTGACCAGCGCCTCATCGCCGATGAGCCTCTTGGCTCGCTTTTCGATCGACTCTAGTGCGTCAAGCTGGTATTTGGCTGATCCGTCCCAGAGATGAGAACAGTACTCCATGCATGATCGAACTTGCGCTTGATACAAGTTGAGGAGCTGTTCTGGCGTGAAGTACCATCTCACCTTTGCAAGGATCCCCAGCTTTTTGGCAGCCAGCTGAGCCTTTGCCTCAATGTAAGGGCCAAAATTGAGAGTAGATGTCAACGTAACGCCAAGAAGCTCAAGATGGTCAGTTATTGGCACGGTCGCATCTCGGAAAGTTGGAACTGGGTAAAATTGGCTCTTTTTAGCGGAAAAAGACACGCCTGGGTTTTAGCGGCATTAAACCTGACCAGATTGGCATCGCCCCATTCGGAGACTGCCTGCAAGGACAGTTTCAAGCGCTCCACCATGGCCTCCCGGAGAGACCGGATCTGAGGCCCGGTAGCACGAGCGTTGGACAAGTATCTCTCAGCAACAGTGCTGTCGTCTGCATACCCAAAGGTGCCGGGTTTAAGCAGATCGTTAATATGCAGCAAGAATAAAGTTGCTGAGAGTACCGACCCCTGAGGGACCCCGGCATTGATATCCAATTGGTCCGACGAGCAGCCATCGATAACCACTCGAATGGACCGATCTCTCAGGAAGTCTGCAATCCAATCACACAGACCACCGGGCAAACCGAATGAAGGAAGCTTACCAATAAGGCTTTCGTGCCAGACCCTATCAAAAGCCTTCGAGATGTCGAGGGAGACGGCAAGCGCTTCCCCGTGCCTCTCGATGGCCTCACTCCAGATGTGAATGGCATACGCTAGAAGATCCCCAGTAGACCGATTTCGGCGGAAGCCGTATTGGCGGTCACTAAGGATATCGTTAGATTCTAGGTATGCCAGGAGCTTCGTGTTAAGTACACGCTCCATACTCTTACAGAGTATGGACGTTACAGAGATGGGTCTGTAATTGGCCGGGTCAGCTCGACTACCCTTCTTGGGCACGGGCTGTACGTTAGCTAGCTTCCAAGCATTTGGCACTTTTCCAGTCTCATACGAAAGGCGGAATAGGCGTGTCAAGATCGGAGACAGTTCAGGCGCACAGGTTCTGAGAACTATTGCTGGTATTCCGTCCGGGCCACTAGCCTTGTTCACGTCGAGGTTGCGCAGTACCTTACGGACGTCCTTCTGGTGGATACGAATGTCCGACATACTCGTCTCGCATCCATCAGGATAAGAAGGGGGCCGCGCGTCACCAGGGTTCAGACGTGAAGATTCCGCAAAAAGAGAGGCAAATAAATTTGCCTTCTCCTCAGCAGAGTGGGCCAGCGACCCGTCGGGTTTCAGCAGTGGTGGTAGTGAGGGACGGCTGAAGTTGGACTCGACCGACTTAGCCAGGGACCAAAACGCTTTACTACCTGCTGGGTAAGAAGCAAGTTTGGCCCCTATTCGGCCAATGTGGTCGAACCGAGCCCTTCTCAACACCTTCTTGCAGGACTTGGCAGCCCTGTTGTAGGCTTTCTTCCTTTGACCCACGTCACTCGCTTTGCGCGAACGAGCGTCAACCCATGCCAGGTACGCCTCATGTTTAAGCGCGTCGGCGCGATGACATTCAGCGCCAAACCATGGCCGGTCAACATTGGTCATTGTTACGTCAGAAAACGGAATGTAGTACTCCATTCCCTGACGCAACACATCCGTCACGTTGTCCGCGCACGCCGTAGGATCATCCGAAGAAAAGCAAGTAGGCTGCCAAGGATAACATGCGAAGAAAGATCGCATGCCATCCCAATCTGCTGACCTGTACCGCCAAACCCGCCGCGTGCCTCTTGGGCTGGGATCGGGCGGGGAGTAGACGGACACAGACTTCACCAGACAATGGTCGGAACTACCCAAAGGTGAAGTTATCGACACAGAGTATCGGTCTGGCTCTGTTGTCAGCAGAAGGTCCAAGCAATTGGCCGTGTGCGAATCAACATCCGGCACCCTCGTTGCCTCCTGGACCAGCTGGGTAAGGTTAAGCGCAAGCGCAAGCTTACGCATCTCCCGTCCAGCATGGTCAGTGCACTGGTATGGGAAGAGCCACTCCTGGTGGTGGGCATTAAAGTCCCCCAGTAACACTAATTGGGCGGAAGGGTACCGCTGCTGTGCCGCATCAGCCGCCTCACTGAGGTACTCTGTGAGCCTGGTTGTCTCCTGATCTCCACTGTGCGAGCGGTAGACACAGGCGTAGATAATTTTATCCAGACCTGTGTCCACTAGAGCCCACAGCGTCGAAAATCTTGGGTCCTCAAAGTTACGGAGACGCCGATAGCAAGTGTCGTCACGGGCGTACATACACACTCCCGCGCGCGGTTTATAATTGTGCTCCAGGGTAAACCCTGGGTAAGATAGGTACGACGCGTCTGACGGACTCGCTATCTGCGTCTCCGTAAGGAAAAACAGCGCTGGTTTTTCAGTCTCCAGGTGGTAGTGGACTGCAGAGAGATTTGAGTGCAGACCTCTAATGTTAGTGAGGTGCACTTTGTGTGGGAGGGGGTGCAGCCGCTGTTTATATCCTGTATTTTTTTTCCTTGGCATTTTCTTTTATAGAAGAGTGAATGGAAGAGAGGAGTAGGAAGTGAGACGAGGTTCCACGCTGCTAACCTACAGACACGCACTGAAAGGACGCCATCATTGGGGCACTAGCCCGGAGACTGCGGGGACGCCCGAGCCCCCCCGGAATGTCTATCGGGCCCTCCCTTCTGGTCGCCAACCAGCACGATAGTGCATTCCGGGATTTTTCGACAGTTGGCGGGGCAGCCTTTCATGTGTGGCTGGCACACTACTTGGGCCCCCAACTACCTGCGGTCGGCCAGCGGTGCACCGTGCCTCGGATCCCGCTACCCTCCGCGACTAGTCTCCCGATACGCCCATAACAGCGCGCGCCAGACTGGTCTGCTTGCAGTGGAACAGCTATCTCGACCCAACTCCTCTAGATGGCTACACTGAGCATCGTAACCGGAACACGGCCAGGCCGCTTGGCGGTACGTCTTTGCTCAGTGGGTGGTCACAAGCCTTCGGCCGAAGCCTACCACCAGTTGTGTCACCTGATTTGCACCACCCGGGGACCACGTGTAGGGAATCTAAGGGTACTCTCCTACGGACGTGGGTGACTCGTGGGATTTTTTTGTTTGTTGTTGGAGGAATACCTAGAAGTTTTCTGTACGGCGCCTTGATTGAAAAGTTTTAGAAATGTTGTGAAGTAGCGCAATAAGTTTCTTAAACATTTAATTGCGAATAAACAAGCCTGTCTTTTTTATAATGTTTAGGCTCGCGATTGACCACTATCTCACCTGATGGTAAGCGATGATGTGGTCGACGATGAAGATCGCTTGCCTAGAAAACTTGCTTTGTATTGCTCAACTTTATAATGCCTATATATGCCTACTGGTATTGCTACCTATATATGTATAAAACAAATGTGCTAGCAAGCACTTCAGGCATTAGATTCAACAAAATAGTTCGAAAAGGTAAGGTCAACCTCTTGACCTTTCAAACCAAACTTCTTATAATTTGGTCTGAACGTTCAGAACAAAGCACTCATAAATAAAATGAATGGCGGAGCTAAACCCATAAAAATACACCTACATCCTTGATCATCATTTCTTTGTTTTCCATCGTAGATCATTTTTATTGAGATAGAAGGTCATGGGGCAGACCCTTCTCTATGATTAACTGTCTCTTGTTCGTTTCAGCTGAAGACAGTAAAGACATTGTATCTGATAGCTGCCGGGACTGGGGTCACGCCTATGCTCGGCCTTATCAAGTTTATGTTATCGAGATCTAATCCTAGATGGTAAGCTTTCTTATATAACTTAAACTAGCGGACGGCTCGTGGTTTCACCCGCGTAGTTTCCGTTGCCGTGGGAATACAGGGATAAAAAGTGGCCTATGTCACCCGCGGATAGTGTAGCTTCCCAACGGTGAAAGATTTTTGAAATCGGTCCAGTAGTTTTTAAGTTTATTCGTTACATAAAAAAATAATCTTTTCTCTTTATAATATTAGTATAGATATTGATGTTCGGCAATTTTCCTGACAAGGAAAACTCAGACTACAAGACATTTATTTAAATTCTCATAAGTCTAACATTAAAACTGTTAGGTACTCATGCTATCATCATCATCAGCCTATTAATGTTCCCACTGCTGGGACACAGGCCTCCTCTCTGTGAGAGGGAATGGGCCGTAATCCACCACGCGGGCCCAGTGCGGGTTGGTGGATGTCACATGTCATCACTTCGAATTTTCGGTTCTAGGACATGCCGGTTTTCTCACGATGTTTTCCTTCACCGTTTTTGAGAGCAGTGGTGATGAAATAATTTACACAAAGTAAAGCGCCTGCCTGGGTTCGAACCCACGACCTACAACTTGCAAGTCACGGCCAATACCACTGGGCCACCACTGCTCTTCATGCTATACAGAGCGTTAATCAAGGATTATTACATGTTCCATCTGTGTGTCTTTCTATATCTGTTAAGCCGTTTATCTAATCAAATAATAATATAATAGTATATAATTGGAACCTCGGAAACGGCTCCAACGATTTCTTCATGAAGTTTTGTATGCTGTAGGTTTCGGGGGCGATAAATCGATCTAGCTAGGTAATATTTTTAGAAAATGTCGTTTTCTCTATTTTTACCCGAGCAGATCTCGGTCACCCAGGTACTATATCTTTAAAGCATCATTATTTTATTATTATACAAGGAATATAGGGCAAATAAATGAGAATTAGCTCTGTAGCACGAAATGTATCGGAAGTCGGCTGTCGGCTTAGCAAGGTCACAAGACTCACAACATCAATCATACCGCTGCTCCGTCATCAACAATCGATACTAAAGTAGTCTCGACATTAGAGCGGCGAAACTTCTTCAAGACTCGTATTATTCTCTGAATTTCTGAGAGCACTTCCTTTGATCTATCTACTAGATACTGGTCGTAATACCAATAGGGCTTATGAATAGTTCTGACTTTAATTTATTAGTGATGTTCAAGTAACCTAATTAAATTTGCGAAAATGTACGTTTCAGTGAACGGACACACTTATTGTTCTTTAATAAAACTGAAGAAGACATTCTGTTTCGTGAAAACTTCGAAGAAATTACAAAAGAAGATGACAGGTACTTAACAATTTTTATCTCTTGAAATATTTTACCACTAGCAAAACAGTTCATCATCATCTTCCTACCCTTGACTTATGTTACTTGGGATCGGCGCAACACGTTTTCTTCTTTCATACACCGCCCTGCCCCTGTCACGCTATCATTGACTGCCTTTTCTTTGACCGTCCCCTCCCACTACATACATCCACATTTATATTCATAACTCTTTTAGTTACATGCGTTTCATCCCTCCTCATCACATAACCATACCAGGACTAACAGTTTCCTTTCAACTTTTCTATCACTGGCGCCACTTTCAAACTTCCTCTAATTTATCTACTCATTTCTCAATTTATCCATTCTCGTAGTGGCGCACATATAACTCAACATTCTCATCTCTGCTACATGCAATCTCTTTTTCCAAGATTCTGATCCATATAGTTCGACAGGTCTAATCAAGGCCTTGTAAATTTTCATCCATCATGAGTACTATCCGGTGCGTTACGTCTCGGTCTAGCGAAACAGTTGCCAACTAGATATTCTAACTTATAACATCAACATGAACTAAAGAAAGCCCATATTTTCAGGCTAAAGATCACGCATGTCCTGTCCGACGCCAGTTCATCTTGGTCGGGTCACAGAGGTCGCATCAGAGACGAGCTCGTTGCTGAGACGCTGGGAGACGTCAAGTGTGACGACAAATGTTCGCACTTCGTCTGCCTCTGCGGCCCCACGGAGTTCACGTATGCTGGCCTCGAGCTGCTGAAGAAACACGGCTTCAAAGATGACTGCATTCACGCCTTTATGGGATAGGGGTCAAGACATACTGCGCTTAACTTTAGTGCTGAGATGGTCTGCATAGGTTGAATTCCGAAAAAAAATCTGTGCAAACGATAAATCAACACAAGACTCGAGCAATTCCCGAATGTTGAGTGGGTTAGGTTAACAGAATATATCTCTTTGTGCGACGCTTCCAATATGCTCAATAAAGTCGCCAGACAGTTTGGAACTAAGAACATCTAATATTAGACTACGGAATACTCTACAGATTCCTATTAGAAATGCCGTCAAAGGAATTTTATTCAGCACGTAAAATAGTATCTAGAATTCTAGATAGTACAATCGATGTCGACACACTTTATAGATTTTTTATTAAAGAAATAAATATTTTATTCGTATAGAAAATAACTGCCCAATAAAAGAGCAATTGTAAAAAAGTTTATGGATTGTATATTGTAGCAAACAAAGAAATGTCTAAGATTATTTTATTAAAGTTAGTCAAAGAGTGAGAAATCTATTAATATAATTGTAGCTTGTAATAACTAACTTAAAATACTTTGTAGAAACTGTTAAACAAGTTTCCGCCAAATTCTCGCACTTACGATAACTTGCAGGAACAAATTAAATATGTATTATTTCTAATACCGAAGTGTGATAAATTAGCTTTTTTAGGTACGCCGAAATTTTTTTTTCATCCCACCATCTCGGAAAGAGTATTTTTAATCTTCAGTATCTGAGTGGAAAAGCCGTTTTTATTCACTAGAGGATAAAGTAAATTGAATTTCGAACATCGTGTGCACTAAGTTTGTGAATTAAAAAAAACATTAAACCTATTTACTGCTACCTCTATGGTGCCGAATATATCATACAACTTTTTTTTTAATTTGTTAAAAACTCAGACTCGGAACCTTCTTGGTGTTCTTTTTTCAATTTGCTTTGTACGCGGTTCTTTACGCGGCATTTTTTCACGTCATTGTTAAACCTTTTAATAAAAACAAGAAACTTGAAAACAAGTGAAAAACTAAAATGAGTGATTCTAGCGACGAGGAAGTTTGTTTGACGCCAACAGAATTGACTGAAACTGTTAATAATGCGCAAATGAGCTTTCTCCCTCAACAATCACGCGAGAAGTATTTAAAACAGTACGATATGTTCAACACGTGGCGACTAGCAAAAGGAGCCAAAACTTTCTCAGAAAACGTTTTGCTGGCATATTTTATAGAATTATCCGAGAACAAGAAAGCAAGCACTCTATGGAGTACGTATTCGACGCTAAAAGCAACAATAAAGATGAAAAAAGACATACATATCGATACCTATCCTAAATTAGTGGCATTTTTAAAAAGAGCCTCATCTGGTCATCAACCAAAAAAATCGAAGGTTTTCATAGTATCTGTTATTGAAAAGTTTCTTAACGAAGCACCCGATTCCGTATATTTGGCGGCAAAAGTAAGTCAGTTGCACATTCAGTATCTACTTAAGTATATTAATCTCAATTAAATAGTATACTTAGTAGATGTTGATAGGCATAATTATGCGTTCATATAAATTTTATTCATTCTACTACAATAGGTACTCTTTACGTTACAGGTTGTTCTTATTATTGGAATAAACGAAGCATGTCGAACTAATGAACTAACACAACTTAATGTCAAAAACATTGAGAAACATTCAGATGACTTACTATTAATTAATTTACCTAATAAAAAGACAAAAAGAGACCGCAACTTCGTCATTCGCAAGGAATACGTAACGATTGTTGAGAAATATCAAGCCTTACGCCCGCCTTACACACCAATCAATCGATTTTTTCTACAGTATCGCAATGGAAAGTGTGTTAGACAGCCTATGGGTACTAATAAAATTGGCAGTATCCCACGAGAAATAGCAACATTTCTTGAACTTCCAGAACCCCTGTTGTACACGGGTCATTGTTTCCGACGAACTTCAGCCACACTTTTGGCTGATTCCGGAGCTGATCTCCTGTCCCTTAAGCGCCACGGAGGCTGGAAGTCCAATGCAGTTGTAGAGGGATACATAGAGGATTCCATCCAAAATAAGTCTAAAATATGTGAAGGCATCGTAGGAGCCATTACACTGAAAGAGCCTCAATCGGATCCTTGGACTGGCCCTTCTACATCAAAAATAAGCCGTTATGAAACACCTAACCATCTCCCTCTCTCTCCAACATTCACGCCAAGGGAATCCGATGAATCGGTACAACTATTAAGTATGACAGATAGTTTACCGAAAAACAGTACACAAGTGACTAACACCAATATTACAGTACCAAACAAAAATATTACACTCAATTTAAATAACTGTAGAAACGTTACTTTAAAATTTTCTTAATTATACCTTAGTATTATTTTGTTATAATTTAAAGATTATTCTGTAATACTTACCTGTCATAATGTAGTAATTAATACCTAAACTGAAATAAAAGTGTACCTATCTTGTGATTGTAAACGTTTTTTTTTGCATTTAGTCATTTCCTCGCTGAGGTGGAATGAAAAGTTACGTGTTGCACTCGAGTGCAAAGATTTTTCACCTCGTGCTCTTTTGATTCCCTCGCTAACGCTCAGGATTCTAATTTTGAATCCTTCGCTTGCTCGGTCATCAAAATTGAACACGCGGTTAAAAAGCAACTTTGCACTCTTGTATAACAAATAACTATTAGTAACTAGCTGACCCGGCAAACTTTGTTTTGCCATAAAAAGACCAAACATTTATCTACCCTACCTACCCTACCTTATACTACCTACCCTACCCTACCCTACACTACCCTACACTACCCTACACTACCCTACACTACCCTACTCTACCCAACCCTACCCTACCCGACCCTACACTACCCTACATTACCCTACCCTACCCTATCCTACCCGACCCTACACTACCCTACATTACCCTACCCTACCCTACCCTACCCTACCCTACCCGACCCTACACTACCCTACACTATCCTACTCTACACTACCCTACCCTACACTACCCTACCCTACCCTACCCTACCCTACACTACCCTACACTACCCTACCCTACCCAACCCTACCCTACCCGACCCTACACTACCCTACATTACCCTACCCTACCCTATCCTACCCGACCCTACACTACCCTACATTACCCTACCCTACCCTACCCGACCCTACACTACCCTACACTATCCTACTCTACACTACCCTACCCTACACTACCCTACCCTACCCTACCCTACCCTACACTACCCTACACTACCCTACCCTACCCAACCCTACCCTACCCGACCCTACCCTACCCTACCCGACCCTACACTACCCTACACCATCCTACTCTACACTACCCTACCCTACACTACCCTACCCTATGTCCTTCTCCTGGCTCTAAACTACCTCCCTGCCAATTTTCAGCTAAATCGGTTCAGCCGTTCTTGAGTTATAAGTGAAGTAACTAACACGACTTTCTTTTATATATATAGAAGATTTGTGATTAGAATATTTGTGATTGAGTAGATTAGCTCAATGTACAGAAAGACAAACATAATAGTCATAATTGTATGAAGTAAATCCTGGTGGTATTTATGTACCTATTCCATCCATTATTAAATATAAATTATATCTAAATTATGTTCATATTATCTATTGTTATCTATCATTTTCCCCATCCTGCTTTTATTATATTTACTTAACTTTAGAGCACTTGAAGCCAATAATTTTATTATAACAGTGGTAACATTGACATTTGAAATCGATAGTGTTGCGGGTAAAAAAAAAAAAGAACTGTCACATGCATTGTAAAAAATGAATTTGACAATGTATATAAATCAAAACGGTACTTTCTTCATCTGAGATCAAAACCGTTTTCTATGACATTGCAACTCAATTTTGCCTAAACAGATTCGTCTCAGGTGGACTATTGTTAATTTTTCCTTGATTCTGCTAAGAAAGCTGTTAATTTTAACATGTATTGGAATGTTTTTGTTACTAACACATACTAAACGTAGTTCTGCGAGTTCGCTGTTTTTAATTGAAACATATTGTTTCATACTATTTTTCAAATAATGTACACAACAATATTTCGGGCATCATGGTAATATTATAATTACGACATATCAAGTACTAACATTGTATAAAAAATACACCAAGATTATTATTTATTTGTAACAGAATAGTATTTTTTCATCAATAACTACTAAACGGGTACTTGCATTGAAATAAAACTAAAAATAAAACTATTAATAGTTTTGGTGGCTAGGTGTGTGTTAAATATTTAAAAAAAAAATAATAATATATTATTTCATTAATCAATATTTTATAATTATTCAAGTATTTTCTCATCTTTTATTTGAAATACTGAAGTGAAATTGGTGAATGTTTAAAAAGTGCCTACATTCCATATTTTTGTGTTTTGTTTTTGTTGATTTACGGGTTTCTATTAAATAAATTGAAGAACAAAAAATCTTTCATTTATAAACTTGTGGTCACAGATAATATAATACTAGCATACAGATGCCTCATCCCATACAAAGAAACCTTGCCGACGTAACTAGCGTTTTTCATAAGATTAATCTTGTTATTTTTTTAAGTAGGTACATCAATCGCGTTCGATCCCGTTTCACGGCAATAGATGGTGTTAGCAGCGACTTGCAAGTAAAAGGGTTTACGGTTCGTGAATATTTTTTACTTTAAATACAGTGAAGGTTCGTTTTATAGTATTTTTTTACATGTTTTTAGTTTTTTTTTGCACCAAAATGTGTTACAATGCAAATTTTAACAATCGAGTGGAATGCCTCAGAAATTAAAAAAAGCGACATCTATTGGCATCAAT